>CM044439.1:123785116-123796272 GCA_024363595.1 Xenopus borealis
AAGTAATGCGCTGTTCTGTTGCGCACTTGAAATCTTTATATACATTGACTCTTCCAGCCCTGCCCCCTACAATATTGGTTCCCAAACTAATAGCCAATGAGATTGGCACAGATGAGAAGCACTGACTTATGATTTGACTTTTGATTGACATTTCAGAGCTCAAATCAGGTAGTTTTTACACAGGGATTTAGCAGGCATTAAACAGGGACTTTAAAGCATATGTCTAAAAAACGGGGACAGTTCATGGGGTCATAAAGCCACAGGGACAGCAGCTCTGAAACAGGGCCTGTCCCTGTGAAACGGGGTTGAATGGTCATCTTAACTACATTGATCGTTGTTAGAATGTACATAGATATATCTTTATATTCATATGCTGCTCCTTATACATTGATCAGCAATTTAGGGGCAAATTTACTATTATTCCCCATAATTAGCTTGAAAAATTTTTATTCGATATTCGATCATTTAACAATCGAATACAAATTTATTCGATCAGTCGAATAATTTATTTGATCATTCAAATAATTTGTACGATTCGAACGATTGAAGACTTCGATCGCTCGAATCCTATTCGATCAGGACTTAGACTCAGAAGCCTATGGGAGGGTTCCCATAGGCTTCTATTGCAATTCGATAGGTCCAATCTGGCGAAGTAGGCAGTCGGATATTTAAAAAAAAATATTTTATTCGCTGATCGAATGATCGAATAATCGATTATTCGAATCTATTCGATCATTCCATCATTCACTATTCGATGATCGAATATGCCTAATTTGCATATTCGACCAATAGAATAGATCCTACGATCAAATATTCCATCAAATTCGATCGAATTAGATTTTATTCACATGAATACATGTGAATTTTGTAAATCAGCCCCTTAGTGTTCTAGCAAGGAGAAAGAATCCCCATGAGTCTTTGATAAATTATATTCTCCCCAGGCTATACATATGTACAGTGTTTGAATTATAGGGCAGCTGCTTCACTTGACAGTGACTTGACAGTGACAGTGTTAGAAACATGTAATCCAATCAAAATACACTCAAATACATAATGGCAGTTTTAGATATAAAAAGCAATGATATCTTTATATAAATGATTGCACAAAAATCTTTATTGGAGAACTTGGGAGAAGTGATGATTTCAGCTTGAAGCAGCAATAAGGTCATACTTAAACAATGAATAAACCTGTGCTTCCCCCCAAGAAAGACTCTGCGCTATCAGCAGGGCATTACCTGGTTGATAAACCTTACTTTTCCATAGCCTAAGTATCTAAAAGACTGAGTAAGGCCTAATTGAACAGGGTATTCCACTTGACAAAGGCTTTTGTGCCGAAACATTGGGGTTATTCTCATTTTTTCTCATTTTGGTGCTCCTTGTTGCTCAACTTTTTGCCTCTTTAAAACTCTTTTGGTGGTATGTATACTATTACTATGTAAACTATTGCTGTATAAAACTGTATTTTGCCAGTGCAACTGTGTATTATTAAATTGTTTTAAATAGTAAAGAATTAACTTTAATGCCATCTGTGTTTACATTTGTATTTTATTTGAGTGGAAACAACCTAGTGTGTGAAACCTTTAATAAATAAAATATAGTTGTCCTATTGCCCTAAACATGTGCCCCCTGTATAGTTGAGTTGCCATATGTTAGGAAATGTAGGGGGGGAGGAGGGTAACCCCCAAAAAAATTACGCTCTTTTTCAGTCTCTCACCCGCATAGACACCAGCATTTTTTGGGACATAGAAAAACTCCTATCTATTGTATTGAACTTCGCATGGTCTGACCTGGGAAGTAAAGTCTAGCGCAAGAGGTAACGTTCAGTAAAACCTTAATGAATTTGTGTTGTTACATCCCTTCGTCAGTGCGCAACTTCGCCTGGCGTAAGGGTGCGAAATTGCGCTATTCTGTCTACTTCGCTAGCAAATTTTCACCAGGAACACTGTTAATAAATTGCCAAAGTTGCGAAATGACGCCACACTGGCGAATTAGCGCTAGCATTAGACGCTTAGTGCTTTAGTGAATTTGCCCCATAGATTCTTAAACTTAGCTTGGCTCTAACAAAGTGACGAGTGACTGTTTCGCATTGCTGAAAAATTCACAAAATTCACGAAACGAAAATAATGATTCATTAAACTCATTGAAGTCAGTGAGGGTCGTTTATAAACTTCACGCAGGACAGATTGGTTCGCAGAGTGAATATATTTGCCCTGCGCCTGGTTATATTTAAAAAGCTGAATAAGAGTGTGCAAACAGATAAAAAAGAGTGTGCAAACAGAGAAAATATTTCCAAAACTGTTTTGCAAATTGCGAATTTAAGTTAATGTTAACGCAATTTTCACGCAAAACAACCTCGCAAAGTGCCTGTACGCATGCAAAAACCCATCGTGTTTGCGAGTTGTTTGCGAAAATTCATTCACAATGCGAATTTGCAAAAACCGGAAAGACAGGCACAGCAGTGCGATATTGTAGCATTCAGGAAAAAGCAAGGACAAAACTACCATTTGCGAACAATTATGCGCTGCGCAAACTTTATAAATGGCCCCCATTGAGCGTCAAAACAATTTTTACGTGCAAGGCAATTTTTACACATGCAACTTTTGACTTTTTTTTTTTTAAAACAAACAAAAAAAATTTTAGACGATTTTGACAAGCAACAATTTTTACATGCCGACTTTTTTGTCCAGATGCATTAAAGTCAAAGGGCGCAAAACATTTTTTAACACACACAACTTTTTTTTTGTCCCAGCAAATTTTTCAGCAGCAGTTTTTTGAAAAAAATTTGACGGTGTCAAAGTATGGAAATTCACTGCCAATTCGAATATGCCCAAAATTCTATTCCAATTGGAAAAATTCAAAAATTCTAATCTTTGAATTTCAAACTACTGGCCCTTTAAAATCCCTTCGAATTCGACTATACACCACCTTAAAGCTGCTGAATTGCCATTGTAGCCTATGGGGGACCTCCTAGAACCTGTTCTGAAAATTCCTAGGGATTCAAAGGATTTTGCGCAGAATCATTCAATTCGAATTATGCGATCGAACGATTTGATCGATTTTTATTCGATGGAATATAGCTGTTTTCGAAAATCGAAAATGAACCCCCAAAAAATTAGATGGTCGAATTTCAAAGTTTTTTCACTTTGAAATTCAACCATTAGTAAATCTGCCCCTTAAACTACTTATTTACTAAAAATTTACTATACTTAAAATTAAATACTCTTTTTTTTTTTTTTTTATTTAAAACCTGTGTGGTGAATTTCCACGTATAGATTTTGCAACCAACACAAGATCTCACCATTGAGCTTATTCCTCCTCTGCCATAAAACCTATTAAAATCAGACCAGGATTGGATTCCTAGAACTAAATTTAATCTTATGTTAAATCTTATTTTTAACCTTCCATTGTTGGATTTTTGATTTTACACAATGTCTATTGATTAATGCCAGTGAGCCAGACTTGGCACTGCAGTGTTGATAATGGCTGTCAAGGCTCAACTATAGCTAATTTAACACAGCCAGATGACAGGAAATATTAAGCATCAGTAATAACTGCAGCAACATACCAATCTCCATTCGGAGCTCAGCAAGTAACTTCAATCACTTGCAATTAAGGGAAAAAAATACTTTTCTATCTTAGCTTCATAATATCCATATCAGCCTATTTGCATACCAGCAGAGAGGTTATTTGCACAAATAGAAATACTGTATGTTAATGTTTCATATAGCTAATCTGGAGTTTAATATAGAATAAACTGAATAACTACAGTAAGTGGGCATTGATAGAAAGTGAATGATGAAACATGCAAGTTTGTTTCTTTGCCACATCATGATCATATATCTACCGTATGTAATAACTGTTTAATACAGGTTTACACGGAGACACTCCTTTACCAAATCAGTCCAGATATTACTAGACAATTTGCTATACATTTTAATATTTATGCTATTGCCAGCTTTATACCACAATGCCTGAGCCATCTTACATTAACACTACTGAATATATATGCAGCAATAATGCATTCTTCTCATGAATGAATATAGTTTCTTCTATTACCAGCTGCTGGAAATGATTCTTCTGATCATGCTGTATTTCATTAACCAGCAGACCCCTACAATGCTAGCTCCATGTTGCTTTCTGCAGCAAATATCCCACCTGTTTCTAATTTGCCAAGCTTTTTGAGCATTCATTAGTTTATTTACATCATATCCCACAGTAGCAGTTTAACTCCTGTGTAAACAACAAACTCACATTTAATACTGCCATGGAAAAATATTATTCAGAGAGCACGAAGAGAGTATGAAGGACTGGATATAGGAAAGAAATACTGAAATGCAAAGGAAAGAGAGGATGGCCAGTGCCAGATAAAGGTAGTGAGCAGTGGTGGGCCTATCTGTGCTGTTTCGAAATGCACTGAAGTCAATGGGTATCAAACTTTGATGTGAGCGACAATTTTTATACAGATGCAGCCACTTGGATTTGTGTGTTAAATGCGTTGTGACTCAGGATTAATTGAAGAAACTGTGTTATCTAAAGTTATCTTAAGTCATTTAATGCATTTAACCTTTTCATTAGCATACCAAAGCACCATTGTTTTCAATAGTGAACACTTTAATTGGATGGGATGCTGTGACACAATATTCTGTGCTAAGTGGGATAAATGGGATAGATGAGTTAAGTTATTCTGTGTCAAATGCACAATCCAAAGTGGCTTCATCTGTAACTATTTGGTCCAAATGCATTAAAGTTAATGGGCATCCGAATAATTTTGACGCATGACAATTTTTATGCGACCCAATTGTGATGTGCTCCAATTTTTATTTTTGATGCAGTGAATTTTTCGCCTGAATTGTCACTGTAGTTTTGTGAATTAATTCTCTTCTGGCGAAACATGGAAATTCAGCTCATATTCATGTCTGGCGAATTTATTCGATCATCACTAGTAGGGAATGAGCAAGGACATGGTAATCATCAAATCAACTTTTTTAATATCCATACAGGTATGGAATCTGTTAACTGGAAACCAGTATCCAGAAAGCTCCAAATTATGGAAAGGAATCTCAATTTTATCCAAATAATACAATTTTTTTTTTAAATTCCCTTTTCTGTGTAATAATAAAATAGTACCTTGTTCTTGATCCAAACTAAGATATAATGAATACTTGCAGGAAGCAAAACCAGCTAATTGGTTTTTTTTATGTTTACGCGATTTTCTAGTAGACACAAAGTATGAAGATCCAAATTATCCAGAAAACCCCAGATCCGAGCAATCTGGATAACAAGTCCAACTGTATATCTATATCTACATTTACAATTAAATTACTGTATATGTTATTGTAAAATCTTTAACACAAGTCCCTTATTGTTCTTACTTCAATTCTGGTTGGTCCATTAGGGTTTATCTTACTCATTACAATAAAGTTATAATGCATTTTGGAATAAGGTAATATTAAGGGGCAGATTTACTAAATTTACATAAAGGATTCGAAGTTCGATCGAATTTTCAAAAACATTTGAATTTTCGAATGTTTTTGAAGACCACTTTAACCAGTGAATTTTGTAAATTCGATTGAATTGAATGATTGAAATGATTTGAATATAATTTCATTTGAATATTCGACCATTCAACTGTCGAAATACTTCCCATTTAAAATTTTATTCGGCCATCTAGTTCACCAGATCAAAGCTACAGAACTGGGTTTCATTAATTTTGACCAATCGAAATGGGCAGTAAAATCCTTTAAATTTGATAGATACTGTACTTCCCTACCTATTCACATGGTCACATTTTTTTCAATTTAAAATTTGACCAGTAGTAAATCTGCCCCTAAACGTATCACCCTTTAATGTCTTATCAGATAGATGTTGATTAACTATTATACCTAAAATAATGTTTATTGAACAGAACTAACATTTTTATGGGATTAGAATTTCTCCAGTGTTGAAGAAATGTGTTGAATTGAATGATGTGGATGATCAGGCCATACACATTTTTGGGAACTAATTAAACAAAGTGAGCCAATGCATGTGTGACCAATAACAACAAACTGTAAAAATTCTCATAATTACCTGAATCATCGCTCTGCATATTATCCGTGTTCTTTAACTACTGCAAGTCAAAGCCAGTAGAAGCTGTACATTCTAAAATGTTATTGCCTGCTTTGGCCAGATGGGCTGAGTGCTGAAATTTGCAACCCATCTGCCTACTGAGCAACTATCAGTGAGGAAAGTCATCCAAAAGGGAGGTAGAGAAAGGGGAGCAATCAAATAATTGATGGTTTGTTTATGTGCTCTAAAACACAGATTGTTCTGAGCAGGTTTTTGTCCATAAAGCACTGTACATTCACAAACTGGTATTTCTATGAAACCAAAGAATAAATGTGTTTGTCAAAGTGTTGTTCCTAGCTTTAGCTGTACTAGCATAATTACCTGTAAGCATTGCTTCCTAGCAATAATAAACAGAAGATATTATGGCATGCTGCTTGTTATATTAAAAGTGTTTATGACTTCCAACCAGGTTTCTCTCTAATTGGAAATAATCATCTTTTCAAATTGACACCAATTATATGAAGGGTTTTGGGGTTGATTCTCACACTTGTGGCTCACAGTTGTATATAGTTGGTAATTGCTGAATTTAACAATTTTGTTTTTATTGGTGTGTTTTTCTCATTATGGTAAAAAATGAAAAACAGGACCACCAAAGCCCAGATTGTAATTGAAGTTCAGTACAACAAATGTCTTTGATTCTGTTTTGTTTGAATAATACAGTTAGGGGCAAATTTACTATTATTCCCCAAAAAATATTCGTTTTTACTCGATATTCGATTAGCATTCGATTTTCGAATGCTAATCGAATAGTTTTAGGCTACCCTTTTATTCGATCTTCGATTATTCGACGATCGAATAACGATCGAATAACGATCGAATAACGATCGAATAACGATCGAATAACGGTCGAATAACGATCTTTCGATCATTTGAATGAATTATTCGATCATTCGAATGATTCGTATGATTCGAACAATCGAAGACTTCAATCGTACGAATCCTATTCGATCAGGGAGGGCTCCCATAGACTTCTATTGCAATTCGGTAGGTCCAATCTGGCGAAGTAGTCAATCGAATAATTTTAAAATTTTAAATCCTTCGCTGATCGAATGATCGAATATTTGATTATTCGAATCTATTCGATTGTTCGCTATTCGATGATCGAATATGCCTAATTTGCATATTCGACCAATCAAATTAATCCTACAATCGAAATTCTATCGAATTCGTTCAAACTTCGATCTATTCATGTGAATTTAGTAAACAGGCCCTAACTGTTTTAATACTAGGTAGCAATCACTCAAGGCTTCATTCTTATAGGACCACACAGAGTAGCAGAGGGAAAGTTAAGACTCCCAAAAGCTGTTAGAGAATACTGGTAGTTGCAGTACAATCATACAGTAGATGGAGAACTATTGATTTGGTTAGAAATGAAACACTACAGGAGTATCTATGGCAATCTGGGCTTTTAATTATCTAGTTGCATCAGACAAATGGAAAGAAAAGCTGACGACTGAAGATGTTCATTGTTCATTAAAAAATACTGACTTTCTCCTTGCCCAAATCTTTTCCATAATAATGTTTAAGAACTTGCAAAATTTCGGAGAAATCAAAAGCTACCATGTTTTTCACTGTGCACCCTGCAGGCCCAGATTTGTGGAAAGGCCACCTAGTCCCGGGCCTAGGGTGGCAGGATTTTAGGGGGCGGCATGCGGCCCAGCCACACCCACATTCTGTCCCTGCCAGTGTCAAATATACTCAATAAAGCTGGGATAACTGTTTACTTCTAGTTGTATTTTTAATAAATTTGCACCTGATGTTTGGTGCATTTACTGGGAAAAGTGTCTTTTTTCCAAAACATGTACATAGATTACTAATAAGCATGGAAATGTTCATTGCTCAATCGCTTGTTTTTTTCTGAATGTTTGCAGCCAAACTGACATGATTAGACGTAATTATATTATGTATAGCTTTTAGAGTATAATTAGGGGTGCCACCTGACCAATTTAGTACTGGTCACATATTCAATCCACATCAAACATGGCTAGCTAGCAATTAATTTATATGCATGCTGCATGGCTGTACATTAATCAGTTCAGTCTGCAGCATTTATCTAAAGTAATTGCTAATTAATAATGCAGGATTTGGATTCATTTGGATTTTGGCCAGTTTTAATTGAGTATAGTGGCAATCCTATCTATTACACTTATACATATAATTTTTCTGATGCAACATTTCCGAATGCAATGCAGTGTGCCAGTGTTTAATTGCAAATGCATGGGTAGTTGTGCCCACTGCATTTATGCCCATTGTGTCAGAATGCATGCATTTACTTGAGTGTATGTTTTTAAATTGGTGGCATTATATCACCTCCACCACTCCACTTTAAAAAGACACAGTACACTTTAAGTCTCTGTTTCAGACTAGTAGCTACAGAACTGCCAAATATGATTAGAGAAATTTCAGTTGTAGTAAGACCTGCAAATCAGTTTATGAGAAGTTTTTTGGGGAGGTTTTACACCGACCATTTTTGGAATCATTAGGATTTTATACACATGGAGAAATGACAAAACAATATTAATAAAATGTGCAAGATGTTCAGTGATTAGTCTAAAAAACAAATTAATGATTTGTGGCTAAGACCACTAGTTTAATGACGAAAAATTATGTTGCTTGCATGGTTAGTACCATAAAATATGTGCCATAAAATTTTATTTCAGCTCACAAATAATGAAAAGAAAAGTATTCCAAGCGGAATAATTTAGCAAATTTACTGTTTATTTTAAATTCACAAATACATTACTTTTTCAAAAATATAACCCAAGTCATAGTTAACAAAGTGTAAAATAGGGGAGTAGGGCTGCATTCTTTATATTTAAAGGGATACCGTCATGGGAAAACATGTTTTTTTTCCAAAATGCATCAGTTAATAGTGCATCTCCAGTAGACTTCTTCATTGAAATCCATTTCTCAAAAGAGCAAACAGATTTTTTTATATTCAGTTTTGAAATCTGACATGGGGCTAGCCATTTTGTCAGTTTCCCAGCTGCCCCGGTCATGTGACCTGTGCCAGCACTTTAGGAAGGAACTGCTTTCTGGCAGGCTGTTTTTTTTACCTTCTCAATGTAACTGAATAGAATGCAGTTGGACATGGGTTTTTACTATTGAGTGCTGTTCTTAGATCTACCAGGAAGCTGTTATCTTATGTAAAAGAGCTTTTAGGTTACTTTCCCATTGTTCTGTTGTTAGGCTGCTGGGGGAGGCGAGGGAGGGGGTGCTATCCCTCCAACTTGCAGTAAAGAGTGGTTGAATGTTATCAGAGCACAAGTCACATGACTTGGGGCAGCTGGGAAATTGACAATATGAATCATGTCATGATCTAGGTTAAATCTGTACTTTGAAAGCTAATTGCAGGGGAGGACTAAGCCCTGTGACTGAAACCAATGCCCAGATCGGGAGACCTTTATTTCAGGTAATGCATTTATGCCGGGAGCCTTTAGCATCTGAGTATTATGACCAGAGGTAAATAGTTTGGGACCGCCATATGGGTTTTACCTTGACGTGGTATTGTGGCTTATCGATTTTATGGTCATAATTTGGTAACTAAAAAAACCCCTGTAAATAAATGCATCTGCATAGATTGCTTATGTGATGGGACCAGGGAATGTGCATTGATCAATCCCTCTTCTCTTTCTCTATGTCAGTAGATAATTTAGCCAGATCAGTAGCACTTCCATTGTATTTTAGTATTTAGCCATGAAGTGCTCCCACAACCTTTCCTTTTTGCAACTTAACTTACCTATTCTAATATTTAAATATTAACCTTCCTGACATCTGGTAGCCACTGAATGCTGCAAAGAACTGTACCCAAGAGTGAGGGGCTTACCTGGTATCCCTCCTAGGCGTGGTTTTTCTCTGTAACTCACTTCCCTTCCACTTCCTGTTATGCCCTACACATGATACCACTATCACAGCTCCCCCGGGGAGCCCCTCCTGCTGCGACAAAACACTAATACCACTTCCTACACCGCTACCCCCCTTGTTCTGAGGAGGGCAGGCGGAAGATGTTCGAGGTAAAAGAGAATGCTCCATTCACGTCCTTCCTCTTTTTACCCCTCATGTCTACACCCATGCCCATAGCAAGCACTGGAGCTACAATATACATAATTTCTAACACTCTCTATTGATACCTTCCTTCCTTGCCCTGCCATGGCCCTGTCATTCCCAATTCCTGGCTCACTCACTTCTAGAATACAAAGGGGTTGTTCACCTTCCAAATACTTTTTTCAGTTGTGTTGTTTACAGATTGTTCACCAGAAATAAAGACTTTTTCTAATTGCTTTCCATTTTTTTTTTTTACCATTTTTCCAAAATCTAAGTTTAAATTTTAAAGGGGAACACCACACAAACATAACTTTTTGAAAAGCAACTTTGTAATATACATTAATAAAAAAAATTCTCTAATGCTGACTACTTTGCTGAGCTGGCTGACTACTGTTACTTTGTGTCAGCAGCCATCTGTCCTCATCTTGCATCCTCCAAACCACACAATGATTTCAATAAGGAATAGAACGTCACAGTGCAATGCATTGTGGGTTATGTAGTTCCTGTATGCTGTCTGTAAGCTGTGGAGACATTTTTACAATTTGTAACATCAGTGTTTACTCCCTCCTTCCCTGCCAGGATTCATGCTGCAATGATGCAGAAAGAGAAGAACTGTTAAACAGCTGGATTTCAGCACAGAAAATTGCATTTATTCATACTTTTTGAAGAAAAAAGTAACTGTGATGGGTATATTAGAGGTTTCTGTGTTATGTGGGCCTCTTTATCAAATTTTGGTTTGGAAGCCATAGTTCCCTTTTAAGGTTCCTGTCTCTGGTGTTTCAGTCTGGCAGCTCAGTAATTTAGGTACAGATTCTGAACTGTTGCACATTTGCAACATTTAATTGATATATTTTTCAGCAGCATCTCTGGAGTATTAGCAACTTTTGTATCAATTAACAGCTGCTTTAGGGATTCTGCTCAACTGAAAAAACTGAAAAAAGTGTTGGACCCGTCACCCAGACACAAAAATCTGTATAATAAAAGTCCTTTTCAAATGAAACATG
>CM044439.1:123805113-123838350 GCA_024363595.1 Xenopus borealis
ATCTAAAGTTATCTTAACTCATTTAATGCATTTAACCTTTTCATAAGCATACCAAAGCACACAACTTTCTGTGTTAAATGGGACAAATGGGAAATCTCTGTTTAGTTATTCTGTGTCAAATCCAATCCAAAGTGGCTTCATCTGTATATATATAAATGTCACAAATAATGCAATTTTTACTCACATACACCTCCCTCCAGCACATGAAGGTCTCCAGGGCCACTCACCAATCTCCATCACAAGGAGGTATCTAGGGGGGGGACTGGGGTGTAATTCCATGCCTCTTTTTATCTGCAGCCCACCTGCAGGCTAATCAGATAGCTACCTTTAGCTGAGTAGCTGCAAAACCCTAAATGGTGTATGGAATGGAGGGCCCACCCTGCTCTCCTCCATTCACTCTAGAAACCCATTTATCTGGCTTTTCCTGAGCTGGTACACAACAGCAGATATTCATCCTGGAGTTTAACTGTTTGCCAGTCTAATATTTTTGGAATACACACAAAACCATGACCTATTCAACTACACCTCTTATAATAGGCTTTAGGAACAGGGGTCTCTTGTGACTGAGTGGGGTGTATATCGCAAGGGCTAGATTTTTTTTCTGGGCTCTTTTTACCTGCCACAAATAAATGGGGCCAAGCTGCATAGTTTTATTTCTAATGGTCTAGTTTAAAATGGAAAGTGCCTGATTGAGCATAAGGCATTTTTGGAGTTGTGTAGCTTAATTTGAGAGGAAAAAAATGTGCTTGTGATCATCTAAGCTTTGAGATAATGTAGTGTTACAATTAAATGAATGCAATTCAGTATGTATGGGCATTCAAAGGGACTACATTAGTGCATTAGTCTTTTAGACAACATCATCCACTGAGGAGGCACAACTCTCTGGGCAGAACAGCTCTAAGCAACTGAAGTCTTAGAATTGTCCTGGAATAGTAATTCAGTTCTAAATTAAAATGATACATTATCAAGGTTTGTAGGGAACTGGTATTCAAATAATTAGTCTTTAAACGCATATAAGTGAAATTATTCTGCATCTATTAATTATTTTGTGATACATACTGCATGTACCATTGTTTTAACACACACTCTCTATTTAAGAGTCAGAACAATGAATCACATAATTCTTAACGCTTGCTTTGGCCTTGTCTTGGTGTTATTTTCTTTTGAGAAAAACAGGATCTGATCCAGGTGCACATGCATAACCCACAGTGTGTTTATTATTTTCAGTTACAAGTGCCAAGAATTTTTTTCAAGCTCCTTCAGAGACCAAACTGCACATAGCTAATTTCTGTAATGACATTAGAATTAGTCTGTCTCATTTATTCCAGGCACTCTTTTCACTGTACGCTTTCTGCTTGGAATTACAAGCAAGTCCCACTCTACCATACAGAGCATGCAACAGCATTATCAGAATGAGGCGTCTGAGTATATCCCAGGTGCCTAACTGAACACAAGGATTTAATGTGAAGACAGCTAGTTTTGTAGCATACATATTAAAAAAATCCTCTTCAAAGCATCTACATGCTTGTAAAATAATGTATGTCTTGCCTGAATATTTACTAGAATTATTTTCTAATATAATATACAATTTATAAGAATGCTTATCTTTCTGTGCATAGAACATTTGTCAAGAAAGAAACAAGCAGTATCTTGTGACATACGTACTATTTTTGAAGGGTATTCCAGAGATACACTAGATACACAAGATTTATGGAATATCTCAATGAACTGTGAATATTAAAAGTGGTATTTTGATTTAAAAAATTGCACAATTCTGAAAAAAATAAATGGGAATGATGGCAAACATACAGCAAGTCAAACTTTTGTGTAAAAGACTAGCATATCCATCTAGAAAAGATTGAATTCAAGTTCTCTTCTCAATCTGTTTCTTCTGAAAAATGTAGGCATCAGTAATAGCTATCTATGGGTTGTCACTAGTAGGTATCTGCAAGATACAAGGGCACGCATAATGTGTTCTACCTAAGTAGTATCCAAAGTATTGGTTGCACATTCATTCATTTTAGAGAGCCTTTCAAATATGTCAGTAAAAAAGTAAAGAGGAACCCATAGCAAACCATAGTCTTTTTGCTTGTTCGTGTTTTAACTCACTAGGCCTAAATTCTTTGAGAAGGATGTAAAAAAAGGTGCTTAGTTTTTATGAAATGTCTTCCAAAGTGTCTAGATGTAATTTCAGCATACACAATACAGTTTAAAACTGCCAAACACCAGCCTGTCCAAGTTGGACCTTTCATTGCTGCCGTTGCTGATTTTACTCTTCTAATTTTTGGGTGGGGTAATGTTTGGGTTGAGGTCAAGGTTCTGTGTAGCCAATCAATTTTTTCTACTGCCATCTCCAAAACATATCATCTAATGATGATGATGATAATGATGATGTTGATTAGTGATGGGCCAATCTATCCTGTTTCTCTTTGCCGAAGAATTTGCGAAACGAGTCGTGTCTCATTTTCGACGTGCATCACGTCATTTTCGGTGCATTGCGTAATTTTCGGGGTTTTTTGACGTGCGTCTTGTATTTTTGACGCTAGCAAATTTTTGCGAGAATTCGCGTCTGCCAAATAAATTTGCCCATCACTAATGATGAGGATTATAGCTTATTAAAACATGTTGTTTGCTTTTGGAGAGAGACAGAGAGATGACATATTTCATTCCACATAGCAGGTGTTAAGATACACATATTAATGGGTGTGCTCTTATACAGATCCCATAACAGTCTGATATTGACACAGTGTCAGGTAACATGATCATTGTCAGCTAATGCAATGTTAATAAAGTTATGTCTTCTTCAAGCAAGAGAAGCATGGTGTTTGTGTACATTTTCTCCTCTGTCTAAAAGAAAGCTGCAGGCTCAAGTGAAATTGAGCTACCAGTTATCCCATATTTTAAGCAGAATGGCAACAGCAGCCTGTCCATTATTAAGGGGATACTGTAATGGGATTTTTACATCAGTTAATAATGCTGCTCACAGAAAATCTGTTTCTAAAAAGAGCAAACAATTTTTTTTATATTTGATTTTGAAATCTGACATGGAGCTAGACATATTGTCAGTTTCCCAGCTGTCCCAAGTCATGTGCTCTGATAAACTTCATTCACTCTTTACTGCTGTACTGCAAGTTGGAGTGAAAGCATTTCCATCCCCCCCCCCAGCACCCTAACAACAGAACAATGGGAAGGTAATGAGAAAGCAGCTCCCCGATACAAGATAACAGCTGCCTGGTAGATCTAAGAACAACAGTCAATAGTAGGGATGGGCGAATAAATTCGCCCTAGGCGAATTCACTGCAAATTTCGGACATTCGGCGATGGCGAAAGTTTCGGCGAAATGCTCACAAAAATTTGCAGCGTGTCTCATTTCGCCGCGCGTCGAGTTCGCCGCTTGTGCGTCGAGTTCGCCGCTTCACTTCAAAACAGCACAATCTGTGCAGTGAAAAATATTTTTAAAAATAAATGAATATATATTAAAATATGAAAAAGGGAGAATTTCTCCTTATCTAAACTGTTACAAATACAATCAATTACTTATTTTATTATATCAAAATTGTTAAAAAGCATATTTTTTGCACCTGTTAGCTGTTCCTCTCGGCTCTCTGCCAAAAGCCAATTAAGTT
Organism: Xenopus borealis; assembly: GCA_024363595.1. Classification (NCBI taxonomy): domain Eukaryota; kingdom Metazoa; phylum Chordata; class Amphibia; order Anura; family Pipidae; genus Xenopus; species Xenopus borealis. The sequence continues at coordinate 123,808,740 of CM044439.1, forward strand.
AGAAACTTTGTTTCTTTTTCTGGCTATTCCGTGCAGAGAAATGAGGGACTGCAGGTCACGCTGTCAAAAGAGGGACTGTCCCTCCAAAAAAGGGGACTGTTGGGGGTATGCATTACACATGGCAGTTTTATCACATTGCACTGTGCGTCAAAACTATTCTGATGCGCGTCAAAATAAGCATGCGGCAACTTGGGCGCGCGACAAAACATCAGCGTGATTTGTTTCACGGATTTTTTCACTTTTTTTCTAAGCGAAACGCCACAGATTCGCCCATCACTAGTCAATAGTAAAAGCCAAGTCCCACTGTACTGTACATTCAGTTACATTGAGTAGGAGAAACAATAGCCTGCTAGAAAGCAGTTTCATCCTAAAGTGTTGGCTCATTTTGAAAGGTAAAATGACCTGAGATGGCTGCCTACACACCAATATTACAGCTTAAAAAAAATAAACTCTCTGGTCTAGGAATGAAATGTTTTATTGCAGAGTGAATTATTTGCAGTGTAAATAGTGTAATTTAGAAACTATTTTGTTTGATCTTAGGCTTTATCTCTTTGATAACACTAAAATATCACTATAGTTAAATTTGTGTCAGATGTTCTGAAGGTGCTGGCTTTGACCCTTTGTAATAGAGTCAATACCACCTACGATAAGTGTCACAAAAATAATTCTCTCTTTTTATCCTGTTTAGGTATGTAGAGGGAACTATAAATGAAAAACAACAATATGCATGCAAATTAGAACCTCAAAATAAGTACACACTGAGCAGTGATTTCCTTTTACAAAACTCTGCATAAGAGAATGATGTTAATTCTTCCCTAATAAAATAGCTCTTCAGCAGTAATGCATGTTATAATTATACTAATGAAGTCACTGAATTGTTATTCATGAACCATAAGAACATTATTACAGCACCACTTGATCTACACTTAGGAGTTATTTACAGAGGATGAAATAAACATTCCTTATTTTCGGAATTTGTGATTTACAGGCATTTCTGAACTGCAAATTCAATTCTACATTTTAGTAGTGCAATTCAGAGAAGGTTATGAATCTCTTTTTTTCTGACATCTTTGTGTAATTTTAATTTGGTTACAATGCCATTCTGCTTTATTAGCTGTCCCATCAATTTCTAAGAGCATAGCTTTACAGAATACAAAGAAAGGAAAACATGGAATAAAAGATGGAGGTCTCCTTGAATCTTCAGTAAAGATTAATATGTGCCATGTTAGAAACAATTTATTTAGCATCCCACTTCACCCTTTCATCACAGTTCCTAGTACAAAGCAATGCAGAGGCCAAATGTCTTACATATAATGGGGGAACATACATAATACATATTATTAAAGGAAATGATAGAAGTACTTTGTAGAAAGGTTTATTTTTTTTTTTACAACATTGTCTTTATTTACATTTTTTTTTAACAAACCGCAGGATTCAAGATATCAAAACAAGTACAGCATACCCATAATATAGATTTAGTCTCGATAAAAGCTTTTGATTTCTGTAGGACTTGCAGTTTCAGTTACAACTTTTTTTATATCTATATTGATATTCTATGTCAAACACACAATCCAAAGTGGCTTCATCTGTATGTTGAATCAGAACCCAAAGGGCATCTGTGTTAGTAATATCCAATAATAAATGTGAATGTAAGTGGTAAAAGGGTTCTATGGACACTGTGAACAGTAACACTATAAAATGAAAGTGTTTTAAAGGAATGACAATATAATATATTGTTGCACTACACTGGTAAACCTGAGGTATTTGCTTCAGAATTTTAACTATGGCTATTATAATCAAGCTTCTGTGTAGCCATGGGGGCAGCCATTCAAGCGCAGGATACACAAATAGAACAGGTAAGCTCTGAAAAATCTCATTGTATGCTATAGAGATACACAGCAGCATGTTTATATAAACTATTGTATAGTTTCTGAAGCAAACACCATTGTACCATTGTAGCACAACAGTACATTATATTTTAATTACTTTAAAACTTCAATTTGTTCAGTGTTACTGTTCCTTTAAATAACAATAGTTGACATAATAGGGACTGATAGCATGATCAACAAAAGCCAACTATTCACTTCAGTGAAAATTAGTTTTTATTTTCCACAGTAATTGGCAAAAATGCCCTTGATAAAGCTCATAACAAAGCGAATCAGGTATGTTGAGCCTGCGGCAATAATAGTGGAGCCCCATGATTCTGCATTCATCAATCAATAAGTATACAATGAAGTTTGATGTGACAGAGTAAAGGTCAGAGACATTGCAATGACAAAAAAATGTATACATTATGCTATCTTTGTCTTGGAGACTGATAGTCTAACTCACCCACTACCTGGATGAGGCAAATTCCTTATCTCTCTAATTAAACCATTTACTCTAATGAACATGTATGTATGAATGATTGAATAACATTTATTTGATGAATTCACAAGAGAGAGGTAGAATACTTAGATGTGATGATCATAAAAGTGAAAAAAACTCTTTGAAGATGATGTATGTAGCATAAGAACAGTGACCCGGGGCCGGATTTACATAGTGGGCCCCCCTAAGCCCACTGCTATTCATCACCCCCATACTCTGCCCTTTATTTGCAAATTTTCCTCATCAGGACTGAAGCCATGGGGATTGGTGCATGGGAAATTTTAAAAACTATCGTATCTCATGCGTATCCCCAGTATTTCTGAACCAATGTGGGAGTGGCTGGGCAGCATGCCTCCCCCTAAAATCCTGCCACCCTAGGCGCCCTTTCCATAAATCCGGGCCTGCAGTGACCTATTAGTTCTTAATTAAAAAGCACATGTGTTTGGAGTCTCTTTGACCTATTTTGTAATAGGTTCCACTGAAGTATGGGTGGTGTTTTTTTTTTTTTCTGCTTAACATTGGGAAATAATGTTTGTGAGTTCTGGGGGTATTTATACATGTACTTGCCCCCCTATGCCATCTGTTTGTGAGTTCTGGGGGTATTTATACATGTACTTGCCACTGTACCATCTGTTTGTGAGTTCTGGGGGTATTTATACATGTACTTGCCCCTGTGCCATCTGTTTGTGAGTTCTGGGGGTATTTATGCATGTACTTGCCCCTGTGCCATCTGTTTGTGAGTTCTGGGGGTATTTATACATGTACTTGCCCCTGTGCCATCTGTTTGTGAGTTCTGGGGGTATTTATACATGTACTTGCCCCTGTGCCATCTGTTTGTGAGTTCTGGGGGTATTTATGCATGTACTTGCCCCTGTGCCATCTGTTTGTGAGTTCTGGGGGTATTTATACATGAACTTGCCACTTTGCCATCTTTGTGTGAACTAGGGTTGCCACTTGTCAGACAACCGGTATTTTTAGGGAAACTGTGCAGGATTCCCTCAATTGACCAAACGATCGGCTGATCGCCGTGGCATAGCTCCACCCCCTGATGGCAGTGACACACCCACCAATCTCACAGGCCCGCCAACAGATGCCTCCTTGCCCCCCCCCCTGGAAAATTTTCTGCGGACGCCCATGGCCGTGGATGGGGGGGAGCCGACCTTTTGGGTTGCCTAGGGCGCCCATGTGGCCTGGCCCGCCTCTGCTCATCCCTACTCTTAAAACAGTGTTAAAGGCAGGCAGCACTGTACTCACAGAGCAAAGAGCAGTGCAAAAAAGCATTCAATTTCTGCACTTTAAACTCTCTTGCATGTAGTAATAGAGCCTTTGGATAGGTAGCAGTGGCATACAAGCAGGCAGATATGACAGGACTAGGAGAGGGAGTGAGAGTGGGGGGTACCTTGCACAGAACAGGAAGTAAGCAAACAAAAATCTGGGAGAAGCATCCATCCGTTCCATCCACTAATATTGTTTGGTGTTCTTAGTTAAATTGTTTTGGGAGGTGTGATGATTGTTTTTAGGACTTTGTAAAAGCTGGTGGGAAATGGTTGCCGTTTGGGGGCTTATGGCATGTGATTATTACTGCTAAGTGGGTGACTGGATTTGAGCCTGGCTCACTGTCGGTGTGGGTCCTGCAAAGTGGTGACAATTGGTCACCTGACTTTGCTTTTCCACCTGTTCCCTAGGTGTTACATCACTGGAATGTCAGGTAGACTGGGAAGTCGTTCTGAAGTCTCTGACGAGAATTCTTTAAGGGAATTTTTTAAGGGTGTATTAATGGTGTATTTTGTTGAATTCATTGATTACAAGTTATGTTTGGATTCAATTACATTTGTTAAGTTATCTGTTAATAAAAAGCTGTGACCTTTTTACTGAAACTGAAAACGTCATTCTCTTTTGGGAGCTTTTGGGGAAAACTGCCATGTTGATGCGGATGTCTATAATAATGCGTGCAGTCAGTTTTGAGCCAAAAAGGTGAAAACTACAGATACTTTATGGGAAGTGTTATAAGGAGAAATTGCATTTACATTTGATTAATGAGGTTACAAAGAGAATACGAAGATAGACAGTATATACTGAAAAAAAGTAGGATATCTTTCATTTCCACCTTTATTTTTACCTGCTTCCATTACCAGCATGGAGATGGGTATCTCAGTAAGGTTAATATCATCATTATTATTCTTAATAAAAGAATAAGCATATTCAACATTGCTGTGCAACAGAAAGGCGGATACTCTACACAAATGACTTGCGCTTTATCACTGAAACAAAAGGTAAAATGAACCCTGCTCATAGAAGTTATACATCTGCCTATTACAATGTTAGGTATTAGTTATGTTACATTATTTTCCATAGCAAGATGGGATCAGACAAGTATAAGAGCAGAAAGAGACAATTAACTTGCAATGAAAGTAAGAGGAAGCACACTAACCAGGGCTGAAAATAGCTTTTAAAAAATGGAAGGATACATAGTTTTAACATTGTGCTTCTGACAGTTTGATAAATCTCACTGCCAACTTTAGAATAGGATTGACAGGCTTCTTATCTTGCCCTTTAGCAATAAAACTTTCCAAAAAGATTGTAGTTATCTCTTTGTCTTGAAATACCCTTAAATCTTCAGTCCAATCACTGAAGCTATTACCTTGCATTGTAAATTTGTCAATATTTTACAACATTACTCAAGCTACAGTTTTTTTTCCTTTTTTATTATTTCCCAGCTTGCAAGTCAGAGGTGTAGATATAGCCGACAACATGACCAGCTGTCTTACACTAATGTAACTTTTTTACCTTAAGGTGATTTCCTGAAACTTTTAAAAGATTTTATTATAAATATCAGATAATGCTTTAACTCTTAAGAAGATATCTTTAGGCCTTTTTTCCAAATCTAACTTAAAATGACAAAAGCAGAATGCTATGGCAATATACTTCCATTTAAGTTTCTATTTAAGTTTTAATAATGACATGCACATTTAACATCATCATAGTCATAATTTATTTATATAGCACCAGCTAATTACCCAGCACTTTACATTAATTTATAATGAACAAGGATCCTAGGGCTTTCAGAGGAAAACTAGGATTAGATAGCCCTACTCTTAAGAGTTTACAATCTAAAAGGTTAGGGTATAGTTGAAACGTAATGATTATAGAAACAAATTGGAGATTTATGATAAATTAATATCTGATTAATCAAGATACATTGAATAAGCTTCCATAAACAGGTGGGTCTTTAGGGAGCATTTGGAAGGAAGGGGGAAGCTTGATGTGAGATAAATTAATGGGTCTAGCAAAAAGATTTTGAACTTTTGAAAAAACATGAAAGGGGTCAGGAGTAAAAATGTAGAGTTGGGTGCTGGTACTAAAGTCCAAATGACTGAATATGTTTTCCTAGAGAGTAGGTATAGAGTGTGAACAGCAGAGGGACTAAGACAGAGCCTTGAGGAACTTCAAGTGAGAGAGGCAATGAAATTAAGGTACATTTTAAAGGAAGAATCAAAATATCAGACTTCAACCATGAAAGTGCCATGTCAAGAATGCCAGCTCAGTTCAGAATGTTTGGGAGGACTGGGTGTCAAAGGCTGAGAGAGAATTAGTATGGAAGACTGACCTTTCGACTTTGCAAGAAACATATCATTGGTTACTTTGAATGCAATCTGTTGTGAGTGTTGGACAGAAATCAGATTGCAGATGATTGAGAAGGGAGCTGAATGAGATGCTGGACTAGGCACTTGTGAACAACCCTTTATGTGTATTAGGGTTGAAAATAAACTCCTAATGTATTTTTTGCCCCTTGAATATATTTAATCAGCCTTTTAAGCAAATTTTCTTCATTATTTTAGTTCTCTAGTAAGGTGGTGAACCATCAATAGAGCTTTTAGAATTTATATCCAACCCAATTAACCCAACACAATGTTTTATACCACCTTCTCATTCCCACTCATGCTTTATCCTTTTTGATCCCTTTTAATATTTATCAGTCTTAAAGTAGAGGTGGAAAACATTGGCTGTGGAATATGTATTATACACATGTCCATCTTAATTGCTGAATTAAGGATGAATTAATCATTGTTCACAAAAGAAATGCCTTATTTTCAGGATGTGTGGTATTAATTAAAAAACACTTCTTCCAAAGGGGTAAAAAAAGGTTTTAAACAGTAGTTTCAAAGTAGATTATTGATTACAATATATAGAAAAATAGTAAATAGAATTGATGCTAAAAAATGCATGCTACCATATATATGGAATTATAATGCTGTGCAAAATGTATGCAAGTCTAGTAAATGGTCACTCAGTTTTCATATCTCATTAACCCTTTTATTCAATGAATAAATAAATATCCCACCTTGCTTTATTCATTTTGTTTGATACTGGATTATCTTGCAATATTAGTATTGTGCAAAAAGAAGCAAGCAATGGACTATTTTTTAAATAAAAGCAGAACTGGACTTCTAATGGAACATTCCAGACATAGCAAAAGTATCAAGAACCCCAAATATACTTTTAGCTTGTGCAGATAGTAACAAAACTTTTCTAACATTTTTATATTCATATTTCAAAAACTATTGTTTTATGTGGCCCTTTAAAGTTTCATTGCATTTGTTATTTATAATCGCTGAAATAACACACCACTAGTGATGGGCGAATCTACCCCGAATTGGCGCAAAAATTCGCGAAACAAGTCGTAGCACGTTTTTGACGTGTGTTGCGTCGTTTTCGTTGCGTCACTTTCGATGCACCTCGCGTCCTTTTCGTCCCGACGCGTCAAAAACGACACGCGACTCGTTTTTTCCGCAAATTTTCGCCAGATTTTTTTGTGTCAAAACTTTTTTATTTAAAAGAACTAACTCAAATAAAATTTTATTGTGAGATTTATCATACTTCAACCATGGAAAAAGTTCAACCTAAAATGGCAGTCAATGGCAGAGGTCAATTGAGGGTGTTAATATCCTTCCTGACATTCAAGAATTCCATTTTTTTCTTAAATAAGTTATCATTTGAGTTTTGAGTACATTCAAATTTATTAGAGTAAAAAAAAAAAAATCATGGAGAGCCATGCAAAGGAGATGGCCACGGGCCATGAAGGTTTAGAGGTCTGATGAATCAGCGCATATGTGGGGCAATACTATACACTGACAGGTAACACACTGATAATTTGATGCTTGCTAAAAAAAATAATAGAATGTTATTAAAAATATGCTTATATTCTTTTAACAAGGGGAATGGTGGCAAACTTTTTTAGACCATGCATCCCTTTTAATAGCCAATAATTTTCATTACAGTGCAACCCTATGTAGCTGTTACGGTTACCCTTTAGCCACTCTATTAAGTACTAATGTGGATACATTTCCTGCTCAAGCAAGACACATTCGATTTTATACCAAATGAAGTAGTGCATGACTGGTTTGTGTCTGATTTAAGAGCAATAAATGTTGATATGTGAAGGTTATATCTTCATATAATTTTGTACCAAGGCTATAAGAGGGAATCATGCAGATAAAAAGCCATGTTTACAATATAAAAAGCTTTCACAGTGGGAATGTATCATTTGTCAGTGGAACAAAGAAATGGATACATAACTTAAAAAAAATCAGGCAGTGCCAGTGGAGCATATATTTTAGGATGAGGTTGTGTGAGAAATCAGGGAGCCTTCTAGTAATCCATCACTGATCCCATTTAATTTAAATAACACTTTGCAGTCTATACAACCCTTTATTTATTAGAAGTGTCCTTGATTTTAAATAGATCTGGTTTAGAACACACCATACAGACAAATATGAATAATTGTAACGTGTTTTAATCAGAGTTTTGAATTAGACATTTTAATTGCAAATGAATAGGTCTTACTTGTTGTATTCATATAAAATGCCTTGCTTATTTGCCCTGGTAAATCTTACTGATCTAGAGAAAACTATAATGTTGAAATGAGAAAAAAAAAGCTACATTGTTTTTAAAATTATTTTAAAAAAATTTTAAAAGGCCCTATGCTGTGTAATCTCTAAATAATTTGGGGAGGCTAACAGATACATTTATTAGTTTAAGAAAAACTATTTTACTGTGCTTGACTGAAATGTAAATCAAATAATCGCAGTCATGTCTAGTCACAAAAATAAGCTGTACATTTTTCTATTTATTTTAATGAGGTTTTAACAAAAGATAATATTAATGCTTAGGTGCACAGACACAAACAATATCCAAAGAATATTTACTGGATGTTAATTTTAAGCATTTTTTATCAATACTCTTTGAAGCCAACTTTAATCTTTACTACTACATAGTAGTTGCAAACTATAATTACTGTGAAACACTTCATTAAGAGTTCTAATGACTGTTGTCTGGTAGTTCTCATATCAATTTTGTTTTCAGACTGTTTCAGTCCATTTGCCTTACTCTCCTTTTCTTAAATCTGTAGGAGCATCTCTTTGTCTGAAACCAAATAACAGGAACTCCAATTTGATCCCAAATGTAGATACTGAATTTGGGCCCAGGATCCTTAGGTTAAGGAAGTGCTGTCCAAATGGCAGCCCATAGGCCTGCCCTATGCTCCTTATGTGTGCCATACTCTGTAAGCCCTATGCTTCCTGAATGTGCCATACTCTGCACACCCTACTCTGCCTGTGTGTGCCATACTCTGCCTTTCCTGTACTTCTCATGGGATGTAAGCATGGTAGGGTTTGTTCTGGTGTTTGTTAGTATTTGGAAATTGTTGTTAGGGGCCCTAAGTGTTTAAACATGTGATGTTTTTTCCTTTGCTATCCACAGGGGAGGCGGATGCATATTTAAGGCTTTGTTGTAATATGACAAATTTTTCACATACAAGTGATGAATAATATCTTTGCAGTGAGCACCAATCATATGTTTTTTTTTGCGTGCTACCACCAGTCATGTGGACATGGTCTTAAAAGTTCTTGTGGTAACATGGGTGTGATTTAAAAACTGGGAGTGGTTAACCCTTGCTTCCATTATCGGCCCTCCACCACGAAGGCTAGAAAAATTCCAGCCCTCAGTACCACAAAAGTTGGACAGTACTGGACTAAGGTATTTGAATATAGTGCTTACAAGCTATTATTTTGCTGTTACAGCAAGAAAAACATTCAGGATGTATTAAATGGCTTCAATAAAAATAAAATGAAGCTTGGCAACAATATCAGGGCACATATTTCATTTTTTAATGATATTTATTTAGCTACCTATAGTGTGATGTCTGAATGCTGGTGAATGTACAGCAGATTGAAGCCTATATGCTGGGTAACCCAGATAACACCCATTAAATGTAGGATTAACAGCAGAAGCCATGTTAAAATGAAGGAGGCTTAATTGTTAGAATGAAAACAACAATAAACAGGAGTGCAAACTGTAAAACCAGATACAGGCCTGGGTAGAGACAGAAGACTGATGGAAATCCAGTAAAGGGCTGAGAAGTTCATGGCTGGTGGAAGGCTAGCAATGTCTGAAGGCAAGGTAAGTGGCTGGTAGCAGTCAAGCAGGATCAAGTAAAAGGCTGAACACCAAACCATGGAATCCACTGAAGACAGTATCGGGAATCAGGTGGGAACAGGAGGACAGGAGCAAGGGAAACAGGCAGTGGACACAGAACCAGGCAGGGGACACAGGAACCAGGGACAAATGAATAATTCTACATGCAGTTTATCACAATTTGTTTCATGAATATGAAGTCTAGAGAGGTTTAAGTGGACCAATTTCAAGCATGATGTACAGTACATATGGATGAATGTTATTAATACACCTGTCACCTTTAGGAATATGATGTATGTACGGCTTGTTGAGAGTGACTACTTACACAGGCACATGAATGATTCTCTTATGGCATTATCTAGAAAGAAATCTTGTTACCTGTATTGTGTTCTGTTAAGGTTTCCTAACAAGATTATTGCAAATGCTTTCCATAGAGCTACTGCACAGAATTTTATTGATCACATAAAATAACAATGTTTAAATGCAGTCAGGTCTAAGGGTGGTGGCAGACAGGTAGATTAGTCGCCCGGGTGAAGGCCTGTTTAATATTCATAGATATTTCTGCTGGCGATGGTCTAAAATACCACTTCAATTTAAACTTCCAGCAATGGATACACTCATAACTTAGTACGAGTTATTTTTTTTTCCTTTTCAAGTGGTAATTCAAATCATTTTCCACAGGACTAATTATTTGCTTTAGTTTGGAAAGTCCCCCATGGAAAAGCACAAAACCATTATTTCCCATGAACTGTCCTCTGCCTCCCCTTTTGTTACTTTAACTCTACTTAGAGAAAATAAAGCATCCAGGTTGTGATTTAAAGGCCACAGCTTTTATTAACTGACAAAGAAAGAGTTATGCACACATAGCAATTATTATTATTAACATGTATTTCTATAGCGCCAACTTGTTGCGTAGCGCTGATGAATTATAATAAAGTGAAAGTTAACAATAACAAAACAATATCAAAGCACAATCATCAAAAGTCATCAAAGTCTATGTCAAGTTACATCAATAACATTTATGGCATCACCAAAAGTTATTCTTTAACTCCTATTGCATAAATGATATGCCCAAAATGGACTATCATATTTGTATGTCAAGTATTGCCCTTATAAGATCATACATTGATTTTATTAATGTGCTCTTTTTATCTTATTTTTTATTAAACTCTACATCTTATAATAGGGAGAGGGAAACAGGGGTTGTTAATGTGCTTCTATAGTTGTCTTCTTGAAAAAAACCATTGTTCTGGTTCGTGTGACTCCAGTAAGTAAATGCATTCACACAAGAGGCACTTGCTTTACATCACACCCATTTTATGATTAATTGTATCCACTTTGTGTGTACCATATACCCTGTTAAAGTCTGCTCCATCTATGCCAGGAATCAATAAGTTCAGGCAGTTGCATACTATATGCCCTCAGTATAGTGGCAGTTGACTAAAAGGGCTATGTAATTTGACAGACAACATAGGCCTAAATGAAAACATTCTAAATGCCCAGCAAATTCTTTATATTCTTCCAGTGTCTAATCCATTATACAAAAAGTATTGGACTATTCATTTACTTTGTCATGTGAGGCAATTTTTAATTTAAGCAGCCTTTTTTGTTAATATTCTTTGTATACTGAATATAAACATGATATGCACATGGAATCTAATTATAATTGCAGTGTGCTTTTGTCAGAAATACTAAAGGTCCATATGAAAGTTAAAATATTGGATTGCAAACATGCACCTTTGCTTACTTGGCTTAGTGATAAGGATGATAAATGGCTTTTTATTGTACTGAGAAGAATAAAAGTAGAAATGATGTCATTCCTGCTTTTGAATAAATTCACTTTTCCCCAGTCTTCTTTCTTTTTGTGCTTAAATGTTATTCTCCTGATTTTATCATCTTCAAAGAACCTGGGATTTATTTTAGCATTTCACAGTTTTGCAAAAAAAATGTTCTGCCGGTAATAACATTGTGCTGCCAGAACTATTTCAAACTTAATATCCAAAATACTCCTCGAAGTCATAAATTACTATTCTTCCAACCTTTTTTTGTGTCCTGTATTTTTATGCAGTTTGTACAACTAGCAATGACAGAACATTGTGTATGGTTTATCTAGACAACATCTGTTATTTATTTATTATAATTTATGTGTATTTGTATAAATCATATACATTGTTCTTATATATATATATATATATATATATATATATATATATATATATATATATATAAAAAACAATGCTGTTGCACTCAAGGGACTTAAATAAAGGTGAAAAAATGTATTATTTAGATCTTTTTCACCTTTATTTAAATCCCTTGAGTGCAACAGCATTGTTTTTTCTATTTATATCATACTCTGCTTGCACCAGGGCAATTATCCCAAGAAGTGTGTGCATCTGTCTTCTGTACTATATATATATATATATACACACACCATTTTTAAGGGTTATAGTGGTATATGCAAAAAACTTTTTCAGTTGGTATTGTATTTTATTCATATGGGAGAAGTAAAGCCTTCTGAATAAAAAGGATGGATTAATTGAGACAGGGGTTTTGCCATTTCTAAATACTGTATATGTTTCATTGAAAATGTTATGGATTTCAAACATTGGTTGCATTGCTATCAGTGTAAGTTACAGGCTAATAGGTGGGAAAAGTTGTCATGTGAGTGACACATTGAGAGTGTAAGAAGTGAAGCATCAGCCAGGAATGGCAAGTCTCTTGTTTTAATTCATCAAGAAGAATGTTTCACCTTATTATTTTTAAGTACTGTAAGCATTATTCCTGCCTAGGCACTATACTAACTGCTCATGTTTACCATCTGTAGGTCTGTCTTATTCTGCATTCTACAGTCATGTCCCACATCCAGTCATGCTGGTACCTTTAGAGGTCTATGGAGACAATCTGTTCCAAAGTATTCTAATTTATCTAATGGAATATTATAAAACTGCTTTTACAGATATCTGCAGTAATATAATTTACCATGTTTTTATGTTAGTTTTCACTGCAGAATCTATTGATTATTAGAGAGTATTTGAATGAATCTATTATTAAATATCAATATATCTAATAGGATGGGATAACATATATAAACAGATATATATTATCCTAAATGGTAAAAAGAAAATAGCTCAGCCTGCTTGTGTAAAGCCAGTTTTTTCACTCAAATGCTAAGCTTTATTGAGGTACAGCAAACATTATACAGTTGTCAGTGACAACATATGATAGTAAGGCATTACACAACAATGTATAACATAACACAACAACATATGACATAACATACTGTATACTACTCCCAAGATTTTTAGTGAGGGGGCTGGTAGGAAATGGCTAAGCTATTGGGGGGGGTAAGGGGTCAAAACAGGGTGTTGGGGTGTGGTCAGTAAGGTTGTCCCAAAGCCAATTCTCAATAAAAATTACAAAAGTTTATTACATCAATAATAAAATAAGTTAATTTACAGACAAACTGACCCCAATGATCCACCTGATGCATTTCACACCTTCTGGTGCTTAATCATAGGTAACCAGGATGATCCCACCTCTTATACATTTAAAACCAATCAGTGAAAACAAGTTCCTAGTAACTATACATAGTAGGGGTACTCAATATATGCCCTGTAACAAGTATATGTCAATATAAAGTTAACCTGTGGATTACCTATGTTACACATACTGTAGCATAAGAGAAAATGAGAATTATAAGAAACTGCATGTTATTTCTTTTTCTAACCTCCTCACAACCAAACAAGGAACTTGTTTTGACTGACGCATTAGGTGGATAGAATAGATGTGTTTCTCCTCTGAAGTAGTAATAATAAGTATCAGATATGAAGTATACTTATTATTACTACTTCAGAGGAGAAACACATCTATTCTTATTTGGGAAGCAAAAGTAGCAACCTTTTCAGTAAGAAGTTTTATTACATAGGGAGACTTTTCTTCCATGGGACTAAAAGCCTTTACATCAATCTAAACAGCCATGCTAGGTGCACTAAAGATGTTAGTCACCAGGAGATAACTTGTCAAAGGTTATAAGGACCAGTTGGCCCAACCAGTGGCTGACAAGCAACAGGTTGCTCACCAGCCTCTTAGATGTTGCTCCCAGTGTCCTTGAAGCAGGTGTTTATCTTTCAATTCCTGGAGAGAAGCTTTAGTTGCATACAAACCAGGTACATTTTTCATTCCTCTTGTTTTACATTTGAATGTGGCTCATGGGGGAAAAAAAGGTTTGGGACCCCTGCTCTTGACTAACCCCTATCATACACATTGGTGAAAAACTGTAAAATGCACATTTTTTTAGCATAAGCTACATTACATATTCTCAAAGTAAAATTATTTGCAGAAAGGATCATTATTCACATGTGCATATTTTTTCATGCTTTTAATATTTTTAATGTTTGCTGAATAGAACTTATGGCCAGCTAAAACTAGGGGGCAGATTTATCAAGGATCGAATTTAAAATGTGAAATTTTCTCATTTTTTTATAGTCAAACCTGCCAAATTCAACTAGGGAGTTATTAAAATTTGATTCAAGTTTAAAAAAAAAAAATTAATTCAGTTTTTGAGATTTATCATACCCTGGCCCTGTAAGAACTCAAATTTGACTATTCACCACCTAAAACTTACCAAATTGTGGTTTAAGTCAATGAGAAAGGTCCAGGGATCAAGTCTGAGCAGCCTTTGAGACATTCAAGTTTATTTTGGAGCAAAAGTTCTAAAAACTGCTCCAGCTACTCCAATAGATTGAATTCAATCTTCATTTCCATTTGCTCTCTGAATACTGCTGCATCATCCACCAGTAGGGTTGCCACCTGGCCAGTATTTTACCGGCCTGGCCGGTATTTTTGATGGTTGATCCCAATGTTATTAATAGGAAAAAAAGATAAATATATAGGAAGGCCGTTATTTTTTTCAAGAAAAGGTGGCAACCCTATCCACCAGTAATGTGGTTTTCTTAGCTAGTCTAACGACTGTTGCATAAACCTTTGGTGGCGAATCCCAGCATTTAGAGTCATCTTCCTCAAATACATATTTCTTTAAGAATTTTCCTGCAGTCTGTGGTCTTTTTTCCATTTTCTTCCATTCTGCTGCAATTATTTCTTTTATTGAAGCATGAAGATGGAAACAGCCTATCAGCTGACAACATCATAGAAGGTTCCACAGGAAAAGTCTGCTTTACTGCTTTTATCAGTGGCTCTATCACTACTAGATCAAAATTGGAATCTTCCTCAATTTCAATTTCTCCTTCATCAGACCCTAATGGAGACTGTCCCTCCGAAGTTTCTGACAACTCTCCTTCTGAGACCTCTGACAAAGAATCTGGTTTTTCTAGAATGAGAATGTCTTGGCCTCTTTTTAGAAGATGAAGCTTCATGATGCCGCGCGCCATGACCATCCATCAGCCCGACAAGAAAAAAGGCAATGAGTAGAGGGTGGGTCTGAGTAGAGAATTAACCCATTCGGTGAATGCCGTTCCATGGGTGATGAGAAAAATTATTTTTAGAGGACACCAGGCAAGCCATTTAGTTTGTTGATGATGTATTTATCCCCCCAAAGTTTTGATTACTTACATTTGATCTCGAGTTGGACAAGCCCTAGCTGTGATATTTATATTAAATAAGATTTTGTGCAAGATTGTTTAATAAAAACAATATGCCAATTATTACATAAAAAAAGCAGCATCCATAATGCCAGTTCAAACACCTCTCCAATATCAGTATACGTTGGTAAGCTTATTACTGCTTTCTGTGATGTGATATTAGATCCTTGTTTTTGCTTTTTGTATTTTTTAATGCCACCTCTGTCATCTTACCTGGAAAAATATACCAAAGGCTTTCTGGTGTCCTTTAATGAACTGACAGCTAAACTGATGTGGCCACAGTTGCTATAGAGATAATAATTTTCTTTTTCCTGTTCTCAATTTTGCAATAATTGATGTTTTTGAGCCTGCTTTAAACAAATATTGTCTGCTTTTGCCTTAAGCTTGGGAAATCACATTATATGCATCTGGTATTGCAATATTATATCTAGTTTTCACTATGAAAAGTATTTATTATAAACTGTTTGTGTTTTAAAGAGCTGACATGAGATTTGATGCTGCAGTGTACCCTTTGGAAGATTTTTGTATAATTGAACAATGTCATAAACTTTAACCAATATAACAAAAATACTGTAAATACCAGTAGAACATATCATCCAGTTCTGACCAGATAACTCAAAGGTAAGTCTAAAAAGCATAAATCAATATACAGTAATTATATGGATGTGAAGGAGTATGTTTAGTAGAATATAAAAATATCATTATATAGAGATATAGGTGAGATTAGAGCTCACCACATCTAGTGAGGAAAGCTGAAATCTGGTTTGTGCACATTAGTCTATGAATTTACAGAGAATGAAACTGGAAAAATGGAATCCCGGAATTACATAATGTCAAATATTTTTTAGTTCACTGATGTGAAGGATATATACTAGGGATGCACCGAATGCACTATTTTGGATTCAGCCAAACCCCCAAATCCGCTGTGAAAGATTCAGCTGAATACTGAACCGAATCCGAACCCTAATTTCCATATACAAATTAGTGAGGGCAAGGATAAAAGAGAGCTGTGCACGACAAAAAAAACTTTTTTCTTCTTTGTTTTGTGATGAAAAGTCACATGAATTTAAGGATTCGGAATCGGTTTGGCCAGGCACAAGGATTTGGCCGAATTCGAATTCAGGTGAAAATGGGCGAATCCTGGCCAAATACCGAACCGAATCCTGGATTCAGTGCATCCCTAATATATACAATAATCTCTGTAAATTGCTGCAGACATATGTTGACACTATATAAATAGATAAAAGAAGTGCTTCAGCTACTATGTATTTCAGACAATAAGAAAATATTCCTTTAAAATGCATGGATCTTAAAGTTTGAATGTAGCTCTCTGTCTCTCCCTAGGTTCACATATATTTTTGTGCTGGGATTGATATAATCCTTATGAGACAAGAGAAGACCTCATTTCCCTTGCTGATTTGTTTTGCTTGTTCTTCACACTGAGCAACCTTGTTTCCAGAAGGTACACATACAGTATAATATACAGCAGGTGACCCTAATGAAGACTTTATAGCTGATTGATTTGAAATGTGTTGGGATATTATTTTGATGTAATAAAGCTTTTTTGCAATTATATTGTTTTGTGGATTGCCCTGGTTATACTATGCATTGATATACCTACTACAGTATTTAGGGCTGTCCAACTAATCCTCCTAATGTGAGCACCCAAAATTATTAGTATTTTTATAGCTTCATGAGGTGTTCCACCTACTTTACATGCTTAAAGGAGGCACAAAATGGATGGTTGGAGAGAACATCAAAAAAATCTAAGGAGAGAAATAAAGGGAGGTAAGGAAAGAGCAAGCACAGTTGCACTCCAACACTTCTCCTAACAGTCAGTTGAGAGTTCTTTAAAGGGACTTGTATCAAAATGCACTCTTTGCCCTTATAGATAGTTGTGCTTGGTGTCACTTGGTCCATCCTGCCTTCAGTTCTGAACATAGCCCACCTGCGCCTATTGAGTTAGTGTAAGCCTGCAGCTACTTCCTGTCAGGATATTGCAGTAAAGGTATCAAAAGATCATTTGTTTCAACCTACATGTGTAGAGCTGTCAGAAACAGGCAGTAACAATAGAATTCTACCTGTATTTGACAATTCAGCACAGTGGTCGATGTTCGAGTACCTTCAAAGGAGCCTGATCAAAATTTCCCGACCATCCCGACCATACATGCACCGAATGTCGTACGAAAAATTTGTTTTGTAAATAATTTTGTAATTATCATTAGTGCATCTATGGCCATCTTAATGACAAGTTTCCCTTCAGATCCAGCATCAATAGGCGCAGCATACTTGTGCCTAAAGAATTGGATGCTGAACACCAGAAATTATGTCAGCTGGGCTTTGTCACAACTGCATCTGATTCACAAGGAAACGCATTCGCAGTTGCGTTAATTTTGGTAAGTCAGGTGCAAAGTCCCCTTGCAAGACCCCCCTTGCAACCTCAGCGATGCTGGAATAAAAACACTGAATTACACTTTACGCTCACTGCACATTCGGATGCAAATGAGCCCTAAATAGTTAATACTAGCATCAAAATTGAAAAACTAGAATATTACACTTACTACTGTCATTCCATCAATTTTTATGGCTTGGTGGAAAATGAAGGTGGATGCCACTGTGATATATTGACCATTGGTCACAGATACTGGCAAAAGAAGAAAGCCTGGCATAGAGAACTGCATGGTGGAAAGAGAAGGAAGCCAGAGAGCTGCTGGTGGTCCCAGAGAGCTGAGAGGCTGCACCCAAAGCATTCATTTGGATGAGACTGGCATAGGAAAGCCAGATTATGTGCCTGGAGAGACAGAAAGTGTGAAAGGAATTCAGACAGGAGGAACAAACAGCAGGAGATTCCTATCTGAGCATCCAAAGTGGCTGGTAATTGCACTGTATGCCTGACTGTGCTGGATTCCACTGAAGAGAGCACTAAAGTTTTCCAAAGAGGCTTTGTGAGTATCCTGGTTAAAGGGATAGTACCCAAAAGAGGTGCTGAAGATAAAGGTTATTGAAAGGAAATTAAAGGACTTTGACTTTCCATAGTTAGTTACACAGTTTGCGCTAGCAAGTCAGTTAGTGAGGCCCTATTGCCACCAGTTAGGAGTGCTGCCTGTATTAGGTGCCTGTTTATTTTAGATAAACTGTTATTTAAGTTAACCAATACCGTGTGTGTTATTACTAGTTGTGTTATTACTAGTGGGACCACCCGTAGGTGCATTCCGGGATCCCACTAGGTGGAGGCACTGCGCTAGTAAGTACTAGGTACCCAGTCTCAGGTACCCAATACCTCTGTGGAGTGGCCCAGGTTTGGCCCATGCCATCAGGTAAGCGCCACACGTGGAGTGTAACAACGGCAAAGCTGTGTCAAAAGGGTTACAGTTCAAAAACTGCAAAAAATTATTTGCAAACTGGAATAGCACTATCTACCTCATTCTAAAAGTTATTGTAATATAAAGGTGAACTATTGCTTTCATGGTACAACAAATAGCATTTACAGGAACATCATTTACAACAAAAACACAGGCATATTAGTGAACAAATACTTGAATTCTTTGAAATTCAATAGATGTTGCAAGCCATACTATGCACCTATCCTTTGAGGATTTAATTCAAGAAAGTCTGCAGGCCTGTAAAGATGTATTTTTTATTGACTGCCACTGACATGAGGAACAATACTGTGCTTTGTTGCCATTAATTAATTAATCTTGTGTCCATTTAATAAATACTTTAATGACTTTGTTGCAGTGACACACATAATTACCAGATGGTTTTATTTTTTGGAGATTGTTTAATTTGAATGGGAACAAACATATATATGTCAAGAAGAAAAAAAAAACATGTCTCTTTGTCCAGTGGGATTTTCCTACCAGCCATCTCAGTATCTTACTGATATCTTAAATTATACCAATTAATTTGGATACTGTTGTGAGTTTACACTAAGGTCAGAAGGTTGACAACTCCAAACCTGGGTAAGCCTGGGAATGATAACCCATTAGAGACAGACCCATTGAAGTGAAATGCAGTATACATATATTTTGAATTATACTCTGCAATTAAAGCACTAATTCACATAGATTATATACTTTACAATGAATGAAAATGTGACTAATGTCAACTACTTTCATTTGTACCAAATCTATCTATCATATCATATGTAGTTTTGTGATAAGGCAGCATTCACACAAAGGGGTTCCTTTATGCAATGGCCAACTACAGAGAAGGTGAGCAGAAACCATTGCCAGAAATCAATATTTCCATAGGCTTTCCCCAATAGATTTGTGTACACTTATTCAAAGATATATAGAAGCAATAAAGCCTAAATGTAGAAGTGAATGTGTTTTTCAGTGTGAGGAATACTTACCTCCGCCACTCCGGCGCTGCCACTGCCACTTCCTCCTGCCTTCCCAAGATGGTGGCGCTCTGGGGGACCAAGTGGCATGATTGGACACCGGCATCAGAACAGACGTAGTGTCCTGACACCAGTGTCAGATCGGATGCAGCGTTTTGACACCAGTGTCAGGATGGACACAGCAATGTGACACCAGCCTCCTTGGTCTGCTATCCTCACTTTGAGTCTTGGGCTCCTTACAGTATATTAGGGCCATGGACCCTTCTGAGGAAACCCAACATGACTTCGGCAGGGCCTTTTGGGGACTAGCCTCCCGCATGAAGGCCTATGACGCCCAACAATCCCACTTCGGCCAAACATTGGAGGCCATACTGGACAAGTTATCTGTTCACGCCAGCTACTCCGGCACCTGCTCCAGTAGTAGTACCACCTCCAGTTGCTCCAGTCCAAGCTTCAGAACCCTGCATTTCAGCTCTTCCACTATACAGCGGAGATCCACAGGCCAGTATCCACAGACAGGTATATCACCACCCACTTGGAAGGAAGGGTGCTGGAATGGGCATCCCCTCTGTGGGAAAAAGAATCCCCCCTGATAATGGATGCCAAGGCCTTCATCCATGCTTTTCGTACTGTTTTTGACGCTCCCAGCCAGATCGCATCTGCCTCTTCACAGCCACTCCAGATCCATCAGGGGAGTCACAGCGCTGGTGACTACGCTATTGAGTTCCACTCACTGGCTGCTGAGACAGGCTGTAAAAACAAGGATTATGATGCCACCTTCTACCAAGGGCTCTCTACCCACCTTAAAGATGACCTGGTCTTCCGCGATCTGCCTACTTAGTTGGAAGATCTGATTGCACTGGTCATTAAGGTGGATACTCGGCTGAGAGAGCATCAGGCAGATAAAGAAAGAAATAAGAGGTTTCAACCAATGTTGGCTCCTCCTTTCCAGAAACCCTTTCTTCCCAGCTCGTCCTCTTCTTATATGTCTTCTCCAACAACCTCTGAGGAACCCATGCAGATTGGGGGAGCTCGACTCTCCGAAGAGGAGAAATTTCTGAGACGTGCTGCTGAACTATGCCTGTACTGCGGTTGCAAAGCCCATTTTGCCCATAACTGTCCTGTGAAGCTGGGAAACTCCAATGCTTAGGTAAGTTAGGAGAAACTTGGGTGGGATTGAGCCTCTTCCCCACAACTCGACTCACAGATTCCTTCTACCCATACAGATTAAACTTTCCAACAAAACCATCCATTCTTAATTGTTTGCTCGATTCTGGTGCGGCTGGGAACTTCCTGGAGTGAGCCTTCGCTGAACTTCTTGCCATACCCTTGCAATCCTTGTCTGAAGTCCTGGCCATGATGATAGACTACTATCCTCTTTATCCCTTAAAGTCTTCTCTTGAGACTACTCTTCAAGGTTGGCTCCCTTCACTCTGAAAGACTCTCCTTCCTCCTCATTGACTGCCCTTCCACATCGGTGGTTCTAGGATTGCCCTGGCTCAGTCTTCACAACCCTGTCATAAACTGGTCAACCAATCAAATCTCATATTGGAGTTCCTTTTGCCAACAGAACTGTATTCCTGCCAACTCTCTCTTGGAATCGTCCTCTGTTGCCATGGATCTTCCTTCTTTTCCTCCAGTATATCGAGACTTCTCCGACTTCTTCAGCAAAATATCAGCTGAGACTCTTCCCCCTCACCGGTCGTATGACTGCCCCGTTGAACTCCTTCCTGGTAAAATGTCCCCTCGAGAACATACTTATCCACTCTCCCATTATGAGACCAAGGCTGTAAAGGAGTACATTCATGAAAATCTCCAAATCTCCCCTCATCTCAAAACTGTTTGGCCAACTTAAAGGCCTGTATATTTACAAAGGTGGATCTCCGGGGGGCATACAACCTGATTCGAATACGAGAAGGCGACGAGTGGAAAACTGCTTTCAACACTCGTGACAGGCACTGCGAGTATCAACGCACCTGCAGTTTTCCAATAGCTCATCAATGACAATTTTCAGGATCTCTATGTTGTGGTTTACTTGGACAATATTCTTATCTTCTCCAAGTCCTTAGAAGAATACCAGCTCCAAGTACGCAAAGTTATTTCCTGGTTAAGAAGGAATGCTGTTTTTGCTAAGTTAGAAAAGTGCACCTTCAAGACCCCCAAGATACCTTTTTTGGGCTACATCATCTCCCAAAAAGGCTTTGAGATGGACCCAGCTAAGAACTCATCTATACAAGATTGGCCTCTTCCAACCAGTCCATACAGTGATTCATTGGTTTTGTCAATTACTACAAACAATTCATCAAAGGTTTTTCACCCAAGACTGCCCCAATCACGTCTCTCATTTGTAAAGGCAGAAAACCTCATTGTTGGCCTCCACAAGCACTGGAAGCCTTTAAGATTTTAAAAGACTCTTTCTCCTGTGCTCCAATTCTCAGACACCCCGATCCTTTTCTTCCATCCTTTATTAAAGTAGATGCCTCAGAAGTTGGGGCAGGAGCAGTTCTATCTCAGAGGCTTCCATGTGATGGGAAATTACATCCTTGTGCCTTCTTTTCCAAATAATTCTCTCGTCCTGAACAGAAATTGTGAACTTCTGGCAATAAAACTGGCCTTGGAGGAATGGAGACATTTTTTGATCACAAACATCTATAGTACATCCAAACTCCCAGACAAGCTCAGTGGGTACTCTTCTTTTCCCAGTTCAACTTTGTCATAACTTTTCATCCTGGCTCCAGAAATAAGAAGGCTGAATCACTTTCCAGAAGCTTTCTTCCTGAGGATCCATGTATCAAGGATGCTGAACCAATTGTGCCTCCTACCAAAATTGTGGCTTCCCTAATTCCCTCCATGGCTTCTCAGTTATCATCGGCATCACCCAATACACTATATTTTTTGTTACTATTTTTATTGATTATCTGTTTGTCACATTCACATTTTTGAACCCGTTGAAATATCTGTTGGAGTGATTTTGTCAGATAGTACTAAAATTGTTTCTTTTACTTTACAAAATCAGCCAGAGTGTATATATATATAATACACAAAAGCCGTAAATATCTTGTAAATTATATCCTTATAAACGGTGACTTCTGATGTCATAAGTTATAAACGGTGAGTTCTGATGTCATTTCTGTCACATGACTCACTGAAATGTGTGTATTATAATAAATAAAGTACCCCAGTTGCAAAATATGAGGATATTAGAAGTTACCTCGGAGTTTCATGACCTGTATAAAAACACTCGGCCTTCGGCCTCGTGTTTTTATATGGTCATGAAACTCCTCGGTAACTTATAATATCCTTATATTTTACAAGAGGGGGTACTTTATTCACTATATATATATATTTAAGTAAATATTGCCCTTTTACATCTCTTGCCTTGAACCACCATTTTGTGATGGACTATGTGCTGCCTCAGAGATCACCTGACCAGAAATATTTGAAGTGTTGAAGCAAAAGACACAACTCTGTCTGTTAATTGGCTCATGTGACCTACTGTAGCTTTATAGTTTGTTCGGTATGTTTGTGTGTACCATTGGATCCTAGGATCCCAAGAGGCTTTCCTTATTTTTTAAAATGGCTCTTTTCTATTTAGGATAACCCAATGGCACATGCTACTAAAAAAGTATAATCTGATGAAAATGGTTTATTTACATGAAGCTTGGTTTTACATATGAGCTGCTTTATGCAATATCTTTTTATAGAGACCTACATTGTCTGGGGGGTATAGTTTTCCTTTAAAGGAGCAGAAATGAATGCAGAAAACAGCATGGCTATAATTGAGATAAGTCTCATCAATAAATACAATTTATTTATCTAAATAAAATTCAAGATTTACACTATGGGAGAGCACCCCTTTACTGTTATTCATTTGTAGAAGCCTAAGCTTGACCAACATATGGAGGATGCAGTGCTAGGCTTAGAACATCTGAGCATTTGCTTTGAAATGTAATGTCTTAACATTAAAATAATTATATTCACTGAGATTCCCACATTTATATTCTATGTATTAAAACTGGTTATTATTTAATGAGTTAGACTTATTTACCACATATATATTTATGAGCAACAAAAGGTATTTTAGATAGTTACCCTGTATTTATTTATGGAAAAGTTAAAAGCAGGACTGATTTGTATTCCAGCCATTCCTCACATGATCACATGTGTTTAATTATTGAAAATACTTGTCTTTTTCATTAAGGAACAAAAATTAATTCACAAACAAAAATAATAAAATCCATAAACAACACAGGTACAACTCATTTCCACCCACATGAAACTGGAGTGCAAATCCCATGAATAAAGTACCTCTCCTCTAAATATTAATGCAAATATTTATCCTCTAGGAGCTTACAGTACGTTTTCTAAACAGAATTGCCAGTCATCACAACAATTACTTTTTCTATTTCCCAATACTGAAACTACGACGAAATATTCTCAGCTCAGACAGACAGTTTTCATTCAATGATCCCATGCCTTAGCTTTTGCACAAAGCACAGGGCTTGTTAATGTATGTCATTTGCTGTTTATTAAGAATGTATAAAAAATCAACGGCAAATCCTACTGAATTTTTGACAGATATACTAGAGATCAAGTTATTTTCCCATTCTTGATTTCAATGTTAAATACATTTTTTACCCCACAGATTTTTTTTCATTCATAAATGTTTTTCTCATTCATTAATTTTGTTCTAAATTTTGAAAGTTAAATATGTTATGCCCTTATGCAGGTGCATCAAGGTAGGGGATCAGGGGGGTCAAAGGGGAGCAGAGGGGTCGGAGTGGCCCTGGACAGTAGTCACGGTGGGCCCAGGGCCCTCCAGTTTGACCCTGAATATGTTTCATATTTTTGTGTTGTTTTGCCAGTGTTGATTTTTTACTCCAGTATTTTTGCCATAGTTACTTAAGCATTTTTTTTTTTACAGATTATAAAAAGGGTAAATCTGAGATATTTCAATCTACACAGTTTATCAAGGATGACAACATAAAATGAAAAAGAATGTGCTTGCCATTTTTGCTCTAATTCCCAAAAATTGTTGAAAGTTACAACCGCAAAACTTACTTCTAATGATCAGTCGATAAGTTAGTGAGCTTTATCAATGGTAAAATCCCATGAGTAATGAGGCTACTGTGAGGGGTATTGACACAGGCAGGTGAGGACATTTCTGAGCAAAGGACTTAGACTTATTATTTTTGAGTGTTTGTTATACTTCTGAACTTTACATTACTAAAGGTACAAGAATATCTGAGAGAATGAATAAGTTTAGGATATGATGGCTTGTGTGCATGTTAGGCTATTACATGTGCATTTCCAAAACATTGCACATACTGATGTACATTGTTTGGCAGATGCTATTATATCTGTTTTTATGGAAACAGACAATGCTCAAGCACCTATATATTTATGATGCTGTGAAAGCCTTGTTTTTTTTTATACTATTATTTGCATTTCGTTAACATGCTACTGAAAAAATCTTATGTGTTCTTAATGTGCATATTTCTTGTATGAAACTTTTATTACTTAATGCAAATAATATATGATTTCACTATAAAAACATAAACATTGCATGCATTGTATCTAAATCTGGATTATTGTACCAAAATGCTAAAACATTTTTATTATATGAGGATTATCTGGGTAACCAGAGGTCTGTAGCCTTATTAAAAACCCACACAAAACATTTTAAACAGTGAACAGTCTCTACAAACTCTTTCTACCCCAGTTGTTAAAAGGTCAATAGGAAGACTGCAGCATCCCCTTAATCAATTAATAATTTTTTCTCTTCCTCTAATCCACTTAGCCCCTTCCTCAGGAATTTACTTCAGATGTTGACTACTGGACATACTCCGTTCTTCTCAACTCAGGTTACTTAACTCAGCTTAACCAAGTAGGACTTTTTTTGTAGATGTCATTGATAATGGCCACCTGTTGAAAGCAGCAATTTGTGGCGCTGGCAAATCGAGGGGATATATGTCAGTAATGCCCTTTTAACTCTCCACACAACTCCAGTTGGAAAATTAAAGAATTATAAATGTCATTGTTACATAGAAAGAGGGCTATGTCCAGTGGTGCCTTTGAAATGGCAAAATCCTTTATTGGGGAATGTTATACAACATGTTTTGAGTCCATGTAACTTTTTCAAGTGATAAAAGCAAAAGTAATTATTGGACCATGTCATTTGTACAGGCAGTTTTTCTACCAAGGGCTGATTTTTGAGAATGCTAACCAAGAGAAATTTCCCTCTTCTTTCTCCCCTAAAATCATAATCTGAAAGAATTGACTAGGATAAACATATGTACAGTAAGTGGTGTGCTTTGTCTTACTTTTTTAACATTATAGTAAAAACAGTTATGCTATTACTTTTGTAGGAACAGGTGTCCCAGATTTCTTTCTTTTTCTTTTTTTTTCCTTTTTTTTTTGTTTAACTGTGCCATCAAATTAAACAGTGTGGTATCTGTCTCTGAATGGAGTGACACACTGACAGTTGTTGTCAGCAAGGTGCCTAATGACTGAAAGATGTGCCTGTCTTATAATGGAATTCAATAAAGCGTAAAAGAGAAGCAAAACGCCAGCATTGTGTGGCTGTAGTTAGTATGTGGCAATCCATTTTGTTAGCTGAGGAATCAGATAATATTTGAAAACTAATATAAAATACACACAGTCAAGGAAAATTGGTGGGATTGTATGGAATAATCTATTTTTGTTTTGACCTGTGTATCACAATACATTTCATAAATAAATAGCCTTCCCTGCTTGCAGGTATTGCAATTTCATGAGTGAGTCTGGAATTCAGTTTTTTTAACATATTTTTTTAACTGTTTCATCTTACTGCTGAGTGTGCATGGTGCATTACTGAGCTCCAGAGGCAGAGCTATCTTTCAGGTTAAATATCAATAGTGCAGAAAGAACTTTGCATACATAGCAGTTCTAAATGGACTGTTATCTCTCATTTTCTCCTGCTGCTTAGATGCACTGCTATAAGCATCTTCTCAGCAGTCTGTATTCTGAGCATGCTGTGAGTCGTTTCACCAGCAGCATGACTTCCCCCTCTCCATCTCTCATCTTTATTCTGCCCTCCAAAGAAAATAGAGAGTTAAATGTGCATTTGTGCAGGCAATGATCATATGTTTAGCTGAATACTCACTGACCATTTCTGCTATTCAATTAGTTAAGCTGTCACTTTAAATAAAGCAGAGTGCTCTGTTTGACTTCAGTCATCAGCTTCCAGTACATTTGCAGACATCAGAGAGAAGATTGCTTGAATCATATAAGGAAAACAAGGGCATACCAATAGGGATGTATTTTTCCAATTTCAAAGAAGTTTTAAGAATAATGGTGTATTAAACCTTTTCTCCACCACTCTGGGACATATTAAGCAACATCATATGCAGCGTGCTGCTTGCAAGAGAGGCTTTCATGCCATTTAATTTGTCTTTTTTATACTTTGTTTCACTTCACTTTTGTGCATTTATATTTAGTTTGAACTCCTCAGAGAGTGTAAAACTTTACATAGCATAGAACTTTACTAGCACAGAGATTTAATATGCAGTAGTTCCAAAGATATAAATACATGGTACATTTAAAGGCCCTCTAACCTCAGTAATTTCTATTTAATTTAGTGTAAAATTGCTGACATAAAAAGATATTTAAAAAACAAGAACCAGTGTAGGGGGTAAAAGTCTTGCCAATCTTTATTTTATGCGATCCCCAGGTGGGTTTTGACCATCTAAAGGTTGGGCCTGTGCTTTGGCAGTTTGCTATATGGCCAGGCTGTGTCAGGGTTCACTATACTTCACAAAAAGGAAACCACCATATGTTGTGTCTCTTTAGTCCCTAGATGCTGGAGTAGGTATTGTCGTAATACCCTGGCCTGGGCAGAGGAACATCCCAATAGGAGAAGTAAATGTAAGGAAAGATTTAAAAGTACTCTCTAGAAGTAAGTGGCAGGATAGTTAGAAGAGCAATCAAAGACTCTAATGAGGAGGATAGCAATGGTTAGTACCTTGTGGTGTCAGTGCCACTACTAGTATATAGACTCAAGTGGTCAGACTTAGGAATAGAGGGATTCTAGAGAAATATACTACTCTACACAATGCTGATCAATGGGGATTGTTTAACCCAATCAGTGAGCATTGTGAACATTAACGTTGTGATTATGAGTACTATTCAGAAGTAGAGTGTTCAAATCCTAACCTGCAATTCCCACAATCCCTTGCGTAGTTTCTAAAATTGCAAGACCTGAGATGAAGAATAACAGAATTGTGTAAGGAATTGTATGAATTCAAGCCTTGGCTGGAGGCGATCTGATATCTGATTCAGTTGTTATTTCAATTACAAATAACATTAAAAACATTGAAAACTGAAGCAACAGAATATTGAAGAAGTGTTTAGAATGCAGTTTTCTTTCACGATGCCCTTATTTGTAGGTACAGGTATGGGATCCATTATCCAGACACCCATTATCCAGAAAACTCCGAATTATGCAACAGTCATTTTCAATAGATTCCATTTTATATAAATAATCCATATTTTTAAAAATGATTTATTTTTTCTCTGTAATAATGAAACGGTACTTTGTACTTAATCAAAACTAAGATATACTTAATCCTTATGTACATGATTTTTGTGTAGACTTGAGGTAAGAAGATTCAAATTACGGAAAGATCTGTTATCTAGAAAAGCCCACGTCCCCAGCATACTAGATATCAGGTCCCATACCTGTATATCCTCTTTCTTTAAGCCAGATCTAGATTATAAAAAAAAACTGCATCAAATATGAACCATGCACACATTTATAAATACAATGATGATTAAGTCATTGTAATAATGTGTTTTTCCATGATCATGATGCATGGTGTTAATAAATGTGTAAGGACACAAACAGAGCTTTACAAATATGCCATTATTTATACTAACTTTTACACCTTTTGTTTTAAATTTTGTTATATACCTATACAAATATTCCCAGTTGAGTCCTCTATACTGATATTCTTCTGAAGGATTACTTAAATAACAAATGGGACTGTCAAAAATATATTTCTCATGTGTGAACGCCAGGGGTTTGACTTGTAATTAGTGGCTAGATGTTCATAGATAGAAAATAATTGTAGTTGTTATACAAGGCTTTTGTACTTTAAATGTAGAGAGTGCAGTTCTTTGTATTCTGTATTCATGCAGGTATTACTATATTGTTCCCAATCTTTTTAGTCCTTTGTTAAATTCATACTTACTTTACTATATTCTATAGATTTCAATCATTTCCAAGCAAGGAATATATCTACTTTTGATGGCAAATTTTTGTAACTTTAAGGGGCCTATGTCTGAGTGACTTTTTAAAGGGGAAAACAACATTTTAGAGACTTTTTTATACTCCAAAGCTGCTCTAAAACCTGTCAAAGTCATGAAGAAGTCAATGGCAGATGATCCCTTTAACAGTTGGAACATATTTTCATCTTCAGGATTTTCAATAGCTTTTGGCTGTTTGCTCTGGTTTTCATATGATAATCTGATACATTTGAGTTGTTGTGGCAACAACTCGATAAAGTAGAGTTTCCGAACAGTCAATTCGAAAAAAGTTTCATGATTCGAATTGATGAACAATTTTATTGTAATGTTTTTTCACACCGAGGGATTTGGGTTCAGGAGATGTTGTGGCAACATCTCAATAACGTAAAGTTTCTAGACAATTGTTGTGGCAACATTTGAGTTGTTTTGGCAACAACTCAATAAAGAAGAGTTTCAAAAAGTTTCACTATTCGAATTGATGCATGATTTTGTTGTTATGTTTTTTCACACCGACTTTTTGAAGAAGAATTATTGGTAAATTAAGGGG
>CM044439.1:123840787-123885900 GCA_024363595.1 Xenopus borealis
TCTACTTTGCCTTAAAAGGAAATGGGATGGGCTGAAATAAACTTAAAAATACTATTCTAGTTAATTCTACTTTCTTGCCCAGTAAAAAACATCTTCTTTACCTTTTAAAAATAAAGGCTGTCTTTTAATGCCAATATAACATTAAAGTCTTCCAGGCAACAAATAGAAAATATGAAACTGAGAAGCTAAAGTAAAGGAAGGAAGATTTATGTACAATGGACTTTCAGTCCCTGGGAGAGAAGAGCTCAGGTAATCATGGCAAAGACAGACTAAAAGAATAAGGTCTGATTAACTTACCATCCAGACAGTGATAGTCAGTATAGTACTAAGCTAAGTAAGTCTGCCCTTTTCTCTAAAATACTTTCCCTGAATAATTTACACAGGAAAACACTCTAAATGAAACTGCTGCTTGGCAAAAGAAACAGCTATTTAACAAACTGTTTGATTCACAGTTTTGGAGTCTAAAAGTCAGCTTAGGTTTTTATTAGGTTTAAATAATTGGCCTCAACAATCCCTTTTTATGGCATATTTTACTTAGCGGTAATACAGATTTAATACTTTTCTAAAAAGAAGAATATATTTACATAATGCTATTTGGAAACTATTTTCAAGAACATTTGAGGCAATAAAAGCTTCAGTCACAGTATAGTGAGGTTATTAGCTTATATAAAACTGTAAACAAACCAAGAAGTCTGTTCAAGGATACTCAAAGTATATATGTATTCTAAACCAAAAAGAAAGTCAGCATGCTTTTAGAGATTATTAGACAGGCCAATAATTGAAAGCAATAAGTACACATTTGTTTACATTAGTCAATGTCTCTCCCATAAAATAACATCTTTATTGCTGGTTTTCTTCTTTGCTTCATTGTCAGTCCGATGCACAAACAAGTATAGTCCAAATACACTGCACTTCACCATCTGATTGTCAGACATTTTAAACAGCTTATTTATCAAGCTTTGTATTCATTTTCTCCATTTTACACTGCTCTTTATACTTTCTTTTCAGCGTGATAAATAGGCCCCAAATTTTTTAACACCAACAAAATTCTTCTGTTTTACCTATACAATCATAGGGTGTATTTTTCCTGTGACATCAAATTTTAATTCTTATTCAAAGTCTGGAGATCGAGGCTTTCACAATAACTGCATCCAGACTGGATTTTATAAGCTGATTCCTAATGTGCAGGTCAATGCTAGCCTTCTTGTAACATTAGCAAGGGCTCATCCTTCTTTTTCCCAATTTCTTATACTATATAAGCAGTATAACCCCTTGTTCAACATGAATGCAATGAATAGGGCTTGCGCTGAACATACTTTTCACCTATTGTTTTAATTGCATAAAATCTATGGGTTTTTTTGTTATCTGTTAACTAAACACTATACAATTCATCCCTCCACCTTTGTTGTAACTGTTTTGTTAGCAGATGTCCCTTATGCAGAGGGATTATCTGTCAACTAATAATTTATTGTAATAAGTATCTTTGAAAATCTAGATGCCTGGGTTTTTCTTTTAAATATGCTTTATGAAGGTAAATTCATTAATATTACAGGTATGGAATAGGTTATCTACTCACCCGTTATGCAGAAAGCTCCAAATTAGGGGAAGACCAGCTCCAAGTGAGAAAAAGTTGAGTTTTAGTAAATACAGCCCAATTGTTATGAAACTATGCACAAGGCTACTTAATCTAATGAAGCCTCGGATGAAATATAGCTCTACACTGAACTTTTTTTGTATGATGCTAATGTTCCCTAAACCTATAATCTATGGCCACTGGTCTCAAAGCTAAGTAATACTTATTTTTATGGAAGATATATATTGTTTGCTTTCTATAG
This sequence comes from Xenopus borealis, assembly GCA_024363595.1. NCBI lineage: Eukaryota > Metazoa > Chordata > Amphibia > Anura > Pipidae > Xenopus > Xenopus borealis. The sequence goes on from CM044439.1 coordinate 123,842,623, forward strand.
AGTACTTTAGATGTCTGTTCCCATCACTCACATTACACAGGGGCACATTTACTAAGGGTCGAATGGGAAAATTCAAATACAATTCTAGTTTTTAAAATTCGAATTTCAAAGCAATTTTGGGCTACTTCGACTATTGAATAGTCCAAAATTAGTTTCGAATTGAAACTAAGTACTTGCCCTTTAAAAATCCTTCAACTTCGACTATTCACCAGCTTAAAGTTGCCGAATTGACATTTTAGCCTATGGGGGACCTTTTAGAACCTGTCCTGAAATATTTTCTAAGTTCCAAGAATTCAAAGGATTTTGCAGAGAACCGTTTGAATGGTTCGATCGAATATTCACTATTGCAGTCTGTACAGTGCCGTTCATGGTTTGTTGCTCTGACTTTCTAATTTGTCACCTCCTGCTAAAACTGGCAGGAATATAAATGATTAATATATTGTAGTACGAGGATTGGTTGTTCAGAATTGTACACTTATTGATGGATGTGGGTTAGTTGCCTGTTAGTTTAATCTCATTAATGGAGAAGGCTAATGAAAACTGAATGACATCATATTATAAAGGTCAAGGGTTCATACCAAATAAATATAGTTTCTTTCTACAATAACCTTTTATTGAGCATCATTGCTTCAGGCCCTACCTTGGATGCTGGCATTATGGGCAATAGTCATCCAATAGATACCATGGCATTGGCACGTACTTGGTAGAATAACACTGTAAATCAAAATAACAGTATTGCTGTAAGTGAATGTAAAAAATGTATAGCAGTTTATATTGTAAAACTTTGTCAATGACTTTTAATAATTGAAATATAACTTCAAATGAATGCATAAATCTTGGTATGCTATCATTAGCTTTTTTTTAAATGTTGAGTTCAGGTCACTGAAAATTTCATTACTGCAAGCACATCAAATAAATGATAATTCTCCCCTGCTGTAAATTACATTACAAGGATTTTGAAAATCACAGGAGTTCTGTGACAATATAAAGGCTGAAGGAGAATGTTAACAAAATATTATAAGCAATAATAGTGATTGGATTTCTGTTATCTGTAGCTATGAGGCCTAATGGACCGCTGGATCAGTTATTATACAATAAATCAACCAAATAGAAAAAGTTGTTTGTTCAAAGAGGACACTAGGGAAATAAAATATATATATATAATATATATCTATTTAAAGGAAAACTATTTTGAAAATGCAAGTGTAATATGTTTCAGCATACTGAAATAAGGAACTTTCTATATATGATTAATTCAAAACTCTGTACTGTTTCTGAAATCAAGTTTATGTTCACTATTCCTCTCTTAGCATCTCTCAGTTTCTCCACATTCTGTCTTCATGCTGCAGATGGCTGTCAGATGGGTGTCCTGTGGAAGATAAGTTAAAGTTAATTAGAATGGCGGAGTGTGTCTCTCAGCAGGGCACAGCAGGTAGGAGACCTGGCTGTGTAAGGAATTCCCAGAGGAGTTGGGGGTGCCATCCGATGCTGCATGAAGCAGAGGGAGCCCATGACAGTGACAAGGTTGTGACTCTGAAGTAGTATTGCTAAGAGAGTGAGGAAGCCAGGAGGCTGAACATTACGTGGGAGAAAGTCCTGTGAGCACAGGGGTGTGCCAATATTGCTTTGTTTGCTAGTAGTTCACAAGGAGCCAAGTCTAGTAAGGGCCTTCTTCAACTGCACCAAGGTAGGGCCCAGTCGACAAGGTTTTTATTTTATGATTTACTGTATGTTTGTTTACTACAATGGTCACCCCTCTGCATGATTGACTGTGTTTGTTTAAACTTGGGAAGAATAAACCTGTGTTTTCCATGAAGAACACACAGTAACTGTCTAATTGCTCCTCTTTTCCTATGCTGCCTGCCTGCCATTGTCAAATTCCCCCAGAATTTCCATGTGCAATTTGCTAGTTTGTCATATATATATATATATATATATATAATATATATATATATTATATATATATTATATATCTGTTCTTTTTGATCCTGCCTAGAAAATCCATGCATTTTTTTCAACTTCACATCATGACAAACTTTACAGTACACATATGAAAAAAATATTCGATACGCAAAACATACTCAAGGAACAAAAAAAGATTTGTCACATGTGCATCATTGGGTAGTGCTTAAGAGAGGTGATTAACTGCATGACATTATATTGTGATTATCGGGTGTTTATAATGAAAATATCTCAAACAAGGAGTATACAGTAATTAATTGAAAATACTGGCAGCATTAGCCTAAACAGCATATTTATTGTACTAGTACCTTTCGTTCACATTTAGGGGGTTATATACTAAAATCTGAATTTCCTAATTTAAAAATAGAAAAAGTTCGACCAAACTCCCATGCCTAATTTTGTCTTATTTATTAATAAAATAACTTGAATAAATTGGATCTTGAAAACTGAGCGAAACCCTGAATTGTCTGATTTCTTTAAGTTATTGCCAAAAAGCCCTGATTAATGACCTTATACAGTACATGACCTCAACAGGTCTGAGATGGTGGATTTTCGAATTCTGGCTTTTTGAGCATCGGGGGTATAATAAATCTCGATATAATTAATTTTTTCCCACAAAAAAAAATCATATTTTTGCCCCAAAAAGCCAGACCAGATAAATTTGAGGTTTAGTAAATACCCTCTTAATTTTACTTGTGTCAAACAGAAGTGAAAGCTGAGCTATTATGATCCAGATACAACCAATAATAACAGAGGTTATTATTTTGTTTTCTCATTTTATCTAAAGCAGCCTAGCCGGAAAAAAAATATTAAAGTGTATCATGATGTCAACAGAGGAAAAACACAAAGAACAAAGGGTACTTCTGTCAATCTTTAATCAGAGATGGGCATATCAACTTGCAGTGGAACGTTAAAAGGTAAAAGAGTATATGACACACTTGCTGTAGAATATTTTATGGTAACAAATACAGTTTGATAAAGCCGACTTGAATTAAAGTATTATTGCATTATTTTAAGATGATGGAAAAGAAATGGTCAGTAAAGGCTGAATCTGAGGAACCCACACTGAGGTATGATATGAATGTACAATTCTTGTGTCATAATAAAGGCAAGGAAAGGCAAGGATGTGCTTGAATAATGCAGCAAAGGAGGGATTTGGAAAGACTGCGGATGAGGATGAAGTGCAAGTTTGGGAATATTTATTGATGGCTAAGAACAGCTGTAAAACTAGTATGACTCAGCCATAAACTCAGTTTATTTCCCTTTCACGGAAAAAGAGCTATGCATTTCTGCCTGAGTTTTGCTCTTTGTTTGCTTATCATCTAAAGTTCCACGAGAACAAAAAGATACAGTAACACATCAAGATGAATTTCCATTTTCCGTAAAACTGCAAAGCCACTAGGAAAATTAAATCAACTGTGTCTTATCAGAGTGCAAAGTTGATATCCTTTCTATGTGAGGGTAACTAGCATGTGATAAGTTGTCTTTTTTTTTTTGCTCCATTATTATGAAGGTTTTTCTGTGCTCGTCTGCTATGTGAACCTTCTGGGGTAATAGCAGGATGAAATTAGCACACAGTAATTTACAGTTGCCGCTGAGTGTCAGCAGGTAGTAGTTAATTGAACACCAGTTCATCTCTAATTACCATTCTGTATCATTCAGAACATTCATTCTGAAATGATAATTTCATTAGAGTGGTATTTGTGACATCTTAAAGTAGGTCTAAGGAGACTCAGGATTTTAACTTCCTCATTATACAGAAATTAGTCTATTGAGTTGAAGCAGACGGAATTTATGGAAGGGAATACTGGCTTTTACAAAACACTTTTGATTCCAGATCTGTGCTGGGTTGTAAACTCTCACAGGCAGGACCCTCTGCCCTCTTTCATTAACAGTGATTATTTCAGTTTCTTACATTATGCAGCACTGAAAGATATTTGGCAACTTTATGGCTTTTGTAGCATAAAAAGTAATATATCCCTAAAGTCCCTCTGGCAGCTGAAAACCAAGGTTTATGTTCATAACAATATTTTCAAGTTACTTGCAAATATGCAGTCATTTTAGTTTTTTATTTAGGAGGTGGTACTTTAAGACAAAAATAGTTTGTACTACAACTTTGACTCCGGCACGTTGCTGCACGCTGTTGCTTCTTTTCATGATGTCATTACACCTTAGCACAAAATTTGAAAATTTAAAGGGGTCTTCAGTGCCCAACATAGGTCTATTACATGGTTCCTGGGTGCGATTCTTGTGTATTTCTGATCAGTTTGTGACCCTTTCTGACCCTTACCAATCCCTGTCTGCTGTCTGTCCCGACTCCTGCCTGTATCTCAACCATTGCATTGGATTCCATTTTGTTTACCATCCTAGCCTGTGACCTTGACTGAGATCTCTACTTTTGATTCTGTGCTGCACTTCCTGTATTGGTATCGACCCAGTCTGTCCTTGACTATACTTCTTTTCTTTGTTCCTGTTTACACGTAAAGTTCCTTTGCTCACCCAGAACTCTCTCCCTTGTTCTCCTGCAATAAGACCTGGAGTCTGAGTAGCGGAGGGCTCCACCCAAACTAAAGGTGGCTGCTACAGGCAGAAGAAGGCTTAGAACGAAACCTTTGAGTCAGGACTGGACTGAGAATTAAAATAGGCCCTGGCATTTCAGGTACACAAGGCCCATCAGCCGACATAGAGGCCCAAACAGCCCCCACCAGCCCACTAAACACTGACTTTCTATGGGACCTTATAGCAGCCCCTCTGGCATTTGCCCTAACCCACAAATGGCCAGTCCGGGCCTGCTTTGAGTTAGCTCTGGGTTTGGGATACATTACAACATCAGTCTGTCTAGATCAAACTCCTACTCAAAGAAAAAGAAGGTAAGGAACATTTACTAACATAGGTTCAACCTTTGTTAAAATTATGGTTGCCATTAACAACCAACTAGCAATTAGAAATAAAAAAAAATGATAGCCTGGTCTGTCTTTTTGCTATGGGTAAAATGCAGTGGTGCACTATAGCAATTGTTGATTTTGGTGGAACCAGGTCAAGTGAGTGAGTGGGACAATGACATTAGGGGCATAGTGGTGATGTTTAGAGGCAGGATTAGGCATGTGGGGACACTTTCACATTTGTGATTGCTGCATTTGGTTTCCAAACGGAGTATATGTATAATATCTCCCCCACCTTTCTACTTACTGCTTTAACTATGCCTAAAACCACCAATTTAGCAACATCCCCACCATCACATTCCTGGAAATGTTTAGTTACTAAAATGGTGGTTTTAGGCATTAAGGGGAAAACATGGGGAGATATTATACCTAGATTGCTCCAGTTGGAAACCAAGTGGATTTTCCATCTACAAACCTGACTGCCACTTGGCCTCAACAGGGATTATGATATCACATGTTTTTTCAAATATCTATGTGGAACTGGACATACCACCACTGTGCAACATAAGCTTGGTAATGAGCATTATACATTTAGTATCTAGAACCTGTAAAAATGTAATCTCATATACAGTCTCTTTTTTTGTGTGCGCAAAAATCTAAACATTTGGAGACACGTTCCCTGAGAACCTTTAATAAGCAAACATTTGGGGAAACTTTTTCTTGTTGCCTCTATTTATTTTTCATTATTTTTAATTTTTTTTTATTAATTTATTTATTAACAAATTTATTATTAGTTTTCATGCTTTATTTTTTATTTCTGTTTATTTTGGTTTAGGTTTCTTTCTAATTTTTTTTGTTTGTGTCTTTGTAGTTTCTTGTGTGAATATACTGCAATCCATTAGTAATACCTTGTATGTAAATTAGCCCTCCGTTAGGCAATTTGTTTCTACTGTTTGTGATTGGTTGATACATGCAATGCTATTGATTAGTTACAACCCCTATATAAGCACTGTACAGAGGTGTGCCATGTGGCCTATGAGTAAGTGCCCCAACAGGCACAAAAAGCATTAGGCCATGTTTTAATATGTCCTAATAAACTTTTTGTATTTTTTTACTTTCTGCTTGATCAATTTTTGGTGGGACTCACATTTTTGGCCTTGTTCTGTATATGCACCTTTGGACTTTGGTGAACTGTGAGTATATCTTCCAAATTTGCATTCTATTTTGATACTGTAGTTACTTTAGTAGTGCTTAGAAGTAGTGCTTATAAAGGTTGGATGCACCATTTTCTTATGTAGTAAAAATTGGGATATAAGTGTCTAACGCTAGCGCTAATTCGCCAGCGTGACGTCAATTCGTAACTTCGGAAATTCACTAACACCGGCTCTGACGAATTTACGCTAGCGAAGTAGATAGACTTGCGCAACTTCGCACCCTTACGCCAGGGGAAGTTGCACACTGACGAAGCATCGTAAATTCGCAAATTCACTAAGATGAACATTCCACTTACGCTAGACGTTACTTCATCTGGTCAGACCAGGCAAAGTTCAATACAATAGATATAGAAAGGAGGTTGAAAAAAAGTCCCAAAAAAACGCTGGCGTATTTTAGCATATTAGGGTGATAGTCTGAAAAAGATTTTTTTTGGAGGGGGTTACCCTCCTTCCAACCTACATTTCCTAACATATGGCAACACAACTATAAAGGGGGCACATGTAGGGCAATAGGACAACTTTATACAATTTATTAAAGGTTTCCTGGGCTTGTGTAGTGGAATGTAGTGGCTGTAACATATACTTCTATTATAACTTAAAGTTCCTGCCGCATGCAAATTAGGCTTCGCTAGCGTAACAGCGATCTGCCTAGCGAAGTAACAGTAGCGCAACTACACTACAGTTCGCCGACCTGAGCGTAAATTCGCACTTTAGTGAATTTGCGTAGTGCTGGCGAAAATTCGCCTGGCGAAGTGCCGCGAACGCTAGTGACATTTCAGATCTTAGGGAATTTGCCCCTTAGTCCCTTTGTAAATGGTTGAGGTAGAGGACGACCAGTGTAATAGGCAATGTGTAAGCAGCAGCAGTTGTCTAAGCAATGCCAGAGGGGAGTGTTTGTGTTATAAAGACAGGTGCCATTACAGAAGCGCACAGGCATGGAAGCTCCCATATAAACGAGGGGTGTTCGTCAGGTGTCGCGCTCAGGCAACTTCCCAATTTGTCTTGGTGTTTATTTTTCATTATATACAAACACATTTTTTTTTTTTTTTTTTTTGGATGTTAATGTTTCTTTATTAGCTTAAAAATGAGCATTCCTTCCCATGTAGTATTCCTGTTATTATATTCACCCCTGAACACACCAACTGAATCAATGACATTTCTAAATTTGGATTGAAAATGCTGCATTTGCTCACCATTTATCTGCCATATGCTTCTTAAAGGAAAGCAAGGCTTTTTTCATGCTGTGTCAACTATTTCACTTATTTACTTTGCTGATTTGTATTGGCTTTGGAATGCATTGGTTTTATAGTTGTAAAGGCTGACGTGTTTAATTTTATAGAAGCTTGGACTAAAGTCTAGTTTAATACATGCTATACACACTACTATACTGCTATAGGCACTAACATAATGTATAGAAGTGACACTGAGATGCTCATCTGTCCCATTAATTCCTGTTATGGAATATGTAAATTATGCTACAATGTGGTTGCTCCTTCTTACTTTTACAAATATGCCTGCACTTGATTCATAAAAATGGGATTTCCAGTCATGCAGTAAAACACTCACTCATGCAGAGAAGGCAAGAGCCCAACTGCTGTGTTGAAAAGGGATTCTGGATTTCTGATGGTTTATTTATTTTTATTTATAAAAAAATTTATAAACACTGGGCAAATTTTCACCTGGGCAGTAACCGATAGCAACCAATTAGTGATTATCTTTTTTCAGTCAGCTGCAGGTTGAACCCTGAAAGCAATAATCTGATGAACGCTGGCAAAGTTTTTTCAGCGAAAATCTGCCAGCACTGATATTTTTAATCCAATTGTCGTTAGCGTATTTTTCCTCCTAGAGAAACTTAGTTAGCACACTTACGCTTACGTCAATCTACATATGGTGGGTATGTACAGATGAAATAGCTTGAAGTGGCCACTTATTTTTAAAAATGTGCAAGGAAGCAAAATAAAGACAAAAGAGATCCTGTATTTTCCTAGATGCGAGACCACCCTAAAACAAATGTGGCATGAGCTTAAACTGGTTAAACGGTTTCAAAAACATATATTTAACAGTTACAACTTTTAAACATAATCCCACATTAAAGGGAAACTGTCATGGGAAAACGTAGACTTCTGCACTGAAATCCATTTCTCAATAGAGCAAACAGATTTTTTTATATTTCATTTTTGAAATCTGACATGGGGCTAGACATTTTGTCCATTTCCCAGCTGCCCTGGTCATGTGACTTGTGCCAGCACTTTAGGAGGGAACTGCTTTCTGGCAGGCTGTTGTTTTTCCTTCTCAATGTAACTGAATAGTACGCAGTGGGACATGGGTTCTTACTATTGAGTGCTGTTCTTAGATCTACCAGGCAGCTGTTATCTTGTGTTAGGGAGCTGTTATCTGGTTGCCTTCCCATGGTTCTGTTGTTAGGCTGCTGGGGGGGTTGAGGGAGGGGGTGATATCACTCCAACTTGCAGTACAGCAGTAAAGAGTGATTGACGTTTATCAGAGCACAAGTCACATGACTTGGGGCAGCTGGGAAATTGACAATATGTCTTGCCCCATGTCAGATTTCAAAATGAAATATAAAAAAATCTGTTTGCTCTTTTGAGGAATGGATTTCAATGCAGAATTCTTCTGGAACAGCACTATTAACTGATGCAGGAAATTCGCCTGGAGAAAAGGTGCCACTAATCTTTTTCACTAGTGACTTGTCCTCTTTGCTTTTTAGTGAATTGGCGATGTCCCTGTGAATTGCAATTTTGGCAAATTCTTGCTAGAAACATCCACTTCACCCTTTAGAAAATTTGCCACATTCAATAAGATTGGTTTGCCCCAAATAAGAATATTTAATATCTGTGTTGTGATCAAGTACAATGTACTGTTTTATATTACAGGATTTTTTTTTTTTTATTTGATTAAAATTGAGTCTATGGGAGATGGCCTTCCTGTAATTAGCGTAATGGGTTTTCAGATAACAGATCCCATACCTGTACAGGAAAAGCTAAAGACATGACAGTTAACTCATGCCCTAATTGGAGACACAATAGCAGCTCTGACTTAAAAGAAGATATATGAATCTGCAAATAAAGATTCCCTGGCTAGAATAAACTTTGTCAATATCTTTAAATTAACTTTTTGGGAGAAAATGTGATTTTAAAAACATATTTTATGTTGAATGTTGAAATGACACCATTTACATTTAAGCACATATCTTAATCATGAGTTCCAATTAGTTTTAATGAAACCCAAGGGAACTCATCAACAGTTGTTTGTTTCTATATTTTAGAAACGTCTGAGGCACAAGCACTAAGGCACTAACTTCTCAACTTTACTAGGGCAGGACAATATAGTTTTGTCAAGCAATTTTGCTATTTAGTATTTAGATCTTAATTTTGTACTGTACAGGTATGGGACCTGTTATCCAGAATGCTCGGGACCTGGGGTTTTATGGATAACAGTTCTTTCTGTAATTTGGCTCTTAATACCTCAAGTCTACTAGAAAATCATGTAATCATGAAATAAACCCAATAATCTGGTATTGCTTCCAACATGGATTACTTAAATCTTAGTTTGGATCAAGTACAAGGCACTGTTTTATTATTATAGAGAAAAAGGAATTAATTTTTTCCATTTGGATTATTTAGATAAAATGGAGACTATGGGAGATGCCCTTTCTGTAATTCCAGGCTTTCTAGATGGTGAGTTTGACCAACTGTCATGAAACACTGATGAAAAAAAGAGGATTCGGACATTTTCAGCAGGGTTTGGATTCAGCCAAACCAAATCAAAATCCTAATTTGCATATGTAAATTAGGGGCGGGAGGGAAATTATGTGACTTTTCATCACAAAACAAGGAAGTGAAAAAATGTTCACACCTTGTCCTTTACCTTTACCACCCTAATTTGCATAAGCAAATTAGGATTCAGATTCGGTTTGGTATTCGGCCAGATGTGAGGGATGAAAACATAATTATACCTCTTTATAGATCCCTAGTAAGGCCTCATCTGGAGTATGCAGTGCAGTTTTGGACTCCAGTCCTTAGGAGGGATGTAAATGAGCTGGAGAGAGTGCAGAGACGTGCAACTAAACTGGTTAGGGGGATGGAAGACTTAAATTATGAGGGGAGACTGTCCAGGTTGGGGTTGTTTTCTCTGGAAAAAAGGCGCTTGCGAGGGGACATGATTACACTTTACAAATATATTCGAGGACATTATAGACAAATATCAGGGGACCTTTTTACCCATAAAGAGGATCATCGCACCAGAGGCCACCCCTTCAGAATAGAAGAAAAGGACTTTCATTTGAAGCAGCGTAGGTGGTTCTTCACAGTCAGGACGGTGAGGTTGTGGAATGCACTGCCGGGTGATGTTGTGATGGCTCATTCTGTTGATGCTTTTAAGAGGGGTTTGGATGATTTTTTGGACAGACATAATATCAAAGGCTATTTTGATACTAAAATCTACAGTTAGTATAGCTATGGGCATAGAGGTATATGGTTTGTGTTTGAAAGAGTGGAGATGTGTGTGTGTGTTTGTGTGTGTGTGTGTGTGTGTGTGTGTATGTATGCTGGGTTTTTAATTTGGAGGGGTTGAACTTGATGGACTCGGTCTTTCTTCAACCCAATTTAACTATGTAACTATGTAACTATATGTTTCGCAAAGGATTCTGGGATTTGCCTGAATCCCAAATAGTGGATTTGGTGTATACTTTTAAAAGAGGACTGTTCATTTATCACAAAAGTGCCACAAATTATCAATAGAAATTCATGGAAACTAAATGGGTCATTTCCTTTAAGAAAGACAGTATGCAAAGTGCAAACACTGCGCAACATGCGTTTTTTACACTTAGGACACTACCATCTTTTAGTATAGCATTGCTGCAGGTTTCTATGATCAGTTTCAGTATATAGGGACCTGTGGCCACTGTAATGAATCAGGAGTGTTGTATTTGTGAAGGCATGTAGGTATCCCCTCTACTGCCTCCTAAAGTTTGGGCCATTAAGGTTGTAAGGACAGCAGCCCCTGATGCTGCACTTTTTCCCTTGGGCAGGATTTTTTTTTTAATCCTTAATGCAGGACCAGAACTACAAGTAGACAGACGAGGCACCTGCCTAGGGCACAAAGCTGTGGGGGCGCTGGGCAGGTACCTGTTCAAAAGATTTCTGCCTACCCCTAGTCTGGGTCATTCCCTCCCTTGCTCTACTCCTCCCTCTTCTCTTCACTTCCCTCCCTCCCCTCCCTCCTCTCATCACTCCCCTCCATCCCCTCGTCACTCCCCTCCATCACTCCCCTCTCTCCCCTTATCACTCTCTTTGTCACTCCCCTTATCACTTTCCGTTCCTCTCCTCGTCAATCCCCTTCCGTCACCACTCCCTCCCCTTGTCACTTCCCTGCCTCAGCCCATCACTCCCCTCCCCCCCTTGTCACTCCCACCCCTTGTCATTTCCCTCCCCTTCCCTTAATATCCTTTATGATGCATGCACATTTGTGTGCGGTTCGAGGGGGGGTAGCCGACTGGGTGCATATGAGCAGACATGTTCCTTAGATTTTCAGACGGCCCTCCCAACAGTACCAAACTCATCCCCCTTCCTTAAGATGACATACCAAACCACATGAAATATTTTTGGTGAAAAATTATTGGTGCACAATGTTTTGCTCTTTGCAACTTTAATTACATTCCCCCCATAGGGTCTTGTCATGTTTCGGTCGTTCCCAGTTCCTTGCTCTCTCCCCATAGGCATTCTTTATGGACAAACTTTTCCAGCGTATGCAGTGCATATTGTACAAGGATTTGATTTTCCTATGATATCATTTCTATGGCAGTGTACAGTGACGGTTAAAATGTAATCATGTTTAAAGGGATTGTTCACCTTTTAACTTTTAGTATTATGTAGAGAGGGCTATTTCGAAACAATTTGCAATTGGCTTTCGTATTGTATTATTTGTGGTTTTTGAGTTATTTAGCTTTATATTCAGCCACTCCAAATTACCCTAGCAACCATGCAATGATTTGAATAAGAGACTGGATAATGAATAGGAGAGGCCTGAATAGAAATATGAATAAGAAAAAGTAGCAATAACAATACATTTGTAGTCTTAAAAAGCATTTGTTTTTAGAATTGTAACAGTTTAGAGTCTGCACCTGAATTACTGAGCTGCCAGACTTAAACACCAGAGACAGGAACACTGGATTTTAATCTAAGATTCTGGAAAAACAGTAAAACTAAATAATGGAAAGCAATTGAAAACAGTCTTTATTTCTGGGGAAAGATCTGAAAACAACTGAACTGAAAAAAGTGTTTGAAAGCCGAACAACCCCTTTAAGGGTTATGACATACAGGCAGAGTCCCTTGCCGATTAATTGCCTCTTCTGCGAGGTGTCAATCTCCCCAAACTGCCTGCTCCCTGCCCACTGCCTGTATGAATGAAGAAACTCCAGCGCCAATGCACTTGCTGCGCTTCGGTTTCCGGAATCGCACAAAGTTGCCTTGCGAGGAAACTTTGGGTGATTCCGGAAATCGAAAAACACCGCAAGTGCATTGGCGCTGGCATTTATTCATTCAAACAGGGGGCGGGCAGGGAGCAGGCAGTTCAGGGAGATTGTCACCACGCAGAAGGGGCGATAAATCGCCAAGCGACTAAATCTCCCCGTCTGCCCCAACCCTAAGATAATAAAAGTTTTGCAGAATGCAGGTTTATAAAGGCTCTTTCAGAAATATTCAGTACTGCTGCAAGCTATTTTAGATCAGAATGTACCTGTAACTATCCAAGCCAAATTGAAAAGCAGACATTCTTTAATGCTTGTAAAGTTAGCCAAAGAGGATAAGGCAGGTAGAAAAGGCTGACACCACAAATTTACTGTACAGACAGAAATCTTGAAGAGACAAGTAGATAAGAGAGGCAAAAGCAAATGCCTATTTAGCAGAATAATTCAAGAAGTCAGACTTTTGTGTGGCAGTAGTTTCATTAATATTGCAAGTATGCAGTAACTGTTTTTATAAACCAAGGGAAAGCCGACTCATTTAGATATTTGGGCAATTAATAACATAGAAATGCATGTAGCATGTGCTGAGATAAGCCTATCATGCTGGTAATGCATGCATTGGTTAATAAAGCCATGGGGAGATACTGCAATAAAATAACTCAGATTTTATTACTAATAACAGGATTCATTTTTATCAGCCAGTCTCCTGCTCATTATATATATAAAGAACGAGCGGTAGTATGTGCAACATGTGTAAAGTATAATGAGTATGTGCAACATGTGTAAAGTATAATGTAGGTTAAAGTATGTATATATTATATGTGCTGAATAATCTGCAGGAAGTTCAATGTGAAGTCACATCATGTGTTTCACTTTTAAAAGCATATCATCATGTAGATATGTGTATTAATTTATTGACTTCATACTTTCCATTCCAGAAATGCAGCCTGCATTTTAAATAAATTTTTTTCACTTAACTTTTTCATTGATTTCTTTGTATGCAGGCAGAGGGTATCGGCTAATAAGACCGTACGCCACTATCTTTGAACGTTTTCATTCCCATCAGTCCCTTCCCTGTGGAGCTTATCATCTAAGTGCTTATCACATTCATTAGGTTTGTCAGGAGCTTGTGTGTGTGTTTTTTGAGGAAACTGGAATACCTGAAAAAAACCCAGCATACAAACTCATTGCAGGTAGAGCCCAAGCCAGAACTGACCCCACTACTGCAAAACAGAGTTGAAATTGCTGTTGTACAATTGTGTGGCCCAAAACCCTTTTGTTTTGTTTTTTATTTTTCTTCGCTAATATTTACATTGCCAATACCCAGTCGCATAAGAATAGAGAAAGTAGACCTTGCAGCCGTGGTTAGGCCCGGGAAAAAGGGGGGCCTGAACCCACTTGAGTGGGGACTCCAGGGAAGGAGGATGCAGGGAGGCAAGAGATTGGGCCAAGGAGGGGCCAAGCAGAGGGGAGGTAAGGGTCATTGAGGGGACGAGAGTAAGTAGGTAGGTGGTGAGTAAGGATTGCTCTGCACCAAGCCCCTCCAAACATTTGCCACAGCCAATACCTGTTTGGTAATTAAAGGGATACTGTCATGGGAAAAATGTTTTTCATGTGACTTGTGCTCCAATAAACTTCAATCACTTGCTGTACTGCAAGTTGTAGTGATGTCACCCCCTCCCTACCCCCCCAGCAGCCTAACAACAGAACAATGGGAAGGTGATCAGATAACAGCTCCCTAGCACAAGATAACAGCTGCCTGGTAGATCTAAGAACAACACTCAATAGTAAAAACCCTTGTCCCACAGAGTACTATTCAATTATATTGAGAAGGAAAAACAACAGCCTGCCAGAAAGCAGTTCCATCCTAAAGTGCTGGCACAAGTCACATGACCAGGGGCAGCTGGGAAATTAACAAAATGTCTAGCCCCATGTCAGACTTCAAAACTGAATGTAAAAAAAAAAGTTGTTTGCTCTTTTGAGAAATGGAGTGCAGAAGTCTACTGGAGCAGCACTATTAACTGATGCGTTTTGCCAAAAAACATGTTTTCTCATGACAGTATCCCTTTAAATTTCATTTAATGTGGTTTCTGCCCTTTTGGGATGTCTGGGAAAACTGGTCCAAAGTTTTAAATGTTTTTCTTAGAGGAATGGTATTTTTATCAAAAGAACTTTAATCAAATATAATGTTCTAGACCTTGCTCTCAGTTTTGGTCACTCTCTGATCCTCTCACTTCGAGCTACATCAAGTGATACTTCTCACCGAAAGCTGACCCCTTGTCTTCTTTTCCAGACTCAGTCTGATCACAAAACACAGCAATAATGCTAAGATTCCTTTTAAACGAAGAAAATGAACTGGTAAATCAGCAGATTATAACTACTGTTTAATGAGGTATCTAAAGCATCCAATGGACTCGTTGTTCTAGGCTGAAACATGAGCGTTTTGGGATACATCATTTGATAAGTGAAATGCTGATCTGACTTAAATTAAAATACTTTTATTAAAATGCAGATGAAAATATGGCAAATAGCACACAGAAGTGTGATTTTCTCTCATACTTTGACTATTCTATTCAGTTAAATGCAAGCTCCATTAAATTCCTGTCATAAAATTAGTTTTGCGTTTCTTTGTTCTGTAACACTACTAATCATGCTTGAGGAAACCCAGTCTGTAGCAATATCCCTGGCAATGATATATCTGGGAAAAGGTACTCTAGAAGACCAAATGTTCAAATAAACACACAGTTTTAGTTCATGTAGCTGAATTTGTAGTGGAATAAATGTCAATAATGAACAATCTTGCACATAAAAAAATAGTTTTCTTTCTCCAATTTTTTAATTTTGATCAGAAACTTTATTATATTCCTTGTTCAGTTTTGTAAGTCCCCAAGTACCTTATTTGCCCCAGTGCTCCACAGCTTGAACTTTATCAATGAAGCACAAACTACTACTTCCTTCTGCAGGGGTGACGTTATTGAAGTTCAGCACATTGAAATAATAGATGCAAGTCAGGTTCAATGTGCAAGTTGAATCCATACAAAAACAGGGCACATTCTGGACTTTGCCCTTGCCATTTTTGTAAAGGAATTCCGCTTTGTTATGTGTTAATGCAATGGATTGGGGTTACTAGAATATGTGTGGCACCAGACAAAGGCAGAGGAACCAGGTAATACTTTGCTGACCCTAAATAGACTACAGCATTGTAATTACAGCTAAAATTACTTAATAGGGTACAAAGGGAAGTGAGACTCCAAGTCAGGAGACTATATGGTTTATTTTAAACTTAAACTTAATTAGTTCAATATCAGCATTCCCTTTTTAAACAGGTTGACTGCTCAGGAGAAATATTTCTCATTCTAAATTGGAAACTATCATTTCACTGATTGCAATGTAGCTGACTTATCTGTTTTATGAAAGGGGTTGTTCACCTTTAAAGTTAACATTTATTATGTTATAGAATGGCCAGTTCTAAGCAATTTTTCAATTGGTCTTCATTATTTATAGATTTTTTTAATTATTTGCATTCTTTCCACCTCTGAAATGGGTGCCACTGTCCCCATCTAATAAACAAATGTTCTGTAAAGCTACAAAGTATACTTATTGCTACTTTTTATTACTCATCTTTCTATTCAGGCCCTCACATACTTATATTCCCATATCTTGCTGAAATTGTAAACTTGAGAGCTGCTGAATAAAAAGCTAAATATATTTTTAAAAAAAATACAAATAATAAAAACTTAAAGCAATTGCAACTTGTCTCAGAATATATCTCTACATCATAAAATTGAATTCAAAGGTAAAAAAAACCCTTTAATGACGTGGTTAGTCTTAGGGGCAGGCATATTTTTAATGATACAGTATGCAAAGTCCTTTCTACAGATATGGGACCTATTATCCAAAATGCCCAGAAACTGGGGTCTTCCCATTAATTTGGATCTATGCAGTTTAAGTCTACTAAAAAAACATTAATTAGACCCAATAGGCTGGTTTTTCATCCAATAAGGATTAATTATATCTTAGTTGGAATCAAGGTCATGGTACTGTTTTATTATTACAGAGTAGTGATGAGCAAATTTGTCCTGTTTTCCTCTACTGAAAAATGGCAAAAAATTTCACGAAATGCATAAAGGTCTATGGGCGACTTTTTCTTGTCTGGACGACTTTTTCATGGCAACTTTTTTTGTAGGAAAATATATGGTTTTGCATTAAAGTCAAAAGACGTTTTTCTCACTCCAAAAGCATTGTCAATTTTTTTCTCACTCCAAATAGATTTTAGTGAATGGATGTTTTTTCTTTGCCATTTTTTTTTTCGCAGTGAATTTTTGTCACAGTTTGACAAAAAAAAGCCTGGCGTTGGGGAAATGTGGAATTTTGCCACAAATCTATGCATGGTTACAAAGAAAAAGGGAATTATGTTAAAAAAAAAAGCCTTCTGTAAGGTAGTTAATGAGTGTTGCAATTCAAGTTTAGTGTCACACATCAGTTATTAGATGCCACTACTTGCTTTATAATAGCTGGAAAGTGTTGTGACTTGCTCATTACTGAAGTCTGTAATTGCTGTGGGTATGGTACACAGATTGCTTTTACAACAAAACGTACATTTTTACACCTGTGTGTCATACCTGTGGGGATTCTCATTAACTACAATGGTACACAACCTGCAGTGCTGCCCTGTAGTTTGGTTCCACCTCTAAGTACCATGTTGTTTAAACCAGCGATTGCCTTCACAGAAGAAGAAAGGCCGTTGCATGGTTTTCTTGTTTTCTTGAAGCGACACTTCTCTGAAGGATTGATCTGATGGCTGTGTTTAGTTCCTAGTTTTGTATTTTGCCAGTGCAGCTGTTTTTCTGCCTCCATAGTAACTTGGAGCCCAAAATGTTCTCAAGGGACAGATAGGAGAATAAAGCAGTCTCGTAGGGAAAATCTAAACTGACTATTAAGGCTACTCAAAGAAAATATGTGGGCTGAAATCCTGCAGTGCTGCAATTGCCTCACTCAGCATAAATGTAGATTTCTCGGAGCTGGTTACCTTCACTGTTTCTTTGCTCTAATTACTGCTTCCATGCGGCATGCTATAGTTTGGCAATTAAAGGAGTTCTAATTCTATAGATAGAGATCTTAAAGGAAAGAACACAGTGGGGGTCATTTATAAACTTAGCGCAGGGCAGATTGGTTCGCAGAGTGAATATATTTGCCCTGCGCCTGGTTATATTTATAAAGCTGAATAAGAGTGTGCAAACAGATTTGCGAATTTGTTTTTCACATTGTGAATGTCTATAGGAGCTTTTTAAATATGGCAAAAAATCACAAATTGTGAACACTCTGTGCCCCAACTTCGGTGTCGGAGAAAATAGTCGCAAAACTGTTTCGCAAATTGCGAATTTAAGTTACTTTTAACACTTTTTTTGCGCAAAACAACCTTGCAAAGTGCCTGTACTCACGCAAAGACCCATCTTGTTTGCGAGTTGTTTGTGAAAATTCATACACAATGCGAATTCGCAAAAACCGGAAAGACTGGCACAGTAGAGCAATATTGTAGTGTTTAGGAAAAAGCATGGGCAAAACTACCATTTGCAAACAATTATGCGCTGCGCGAACTTTATAAATGACCCCCATTGTCATGTTTATATATATATATATATATATATAAATCTATCCAGAAGAATCCGCACTCACAGGTCTTACTAATTAAAAGTTTTTTATTTTTAAACACGGACTGACGTTTCGGCCGACTCACGGCCTTTCTATATATATATATATACAAAGTCAAAAGTGATGGCACTCACAGGATTTGCAGAAAAAACTACTTGAGGATAAAATAAAATAAAAAAGTTCATTAATCCAACGTTTCGGTCCCACGCCGAATATATATACACACATCTGAGTCAACTGCTCGCTCATACCTTTAAAACAGGAAATCTGCATATAGTTGACTATATTGACTATGTGACTTCCAATGAAATACAGCTTACAGCATAAGTGTATTTTATAAATGTCTGATTTTGAAAGGTAGTTGTTGATGAAATGTATGTATCTTTATTTTGACCTTTAATTTATATCAGTGATCCCCAACCAGTAGCTCATGAGCAACATGTTGCTCTCCAGCCCCTTGGATGTTGCTTTTAGGGTCCTCAAAGCAGGTGCTTATTTTTTAATTCCAAGCTTGAAACCAATTTTTAATTGCATGAAAACTAAATATAGTGCCAAGTAGAGCCTTTTGTGTGCTGCCAGTCCACACATGGCTACCAAATAACCAATCACAGCCCTTATTTGGCACCCCAAGGAACTTTTTAATGCTTGTGTTGCTCTCCAACTCTTTGCACATTTGAAAGTTGCTCATGTGTAAAAAAAGTTTGGGGACCGCTGATTTATATTATACATCTTATTTATACATACCTAGGCATGGTATCAGTTATCCAGAATGTTCGTGACCTGGGGTTTTCGGGTAATTTTTTTTTGTAATTTGGATCTACATACATAATAAATCTGCTAGAAAATCATTTAGGGCCCTTACACGGGGGCGTTTTAACCTGCGCTCCCCTGCGTTCCGTTTTGCTGCATTCAGCCGCAGGGGAGCACAGGTTAAAACACCCGTGTGTAAGGGCCCTTCAATGTAAATTGTTTTAGTTATTTAGCTTTTTATTCAGCAGCTTTCCAGTTGGTAATTTCAGCAATCTACATTAACCCCACATTAACCTAACAACCATGCATTGATTTGAATAAGAGACTAGAACGTGAATAGAAGAGGGCCTGAATAGAAATTTTAGTAACAAAAAGTAGTAATAACAATACATTTTTTTTCAAATGGGGTCAGTGAAGCCCCATTTGAGAGCCGGAAAGAGTCAGAAGTTGAAGGCAAATCATTCAAAAACTATAAACCATAAAAAAAAACAAGTAACATTTTGAATTGGCCATTCTATAACATACTAAAAATTAACTGGAAGGGGAACCACCCCTTTAACATTATTTAAGCATTAACCCCAATAGGCTGATTTGCTACCAATAAGGATTCTTTATATATTAGTTTGGATAAAGTACAAGCAACTGTTTTATTATTACAGAGAAAAAGGAAATCGTTTTTTATATGTCTGATTATTTGGATAAAATGGAGTAAATGGTAGGTGGCCTTTCATAATTTGGAGCTTTCTGCATACAAGGTACCTATACAGGTACAGGACCTGTTATCCAGAATGCTTGGAACCTCGGTCTTTCCAAATAATAGATCTATACGTAATTTGGATTGTCATACCGCAAGTTTACTAGAAAACCATGTAAACATTAAATAAACCCATTAGGCTGGTTTTGCTTCCAGTAAGGATTAATTATATCTTAGTTTGGATCAAGTACAAGGTACTGTTTTATAATTACAGAGAAAAAGGAAATAATTTTTATAAATTTGGATTATTTGGAGTCTATGGGAGCCATTCTATAATTAGGAACTTTCTGGATAACAGGTTTTTGGATAACAGATCCCATGCCTGTTTAAGCAATGCAAACATCCTTCTGCCATAAGATAACTATGCCTCAGTATTAGCCACACAACACCGTTTTTTTATTTATTCTAAACACGACAAACTGCATTATCTACAGTTAGGCTGTAAGGACCCATTCATATCTGTTCTGATACTGCAGGCAGGAAACAGCACCTCTGTTTTCTAAAGCGGATTTTCACGAATGATGAATGCAATGCCACAACTACAATTGTCTTGCATCTCCAATGACACCAAGAGAAAAAATCTCCTTCTCTACTGTACAGACAATGGCAAATAAACAAGTGAATAACTATTTAGCAACCTACAATCCACAAAGGGCTCGCGCATTTATTTATGTTCGAAATTTCTCCGCCAGTCTCATAATTCATTTTCTATAGTGTTACTTTCTTCCTAGCGAAACTTTGTTAACTTATGCTTAAGTCAATTTATATTCAGTGGGTATATAAAAGTCATATGTATGTATTTATTAGCGATGTTGGTGAAATTGCTGGTAGAAGCCACTTATTATTAAAAATGTCCAAGGAAGCAAAATGAAGACAGCGTTTCTCTATTGTCCTCTATTGTCTATAAGTCATGAGTCCATACTAAAACACGTGACATGAGCTTCAAATGTAAAAAAAAACGTAAATAAGAAATGTTCAACAGTTACAACTTGTAAACATTATCCAATTAAATATGAAAAAGTCCAGTGTTTTGACTTTTGCTTCTGACTTTTCGGAATACGCAATATGTAGTGATGGGCGAATTCATGCGCCTGTAGTGAATTTGTGGCAGTGGAATTTTGCCCTGGCAAAAATTCACCGGCATCTCGTTTTGGACACGTGCGTCCGTTTTTGGACCCTGGCACCCGTTGCCGGCATACTTTTTTTTTTTTACACCAGCAATGGGTGCGGGAGTCCAAAAACGGACACGCGCCTCCAAAATGAGACGCGGCGTTTAGCCAGTTTTTCCCGTTTCGTAAAATTTCTCTAGAAATTCGCAAAAAAATTCACAAAGCAAAACGCCGCCGATTCACCCATCACTAGCTATATGATGTCACAGACATAATAATGCTGAGGATGAAGCTTGATTGTATTAATTCCTCAGTCAGAACCTGGCAAAATCAATTTTGTTGAAAAGGGTAAATAATTTAAATGTTCACACTTTTTAAATAAAGTCGCCGATTTATGATTATTATTCACCTGAGTGAAAATTCGCCTGACGGAATGCAGCGACAGTTCTCCAGCAACAGGATAATTGCGGAGTGTACTTCTTGTCTTTTAATAAATATCTGATGTCACTGAGAATTTTCTTTTTAGCAACATTTTGTCAGAAAAACACAATTTGCTCTTTAGTTAATGTGCCCCATGTGAGAAGTGAAAGAATAATTGTGTGATCAGTTCTTAAAGGCACAGTGAATTTATGCATCAAATCAAATTGTAAATGAAGACATAGGCAACACAATTACAATATAATGATCTATATCAGGCTCACACAAATGGCAATAAGGCCAAAGTGTTGTGTTTGGTAGCTGAGGATGAGGAGGGTATAACAATGCTTAGCCCACAAGACAAGTTAATGCAAAAATGGGACCTGTTATCCAGAATGCTAGGGATGTGGAGTTTTCCAAAAATGGGATATTTCCATAATTTGGATCTCCAGACCTTTAAATCCATTAAACATTAATTAAACCTAATTGGGCTGGTTTACCATCCATAAGAATTAATTATAGCTTAGTTGTGATCAGGTACAAGGTATTGTTTATTATTGCAGAGAAAAAAGAAATCATTTTTAAAAATTTGAATTATTTGTTTATAATGAAATCTATGGGAGACAGCCTTCCATAATTCAGAGCTTTCTGGGCAACAGGTTTTCAGATAATGGATCCCAAACCTGTACCAATGTTATGGCTGTGGTTATTTTAGCAACCTGAAATTTCTGGGGCAAGCATATAAACATATCAGACACATTCTACTACCTTGTGGTAGCACTGGGAAAATTGTACAGGACATGCCTCTATGTCAGAAGACGTAAGCAAGATGCTATCCTACATGTCTGCTTGCATTTGAAAGCAAATTCATGCATAATTAAGGGGAAATAGTGCAGTAAAATAGAATACCCACATATACTGTAGTATATATGCAGTAATTTAATTATATCCTGAAATTCCCTTTGAGAAACCATGTACTGCACATTACTTGGTAATATCGGCAGAGGCTCCCTCTAGACAGCTAAGATGAAGTTCAGGTATACTGTAACTGTTCACAGTGTAACTATAGGGTAAGGTTGCCACCTCTCATGTTTAGATCCAGATGGCCCAGTTTTTAGAGGGTCAATACTTTTCCTAACCTGAAAAACGAGACAGGACTACCCTTCATTGAAGCCCATGTGACATCAAGTCCTGCCCATGTCCAGCTTTCTGGAAGTGGAAAAGCAGCAACCCACTAGGCTAGTATGAATATGCAACAGATGCAATTTGTCTGATTTTTGGACTTTGCCATCTGCAGTGTTTTAATTGCAGAATTGCTGCAAGCATCTGTGCTCTGTTGATTTCCCTTTTGGATAGAACGTTGCCAAACACAAGCAGTACTCTAGTCAAAGGGCTAGGTGGGGAGAAGTTTTTAAGCACCCCACCACATGCCCACTACCTATCTCTTGTCTTATAGCATGCGCCTCCTGACTCTAATGTCTGCTCCCCAGTTCAGATTTTTAATCTATTGTGTGGAGCAATGCAGTATTCCCCATGGTGCAAGTGCCTGTTAGATGAGCACTAAGGAGCACACTTTTCCACCCCTTAGTTTATACCATGTAAATAAATTATCCTTTGTGTCTTGCAATGTCCCTCATTTACTGCTACTTGTGGGGGACCTAGATATACAAATACGGAGCCATTATGCATCTATTACTAACGAATGTCTCAGTGATCTTTTTGGGGGGAGAAGGCACAGGTTGGTAAATGATGAGATATTCGGAAATTTTGAACTTGATGGACAGCCTTTTTTCAACCCAAATTAACTATGTAGCTATTACTTGAATATTCGGAAAGAGCATAGTGAGATTTCCTTAATACACAGGATGCACTTGGCACAGCAACATTTTTACAGCTGTGTCTGCCAGATGCTTTTTCTTAAATCTCCTGTGTATTTAATGTAGTCCTCTTATGCTTCCCTCTGCAAAATTATTGCCTCATGTAGTAACTGTCTTTTCAGTTTGGTTCATATAACAGCAAAATATTGCATTTGCCACCACCATATGGATAAAGCTCTTTGAGGTCACCACAAATCATTGCTTGATTTTTAGTGTTGTTTTTTGCAGTCTTAAATTCTTTGTTGTTACTACAAACCTTTTTTAACATTACTTGTAGAAAATGTATAAATAAGGAATGATTATTGTCTTCACAAGTAGACTTTTCACTCTGGATATGCATCTTAATTATCAGTAAATGAATCACATTGGTTTGTAAAAATGTGATTTCGATTAATTATGAAAATCAATTTCTATGGAGAAATGCCAGTAATTTCCTGGGCTGCAGAAGTAACTTTAACTGAAAGAGTTTGATTACTTTTTTTCTCCACAATTTCAGCATATGTTAAGAAATTCCCATTCGGACACTTATAGCTGAAGACAGTGAACTGTTCAAATCCCGAAGGGAAGCAGAGAATTGTTTGTTTTGAATTTAATCAAACAAATGGGAAAGCAAATGCACTGAGAGAATGACTTGCAGTTCTGTGGTTAATATAGTAACTACAAATAGAAAAGCCTCCAAAATGCTATGTTAAAATAAGAGTTTTTTTTTAATAAAATTGCAACTATCAACATCTTGTATACCATTCATGATACATATTCTACCAGTGAAAAATTAATATAACACTAACCATCGGCTCAAAATCTAATATTTAAAGAGATAACATATTATTATTCCCTTAATTAGAGATATGGAAATAACTGGAAATAGTAGATAAAATATTGTTTTAAGTGTAGCTCTAGAGGCATCTAGCATATATAAATGCAATGTCGGACTGGCCCTAGGAAAACTCCAGGTGGGCCCAGGTGACTGTGGATCTACCTGCTTCTAACAGTCGATCCTATTTCAAGGTTATTTCCTACTTATGTATGGGAATAATGAAGCTAAATTGATGGAAGAATAGGGTATAGTTAGTAAAGAAAATGGACTAGGAGAGGAGGAAACATTTTTTGAGAGTGGTCCCTAAGTGGTTTAAGGTTTTCTGGTGGGCCCCTGGTAGCCCCAGACCAACACTGTAAAGTACAGTATGCAGAGTTACTGAGGAATCCTGTTCTCTAGTCCAATATGTTTCAAGTGCAATTTGTGAAAGATTTACAAAAAGAGTAACATTTAAGTCCTTCCTAGCGTAGCTTACTGTTAATGGTAAAACTGCATTTCCTGCTAATAATTCAAGTAATGGCAATACCCAATGGTCACCGTTACAGCTAAAACATTTTCCTCCAAAGTTATAAAATGTTTGCCAAAACAAATACACCAGTAGTAAATTAATTTACTAAATGAAGTTTTGTCATGACTACTACATTTTTGGCATGAAAAAAGCCAATGGATTTTGTTTTTTGTACCATTACCTTGACCCAATCCTATATTTCATAATTTAGGTTTTTCTTCCTCTTAAAATTCCACTTATCTTGAGCAAAATAGAGAAGGAGGAGTTTAGAGGGCATAGATACTTTAGGTTTCTAGTAATGCCAATGCCAGTCAGTGGTTGCCTTCCTTCCATGTACACAATTCATCAGAACAGCCTGACCAACTACATTGGCGCCAACCTCAAGTTGCTCAGGAATATTGAATTATATAAGTACCTCCTTAAATACTGTCAAAGCATTGGATTTTTGTCCATTTGAGAGCTTTGCAGTTAGATCTTGCATCTGAAAATAAGCTGTTTTATTTCTCTTTTGTACATGACTGAAAGGTCATGAATATCAGTGGAAGAACAGCCATAGCCAGGCTTCAGCAATGGGAAGATATTGTGTGGTTTCTAAAGTAAGAACCTTTCTGAATAGTGTCAAAGTGCTCATTGTTGTGTCCAACTGAGAGCTTTGCAACTAAAGCTTGCATTTATAAATGAGCCTATTTATTTCTGTATGTTAATGAAAGGTCAGGCATATCGGTGGAGGACCAGTCCCAAGCCAGTTTCATGCAATGAGAAGATATTGTGTTATACTTGTTACATAAACATATATTTGGCTCTAGGCGCAGATTGAATCCCTATGACAATGCCAGATGTTTGGAGATAAAATTAATCTATATTCATGAAGGGACCTTATTCCACTGCTGTTGACAAGGTATTCCTTTCAGCACTTGAGAAAGGATGGGGTAAATCCACATACCTGAAAAGTTAAGCTCTGCTTTTTTGGTGTCTGGTATCACTCAGAAATCTTTTTCACAAATATGGGAGTCAACTCATTCATTACTTTTGCAGTCTAGACTGATTTTGGACAGGATCAGGGTGCTCCCATAATAGTTTGCCCAGGAGCAGTAAACCATAGCAACCAATTAGCAGGTAGAATTTACTAATCATCTGTTGAATAGCCAACATCGTATTGGTTGCTATGAGTTACTTTATCTTATCGCTCAAGTTTTTCAACTTTTTCCTGAATTTCTAAAATTTTTCAAGTTATTGTTGGAAAACCCAGAAAAAGAAGAATTTTTTGGCTAAGCCCAGTGTAGACCACAATAACTTCAAATTTAGATAGGTGCCTCTCCCATTGACTTATACAGGACCTTGATAGGTCTGAGATGGCAGATTTTTAGATTCAGGCTTTTTGCAGCATTGGGTTATAATGAAATTAGCTTTTTCCTCAAAAAATTCAAGTTTTCTAGTGAAAAAAAACTGACATTTCAAGAGATTTTAACATTCGGATTTTAATAAATAACCCCTATAATAAATAGTAAAAATTTTATTTTAATAAATTTGTGATAAGGAGATCCAAATTACACAAAGCCACCTTATCCTAAACCTCCAGGTCCTCAGCATCAGAAAGTATTTTCTTGCCTGTGCTAGAAGAGCCGAATTTCTGGATAAACTATCCTACCACCCCTGTTACCTAGTGGGGCGCTGCTGCCTGAGGCATGATTCTCAACTCGCCTAACTGGCACAGTGCCCCTGTGTACAGTGAGTCTCTGTTTTTGGTTACTTGGGAAACTGGGCAGTGCACTCATTTCTGTTACTTTTTTTTTTTTTTTAAATAAAGGTTTAGAGTCAGTGTAGAAATTTAAAATGGTAATTGCCATCTGAACAGGTTTACTGGAGGTTAAAGGAAGGCACTAATGATAAAGATGGCTTAATCCTATTAACCTCACTATCGGTCAGAAATGTTACATTATTAATACAAACCTGTGGATGAGCAGAATACTAATTACTTGTATGCTCACTTTTTTTTGCAGGTATTACTAGTTCATGATAACCTTTTAAATATAAACATGAAAAAAGTATTTTGTGAGACTCATTTGTAGTTATTTATTAAAAATAAATAATTATTATGAACACTGAAAGAGTTATCAGTTGGAATGAAAACAGCTGGATTAAAGCTGTCATTTGGTAGTTTGATGCAGCTTGTAAAGCAAATTCATGTCAAAGACTAACTATGAAGAGTGAAAAAACCAAGATGAATTATTTATAGTATCTTAAAGGAGAAGTAAAGCCTTCTTGCACTTGGGGGTGCCAAATGTTATACACCCCCCCAAGTGATTGTATTTACTTACCTGAAACCCCGAGCCGGTGCTCCTATCAGCAGAAAATTCCGGGGTTATTCCACCGAGCACGACAGAGCGATCCTCTTCCGACTTCTTCTTTCTTCAAATTTCCCGGGGCAGATGCATGCACAGTAGAACAAAGACTTTTTAGTTACATTTCAGCTTTTTGCTCTACTGCACATGCACAGCCGCACAAAGAAATAGGATCGATCCGTGGTGTTCGCTGGAAGAACCCCAGGGCCGGTGCAGTTTTCTGCTGATAGGTGCACCAGGCTGGAGTTTCAGGTAAGTCAATACAATCACTTGGGGGTGCTTAACATTTGGCACATTTTGGCAAATGGCATTGTTTCCCTCATCACTTCTTGTCTTGGTTTTTCTGGCAACCTTTCATGTTATATTTAGCAGTGGACAGAAATTAATATTTAGCAGGGGGTATTTCATATTTTCCATTTGACTACTTTAAAAGGATACTGTCTTGGGAAAACATGTTTTTTTCAAAACACAGGAGTTAATAGTGGTGCTCCAGCAGATTTTGCAGAGAAATCCATTTTTTATTTAAAAGAGCAAACAGATTTTTTTATATTTAATTTTTAAATGTGGCATGGGGGTATACACAATGTCTATTTCTAAGGTGCCCCCAGTCATGTGATTTGTGCTTTGATTAAATTCATTCACTCTTTACTGCTGTACTTCTAGTTGAGTGATATCACCCCCTTCCCCCCCAGCAACCCGTCAGCAGAACAATGTGAAGGTAACCAGATAGCAGCTACCTGACACCTCTGCTGAAAGATTCAGCTGTCTGAACTGATAGTGCCTCCAGTGGGAGCTTTAGCCTGGTATACAATAAATACATTGAGAGGCCAATAAATACATATTTTGGACCAAATACATAAAACACAATGAGCATACATCCCACCTGTCCCTTTTTCAGAGGGACAGTCCCTCATTTGTACTGGAAAGTCCCTTTTTTCTCAGCTAACAGGTGCAAATAAGATGCTTTGAACAATTTTGAGATCAGAAAAGTAACTGTAACAGTTTAGATAAGGAGGTCCCTTGGGAAAAGTTGGACTCACAGCTTAAAGGGCAATTCATCTTCATTAGTAAAACTTTAACAACTGAAAAAAAACAAAGAAATTTTTTCAAACTTTGCTATTGCATGACTTGGGTCAAATTCAACAGGCCTGGACTGGCAATCTGTGGGTTTGGGCAAATGCCCGATGGGCTGCTTGCTTTAAAATTTAAATGGGCTGCTCACCTAAAAATGCAAATCATTTTAGAAATGTAAATGAGCTGTTCGTAACAGCCAGCCACAGCTAAGCCAATGCCTGCATTTATTAGTGCACATGCCAGTACTGTAATATGGGTGGAACCAGGAATTCTGACCAACTTCAATTAGTAATATTAGAGTTGCTTGCTATATACCCAATCCATTATGCTTATGATAGGTATATTGCCAACCAGTGGATCCACTCTCAGAAAAAACACTTCATGAAACAGCCTAGTCTTCTCAAGTATGCCACACTTGGCCCAGACTGGCAATCTGTGGGTTCTGGCAAATGCCAGAGGGGCTGCTATAAGGTGCCATAGAAGCTCAGTAATTATTGGGCTGGTGGGGGCTAGTTGGGCCTCTGTGTGGGCTAAACGGGCCTCTGTGTACCTGAAATGCCAGGGCCTATTTTAATTCTCAGTCCGGACCTGTGCCACACTTTGGCCCTGTGACACACATGGCAATTAAAGTCCCTTTTATCTGCAAGGGTACATGGTCTAGCTGGGGACACACAAAGGAAAATTTTGAATAAACTGTAAATATAGGGCCACTAATTCTTCTGATAGAATAGTTGTGATAAAAGTTTGGCTGAGATATTTGTTGCAAGGACCAGTTCCAGCACATAGGGTGTATAATATTGTGGGGATTATATGGTAATCAACTCTTAAAATATCTATTAAAAAACACTAGTTCTAGTCAACCTTGGGGTTGGAAATATATACTGTGTCATGCTTTGCATGCGTGGGAATACATGGGCTGCTTTGATACTTTTGCCAGGGCTGCTTTTTCCTCCCAGTCTGGCCCTGATATTGAAGTACAATGAGATGGTGAGAAACAATAGCTGAAACAATAGCTTGCCTCAAATCAGTTACATCCAGACATGCTGGCTCCTTCTCAAAGCTCAGAATCAGGATTAGTGCACTGAGATGGCTGCTTCCACACCAATTTAAGAAAAATACATTTATTTGTTCAAGAATAACATGTTTAATGGCAAAGTGAATTATTTGCAAGGTAAACACTGGAGAAAAGATTGAGAATGTTATTTTTTTGCACCAGTGCACAGATAACATAATAATATTTTTTACTAAAAAGGATTTGTGCCCCCAAAAAATAACAGTTTAAAGCAGGCCATTGGAAATGTTGTATGTGCATTTAAAATTAACAGTGCAATAACTGTCAAATCAACAATATAACATTGCGAAATACACCTTTTTGTCCTTATCTATGCAAATCTTTTTATCATACTTTTATTACATTTCCTCAAAAGTTGTTGTGTCATTCTTGAATACACCTTGTTAAACTCAGCCTTGTTTGAATTGTTGAAGAACGGTTATTTATTTTTGAAATACATTCTTCTTAGTCATTTTCTTCCAAATCAAATGCGTTTTTTTCCAAAGAGAAGAAGACTCTTATAAAAACCAATAGATAGCATTGTATCTGGAGATAAACCATGACAAACGATGTGCTGAAATAAACAGATGGCAAAGTCATTGCTGAACAAGATAAAGTTTATCACAAACAGCTTGAGGATCTTTTTTTTTACAAAAAAAAAACATTTTCTCTGTCAAGGGACAAGAATTTTTTTGTACAATTTGTTACTTTATAAAAATAATTTAACTGGACATAGTTAGGCCACCAATAATAATGCACTAATGAAATTTTTTTAGTTTATTGCAATACAGAATATTTCACTATACAAGAGCTTTTTAAAGTGCTTGCTTTCAGGGCTACCTTTTGCAACTAACAAGGTTATAGATGTATAATACATTGCCCCAATAGTCAAACTTATAGAGTTCCAGAAAATATGCATTTTCCCTTTAAGTTGTCATATTACTCGTGGAGGCAGCACCTCTATGCATTATACACTAGCGATGCATTACAGACCCTTAAAATAATCATAACATGAGAGTCCCGGAAGGGCAGGAATAAAACTATTTTACATAATATGTACACTGACAGTAATAAAATATCACTTACTCCTCAAACATTGCAGTGCACCTATTTTATCAAGAGTTTAATTGCTGTTGATAAATGACACATTTTAGATCAGTTTCTTTTGCAGTTTTCCATAGAGTTCAGATGGAAAGCAAAAGTGTTTGCACATGCAAACAAACAAGTGCTCATTTACTTTTCATGGTCCATTGGAATATTACTACAGTGCATGAACCGAATGAAGCCATTTAGTACACATTACAGAACTGTTACCATACCAACCACCTTTTTTTTACCAATTGGCTTAATTAAACTGATGCTTTCAATTCTATTTTTAAACACAAAGAGAAATAGGTTTATAGCATAGTTTGCATAAAATGTGCCACCTACAAGTGTTAAGCCTTCAACAGATTTAGAATAATTGCAGCAGTTACCAAGAGATGTCCCCTCTCTCTTTTTAACTCTTTATTTTATGGGCTCAATTACCTTTGGTATAGTATAAAGGTCATCCATTCCTGATATCAGAAAAGAAGATGATTTATATATAGTAGAGTATTTAGAGTATTTTAGGGTAAAGTAGTTTACTTAGTAGGAAATGTATTTTCTGACCAAAATTCCAGAATAACAAAGAAAACTGTATCCCTCCCTGTAACAAAATTATATAAATTATAGAATGAGATAAAACTATATAAAGAAAAGAAAAAGTTACCAAGAGATGGTCCCCTCTCTCTTTTTAACTCTTTGGTTTATGGGCTCAATTACCTTTGCTACAGTATATACAGATATATATATTATATTATATATATATGCAAGAGGTCATCTGCACTCAACCCATTATCAATATATTTAAGACATTGAGACATTCTGTGCATACAGCTACTAAAAAATGCCTTACCCTTTAAACAACGGGATTGTTTGTCCATATATTGCAATATATTTAAGCTGGCCAACTACGTCAAAGTCATCCCATATCTGGCCAGTCCTACGCTCAATTTTCATCTGATTCACTAAGAATTCCATTACTTCATTAAACATTTTACAAAGGGACTAAGTTTTACCTGCAACTTACTTGCTGCTTTCAAAGTAAAACTCCCAATCATGGATGCCCTTTTATTAGACACCAGTGATCACCTGACTATAGCTGGGAAGGGTGGGGGCTACAATAGAGAGCTGGTCACTGCTCCAGTATAACTACAACAAACAAGAAAAAGTTGTGCTCACCACTAATTTTTAAAACCATTAGGCGGGGGTGCAATATTTATATATATAAATCTTATCCATTCCTAATATCTGAAAAGTAAAGAATTTTATATGTAGTTGAGTATTTTAGAGTATTTTATTTATTAGGAACCCTATTTTCTGGCCAACACTCCAGAATAACAAAGAAAAATGTGTCCCTCCCTGTAACAAATTTATATACAATCTATATAAATTATAGAATTCGATAAATCTATATAAAGATAAGAAAAAAAACAATACCTATTATTATCCTTATGCTCCCCCACAGAGGGTTACCTAGTGACACCTTACGTATATAATGGATACATAAGTTGGTCTGTATAATTATATAATTATTAATTCTTTATTCAGCTAGAATATAAATATTCACCCAAAGCCTTGATACCTGGGGAACCAGCAGTCTCATTTTCGGCTTTTTGGTGGTTTACGAAACCACGACTAAACTCACAAACTATAAAACTATGAATCTAGTGAGATTTATTATAAAATCAGAATTTAAAAAAATTACGCTGAACTCTGACCTAAAAATTCTGAATACCCCAAAAACTAACTACTAACAAAAACTACTAAAACTATGTGTTTTTTTTTGGACAATTCCTATCAAAGAAAAAATACAAAAACATCAGCCCAGCTCCCATTGACTTTTAGAGGACCAGTTTTGTATTAGTGGTTTTCATGGTTTTTACACTTAATAAATACCACAATTTTAGAGCATTTTTTTTAAATTAGAAAACCACAAGTTTTTAGAGATTCATGGAAATAAAATAAATTTGAGTATTAGTTAATCACCCCTTTAATGCATGCATAAAGTACAATAACATTGTTAATCCAATTCCTGCAATTTACGTTTGAGCTTTCCCAGCTCAGGGGACTTCACAAAATTCAGAAAAAAACTATGATTTCTCAGTTTTTTGAGGATTATTGTTTTTCTTTTGTTTTGATTTTTGTTGTTTATTAGTGGGGCCTGAACCATTCACCACAATAATATAGGATTACAGTGAACCACAATACTCTTGCATCTGTAATAATAAAGCATTGGACTCGTCCCCTGCAGAATAGAGTTAATCAACCCAAGTATCTAGCTGGTTTGAATGAACAAAGGAAAATGTGATTCAACCTTTGCATGCTGACTTACAGAAATATTGTTTTCCATCTGTGTATGGTATTATAGCATTGAATGCTTGTGCATCACTGGGTTTAATTTCAGATGCACTGAGCCATTTGTGTTATGTAACCCTTAATCTGGTTTATCAGGACTATAAAAGCTTTTGGTTGTTTTATGAAAATTTCATTTTATTTCAGTAAACCCTTGTTTAAATGGAAATACTCTTTGAGACATTATTACAGTTTTTCTTATTAACTCAAATCCCATGTTTACACTATGTACTGTTTGAGGAATACCAATCTCTGTGAAAACTGCAGAATGCCATTGACATCAAAACATCACAGAGAAGCCAGCATGCCCTTCATATGTTATGTTTTGGTAGCCATGAGTATAACAGTGCTTTATTAGAAGGTTCATGCAGCCATTAAACTTCAACAGCAACTTGAACTCTAACACATTAAACTGTATAGAAAGTACTATGTATGCACAGCATAACTCTTGTGCACAGTGACACCTGCACACCATTAGTATAAACACTGCATATTCCCCCTATAGTAGGAAAGCATTTGGACAAATATAATAACAAGAACAATAAAACAGTATGCATATTAAAGCAATATTATACATTCCTCACATCACATAGTCCTTGGTCCATGCAGGTAGTTTTCTGATTCTCTCAGTATGCTTTATAGGTTCACTTACTTCAGGCCTATTGCAGTTGGCATCCGGAGTAAGAAAATGTCCTTCATCAAATAGAACTTCACCAAAGTCACATATAGCAGGAGCAAGACAACTTGCATTACTTATGCGTCCATCAGACAGTTCATATGTGTATGGTCCTTGCTGGCGTCTCACTTCAATTGGTGTAGTAAATTTATATTGTCCTTGTTTCAGTAGTCTTGGTTTCTTAATTCTGACTAAAGATCCAGGCTGAAAGTGCACTTTACTTGCACCACGTTTTCTGTCAGTATAAGCCTTGCATTTGACAATGTCTGCAGTAGATGATTGTCAGGTTACTCACTTTTAACTGGAACCTATGAGATGAAGAGAAGCCTCTCCTACACCTCCCACAATGAGGCAGGCCCCGAAGTTAGGAACAAGACCGGTCACGTGGAGGAGTGGTAGAAGTGCTATAACAGCTCTGCAACAGGATAAATCTCAACAGTGGCACCTTTCTCCTTCTGAGTCTCTAGCAGATTGGGAGGGGACAGGCTGGGCTCAATCTGTACCTCCACAGATTCTCTGTACCCGACATTCTTACAGCTATACGTGCTGGCTTTCTTCAGCTCTCCTGAAGACTATGAACTTTCGGCTCCAAAGTCAGGCACACCCTCTCTCCCAAGAATGCACTGGGGTGCCCTGCCAATCGGATACCTCTCCAGCCTTTAACTGGGCTGGATGATGTCACAGTAGCAGAAAAAAAGGGGAAGGAGCTTACCCGCTCCAT
This sequence comes from Xenopus borealis, assembly GCA_024363595.1. Lineage (NCBI taxonomy): Eukaryota > Metazoa > Chordata > Amphibia > Anura > Pipidae > Xenopus > Xenopus borealis. Next base: position 123,876,345 of record CM044439.1, read on the forward strand.
TTATTAAAAACAATTATCTGTGACAAGGTCACACCTACAAGTCTTTACCGCCAGTGGATCAGCCAAACTGTCTGAAACCTTAATGCCCTTGTAGCCCCTTCAGTTAGAACAAGACCGAAGCAGATGGGGAAGTAACTAAACTAAACAAGCTCCCAGAATGTTTAGTGGGTAACCATGGCAACCAGAGTACTCTCTCCCACATTATTTACAGACTTCATGGGGCAAAACCTCATTGTTGGTGTACTCAATGTGTTACGGCCATCCCTAGTCATCACCCACTGAAAGAGTATCTTACCGTACAATCTGCACAAGTCTGTACAATAGCCACTTAGGGGCAGATTTACTATTGGTCAAATTTCGAATTGAAAAAAATTCAAAATTCGACTATGAAATAGTGAGGGAAGTAAAATCCAATTCCAATATCGAATATGAATGATTTTACAGCTATTGGAATATTCGAATTTAATCTTTCGATTAAATATTCGATCAAACGATTAAAACGTTAGAATCAAATGATTTGAGGGATTTTAACCCTTCGATCGAATTTTTCCTAGTTTCCCATAGGGTTTTAAAGCAATTCTGTAGGTTCAATCTGGCGAACTGGCCTATCAAATTTTTTTTTAAAGGGTAAGTACTTCGACCATCGAATAGTCGAACATTCGAATACAATAAAATTTGAATATTCGAATTATTCATATCGGTCAAATATTGAAAATTCAATGGTCGAAGTTGCCTCATTTGCATATTCGAAAATTTGAATTTTTTTGAAATTCGATCGAACTTCGAATCCTTCATGTGAATTTAGTAAATCTGCCCCTTAATGTCCTTTTGTGGAGTGTGGCTTTACACACTACTTTTGCCCATAAAATGGGCGTGCTTAAACCCTCAGAGGAGATTAGTCTGTGCCTACATGCCACTCATTTTAAGTTCCTATTGGTTACTACTGCTAAGATCAAGGAACCTTATACAGGCTCTTTGTGTCCTTCACAGTTCACGCTTTCCCCCTTCGGAGCAGGGTCAAACATCGCTCCTGAAATAGCAACATATTGAATGAAAATATCATCTGGTTTCACATTATATCACAAAGCATTCATATTGTTACAATATAATGGTCAGAATCAAAGTTTGCTACAAATGTAGCTCAATTGATACAGTAAATATAATCATGCCAGAGTAATATTACTTGTTGATTCGCTATCATTTCATTTCCAAACCAATCAACCTTAATTAAACACAGGGAGAACAGAGCTCAAGAGGAGAGGAAGAAAAATAACTGTATCCTTAGAATAAGGATTAATTGGATCATGGTCTCCCATGCCCCCTGCCTTGGTCCATTCATAAGGACCTTAGTGATTATTAGAAAAAATGTCAACTAACGAGACACAGCTCATGTCCATAATTATGCTGATGAAGAAATTATACTGTATACTAGCGCATGCTAGTATATAGCCTTTAATAGTGCGTATCTATATATTTTAGTCCGTCACCATATTGTTGCAAAAAACTGTATCAGTCAAATATAACTGACAACTTCTGTTGTGTAAAAGGCATAAAAAAGTTGACATTTTTTTGTAATTGCCAAAGATAATGCTGGAAAACAAAAAAACAACAAAAAAAAAGATCAAGATCAGATCGAATGTCTAAAAAATTCAGAAGAACAAGGGTTAACAAAAAGACTCTTGAAGTGCCTTAATTATTAAGAGAAAATTAAATACTTAGACTTGTTCACTTCCTTAGGGGGGAAAAAGTATCATGTGAATAACTCTCTTAAAGAAACGGGGACATTGGTAATGTCTCATTTTCATTTAGAAAATGCTATATTTAGCTGCATGTCTTACACATCTTTGAGAAGTAGACTGAAAAGAGATATCATTGGCAACAAAGGCCCTGTAAATTGATTCAGTATCATACAATTACTGAGCCATTCCCAAAATTTGAATATTCATTTGATAATAATTAAGTACACAAGGCTGAAATGCAGTATTAATTATACATACTGACTTTGCTGCAGAAAACTGAAGAAGCAATAGAGAGTATTAAATAAAGTAACTTGGCTATTGATTTAATGTGAGTACTGCGTGTTTGCACAGAAACAAAGCTATATTTTGCAAAGAAATGTCTTTTTATGCTGTAAATGCAAATTAAATGTAAACCTGTTTTAATTTGTATAAATCTAGAAATACAGCTTGCTACAGCAGTTTTTTTTTGTCACAATATGTGCCTTCTCGCTTTTAGTTTTGTAACTGATAGTTACACTGAAAGAGCTGCTGTAGATATCATGCATCTTCACATTTGCACAAGAACAAAACATACAAGGACTCATTCTTCAAGGGCCAAGATGAATGGGATAAAGAATTGAGGAGTGTCCCTTATTGCTCAGTGTGTGGGGTGCAAAGTGTAGTACTATGGGTAAAATGGACCCTAGTACAGGCATGGGATACATTATACAGAAACTTATTATCCAGAAAGCTCTGAATTACAGGAAGGACATCTCCCATAGACTCCATTTTAATCAAGTAATTACATTTTTATAAAATGATTTCCTTTTTCTCTAAATACTAAAATAGTAGCTTATACTTGATCCCAACAAATATATTATAAATAATCATTGCTGAAGGAAAAACAATCCTGTTGGGTTTATTTAGTGTTTAAATTATGTTTTGTTTGTAGACTTAAACTATGGTAGTTCAAATTACAGAAAGACCCCTTATTTGGAAAACCTCAGGTCCCAAGTATTGTGGGTAACATGGCCTATAACTGTACCTAAGTATCTTAGGAAAGTACAGGGTTCCATTGTTTCTTATACCCAATGCCTAGTTGGGGCAGTGCTTGGACACTTCCTAGCTTTCACATCATTTAGATGCAGTAACTTTAGCTAATGTCCTAGCCTTTGATAAATTGACAAATGTACGTTTTATTCAGCATAACTTTCAACCCACTCTCCATAAATATAGATTCATACAGGAAACACTGTATTCATGAGAAGCATGTAGGTCTTTGAGCTACATACTGGAAAGGTGTGGTGGTTTGTGGTGGAACATTAAAAATACAGCCCCAGCCTGCAGACAGTGGAAGTAATAAGCTTGATAAAGAGACTTGGTTGTCTGAAAAGCTTGCCAAAATGCCTAGCCCAAGTAAAAAATAAAGGCATTAGGTATGTTTCTATCTGTCTTCTGTAAAATACGTGGACCTCATAGCACAGCTCTCCAAGCCCAGATACAATTGTTGTACAAACCCAGATTGTACAATTGTACAGTTTTGTTACAAAAATATTGCAAAGGCAGAATATGTGTATTTTTGGAAGTATTAACTAACCGCAGTCAAGTTCAGTGAAGCACACCATAAGCATAACCTTATTCTAAAGTTGTCATTGTAATATGTTGCTCAAATACTGTGACACTTGTCACAAAAGAGCAAGATAAATTTACAGTATGGTACATGAAAAGTGAGTTATAGTGGTACAAGTTATGCGATATAAATTCATAGTGTTTTCTTAGAACGATTTGTTCCTGCACAGCAATTTTTCATCATTTAACACTTATTATATCTTAATATAATTTACTTTGTATTTCTCTAATGGAAATATCAAGATCGGAAAGCAAAATTTTGTTCTTCCTATTCTGTAACTACTATAAACTCTGAACTTCTCAGATGGTAGTTTTATTCTAAAATGGATACTGTTATGATTTTTATGATGTATTTTTTTATTTCTAAATTACACTGTTTACACTGCAAATAATTCACTGTACAATATACAATTTCATTCCTGAACCAGCAAGTGTATTTTTTTTTTTTGTAATATTGATGTATATGCAGCCATCTCAGGTCATTTTGCCTGGTCAAGTGCTTTCAGAAAGAGCCAGCACTTTAGGATGAAACTGCTTTCTGGCAGGCTGTTGTTTCTCCTACTCAATGTAACCGAATGTGTCACAGCAGGACCTGGATTTTACTATTCAGTGCTGTTACCAGGCAGCTGTTATCTTGTGTTAGGGAGCTGTTATCTGGTTACCTTCCCATTGTTCTGTTGTTAGGCTGCTGGTGGAGGGGGTGATATCACTCCAACTTGCAGTACAGAAGTAAAGAGTGACTGCAGTTTATAAGAGCACAAGTCACATGACTTGGGGCAGCTGGGAAATGGATTTCAGTGCAGAATTCTGCTAGAGCAGCACTATTAACTGATGAATTTTGAAAAAAAAAAACTTTTCCCATGACAGTATCCCTTTAAGTTGTTATTAGAGTAAACAGCCATAAACTTTTTATAATCTCTGCCCATATTACTCCTCTAGTGAAGTTATCTCTCTCTAATGTCCCTAATGTACTAACCTAACCATATGCTTTCAGAATTTCCTCTTCACCAGAAAAAATAACAGTTGTGACTAAAAGACACAACTAACTAAAAAAAGGGAATCATGCAGGCCGGGGCTTGGCAGTATATTCTAGATATCCAAATGGTATGGCAACTGTTATCCAGAAACCTGTTATTCAGAAAGTTATGAATTATGGGAAGGCCATCTCCCAGACTCCATTTTATTGAAATAATTGAAAGTTTTGAAGGAGAACTAAAGCCTAAAAATGATTATGCTACTTCAAACTTGTCACAGGAGGTCACCATCTTGGAAAGTGTCTGTGACACTTACATGCTCAGTGGGCTCTGAGCAGCTGTTGAGAAGCTAAGCTTAGGGGTCGTTGCAAATTATCAAGCAGAAAATGAGGTTGGGTTGGAATTATAGCTGATGCTACAGGGCTGATGATCATATAGTAATGATCCATATTAATTACTAATCAGTCTTATATTGTGACATTTCTATTCTATGTGTACTGTATATTGTGAGTGGGTCCCTAAGCTCAGTAAGTGACAGCAGCACAGAGCATGTGAATCAGTGAATCAGCAGAAAAGAAGATGGGGAGCTACTGGGGCATCTTTGGAGACACAGATCCTTCCTTTTAGAGGGCTGTGGTTGCATTGGGCTGCCCAAACTATAATGTGCAGATTTTCTAGCTACTTCTTTAGTTCCTTGTCCCTTAAAAACAATATATTTTTCTATGCAATTATAAAACAGTACTTCTTACTTGATCCAAGCTAAGATATAATTAATCTTTATAGGAGGCAAAATAAACTCCACACCCAAACATTCTGCATAACAGATCCCATAGCTGTACAAAAAAATACTCTTGTGTTTATCATCCTGGGAAGGTTTAATCCCTGATTTGGGTATGGTGTTTAGATTATGTGGAATGTTCAAAGGTTCAATGTTCTGCCACCACTGGAGTGTTCCAAACTGGGTTAAAAGTCCAATGTTTTATTTCAATCCCTGTTATTTTCCCTCTATCAAATATAACTGATAACTGAGGACCATTCTCATTATATAGGTACTATAATGCAAGTGCTTCTGTGCTGGACAGCATTGGTCCAATAGATGTGAATCTGAGAGAATTCAGAAGGAAGCACAATACTGAAAGCTCACTCGGTTTGGGTAATGAATAATCTATTTATGGAAGCAAAGAAAAATGGGAATTGCACATATTATTGTAGAACTCAAGAGTTATATTTGAACATATGCTTACCTAGACAAACACCAATGGGAGATATGGGATACTACAGAACTTTTCATGCTATACCAAGTAACTTGAATTAAATCTGTCTGGAATGGCAGATGATACACAGATAAACCCAAATGGTGATATAATCCATGAGAAGAGAACTCAAAGTAAAAGCAGGGACACATCCACCTTAGCAAGAGTGTTGGGAGATCTGTTACTGTTAGTGTGTTTTACTAGGTAAAAGTAAAGTACTAAAGGTCGAAGTGATTATTCAAATAAAATTTGAATTTCAAAGTAACTTCGACTATCGAATAGCCCAAAATTTGATTCAAATTTAAAAAATTTGAATATTCTACAAGTCGAATCTTTGAAGTAGTGGCCCTTTAAAATCCTTTGAATTCGACACTTCCCCACCTTAAAGCTGCCGACTTGCCATTTTAGCCTGTGGCTAATTTCCAAGTTTTTTCACTTTGAAAAATCTGCCCTTAATAAACCCCTAAATAAAAATGGGTTGATTTTGTTTCCAATAAGAATTAATGATCAATTAATAAAATATAATAATAGAATATAATGGAACAATTACAAGGTTCTTTTTATTATCACAGGGGAAAAAGGAAAACGTTTTTAAAAATTTAGATTTTTTTTTTTGGTTCAAATGGTGTCTATGGGAGACAGACATTCCGAAATTCAATGCTTTTTGGATAACAGATCCCATACCTGCACAACACACCTATTTGTTACGCTGCAGCACAATGGGTATTACTGTGTATGAACAACTCATAATAACTATAAATTTGGGAATACTTCTAATAAATATTAGGGTTTAGTGCTTTCAAACTATAATAGGTGAAATACTGTAGGCATAATAGAAGAAAACAGGCACATTTGATTCATCTGGCACGCAAATCCACACATGTAGAAAAAAAAAAAGATTATGCCTAAAGTTTTCTTTTTCTCGAGGAATATAACATTCACTTTAACACGTTTTAATTTTTCCTATGCCATCAATTATATTTCTATTGTTGTACAGTTCAGTCAAGCAAGTAATTAGCATGCTTGTTTATACATTTGTTTTCTATGTTTATCTGCATATTAAAAATGTTTCCATTTGCAAATGCTCTATGCACCATCATTAATTATGTCTAGTATAATTGCTGTAATATTGTCGGAGGCAGTCTAGAGGAGTCTTTTAAATAATCACACCCTTATAAAAAGGTGTTTTTACTCCAGTAATTCATAAATGAACACAAGCACTTCGCTGCTTACCTTGAGTGAATGTAAATGCTGAGCATCCTATTCAGATCCTGTGGTATTAATAAGTGCTGTCATTTTAAATAAGCAATTGCTTCTGGTAATGTCAGTATTTATAGTTGTCTACTGGATACTGACATTTTATATGGAATCCCAGGAAAAATTAAAGGGAACATTGACTCAAAAGTCTATTGCCTCTGGATCTTGGGTCAATTGCTTTACAGGTTTCGATGCTCATGCACTTTGTCATGTACAGTATGTCATTATTGCTATGTAATTGCACTTAATGTCATTTCTTATTTATGATATGCAGGTTTGTGATATTGTAAGTACATGTATGAGACCTGTTATCCAGAATGCCTGTGGCTCCGACCTGTGGTTTTCTGGATAAGGGATATTTCTGTAAATTAGATCTCCATACCTTAAGTCTACTAAAATTACATTTTAGCATTACCTAAAGCCAATAGGAATGTTTTGCCTCCAATAAGGATTAATTATATCTCAACTTGGATCAAGTACAAGGTACTGTTTTATTATTACATAGAAAAAGGAAATTATTTTTAAAAAATGTAACTATTTGATTAAAATTGAATATATGGTAGATGGCCTTCCCATAATTTGGATCTTTTCTTTATAACAGTTTTCTGGATAACAGATCCCATTTTCAATATTTGCCTGCATGTCAATGAGTCCCTTTACTTCTTTACTGCAGGCATCTTTGATGTCAAAACCAAAAGTGCTTTTTTTCCTATCAGTTTTTTCATTGCATTTTCTCTGTATGCCCTTTAAAACAATAACAATAAGAGCTTTACCCTGTGAATTTGCAAACTGCGTTGGACTTTCAATATCTTTTATATGTTAGCTCGCTTACGTGGGCAGCTGACCCTACTGGAAGCTTAGGAATAATGATATGCCTTTATCTGAAAACTCAGTGTGGGTTTATACTCAAAAATCTAGATGTTGCAGGTTGAAATATACAGTACAGTACGATAAGACAGAATTCTGAGGACCTAATGCCTCTCTAAAGATGCCTATGACTACAAATAGGAATGGTTATGGGTAAAAATGTGAAGTATGGGCCTGTATATTATGTGGTGTAAAAAAAATACACTACATGTTATAAGGCATCAATGTTTTTAAGAAAAGGTGCAATTATTAAGCTCTGTATTGATTTGATCATGTTCCTCTGTGTAAATGTCTGGTGTAGTATAAACAGAAGCAACTATGAGAAAATATGATGTGCCCCATCAAGTTTTTTTTCGGCATTTTGTATGTGTTTTTTTCTAGGGATGCACAGAATGGAGGATTCAGTTTGGTTCGGGTTTGGAAAGGATTCAGCCTTTTTCAGCAGAATTCAGAGTTATCTGAACTCTCGTACCAAATCCTTAAAATCACGTGACTTTTTGTCACAAAACAAATAAGTAAAAAAAAAATGGGTTGGCCGAATCCAAAATGATTTGGTGCTTCCCTACTTTTTCCCACCAGTACTTACTTTTTTCTTAAATTTGTCCCATTGACTTTAGTGGATCATGCAAGGTCTGAAATTATGTAAAATAACTGCATCAAACCCAGTGTTCAGCCAGGGTAAAATAAAATTCACACATTGATACATTCACTATATTTTACACAGCTTTACACAGTGATGCCTGGAAGGTGAAGCTGTCAAGATTCATGTTCCTTTTTCATGACAGTTTATAGGACAAAGAAGATTTGGTAATCTAAAGTTTTTAGGTTGTATTATACAAATGTTATAACACATGAAGCAAAGTGCAGGTTTGGATTTTTTTTACCCACAATGCAGCATTACTTCTGGCACACCAGTGCACACAAGATTAATAATGTCATTAGCATAAGACTTACTTGAGATAAATCAAAACCGCCTATTGAAGCAACCAGCTAGTGGAACCCTGATGATGATGAGCAAAACTGCCCATTTTAAACTAGCAAAATGGCTCTGTTTTGCAGAAATATAACCAATTGCATTGGAGTCAATGGACTTGTTTTCTTCATGTTATTTCAAATACATTGAAGTCAGTGACCTTTTTTGTCATGCCAAATGCATCGGAATTGGTGGGTGATTTTCTCGAGCCAATTGGAGTCAATATGCATTTTTTCTTGCATTTTTCCCCATAGCAGGGTGAGGCGCAACAGGTTAACCAGCTGGATCTGATTAGCATCAGGTGGATAATTGGTGGTCCTTAAAACCCAGGCTGGTCATGACTGTTAATGCTCCTGAAAGTTATTTTAATTGTTAAAACTTTTGCTGCCAGCTAAAATAAAATAGATTTTTCTTTAAATGAGAATGAAACCCCCTAACATTAAATGCCCCCATCTACCACACTCCACCAGCCCCCTCCCTGCTTCCTCCCTGCATAATCTTATACTAGAAACAGTGCCCCTGGCAGCAACACTGACCTATCTATGCAAGACGGAGGCCATGAGTACAGCAGAGCTCATGGGCACTAGCTTCAGATTTCTTTGTGAAGTGACCATTGACACTTGAGCTTTTGGCACATGCACAGTTGGAGCCAATCCGTATTAGTGGCAATTCCGCTAATTACCAAATAGAAAGAGCTGGATTTCAAGAAATCCAAAGCTACTGAAGAAGAAGAGAAAGCAGAAAGGGGGGACAATGGTGGATGGGAGGTGGATGGATGGGCGTTTCTTTAAGACACTTAGGGGCCTATTTATTAAACCTCAGATTTTTTATGTTGAGTTTTTAAAAGGGAAAGTTTTTAGAGGTGGGAGAAAAACTAGAATTTTA
>CM044439.1:123893084-123941564 GCA_024363595.1 Xenopus borealis
CTAATGTGATAAAATAGGATTTTGAATATTTTTTTTGGGGTGACGGGTCCACTTTAATGTGAGAGGCCTAAAGAGAATGCTCTGAGTGAGCAAGAGAACCAAATGTGAGGTAACAGAACAGGAAACAAGAAGCGTAGTTGAAAGCCAGGCCTGGTGGATAACAGTCAGACAATGAGGTACATTTAACGGATTTCAAAAACTCCAATTGAGTAGCAGTGTCGGACTGGGATGCTAGGGGCCCAACAAAAAACCTTAGACCAGGGGCCCAAACTATTATTCCTTCTCTCCTCAATTAACCTCTTTATTCTCCTATTCTTTTAGATCTACTTACTATACTCTATTCTTCCATCATTAAGCCTCTTTTTCCACATAAAGAAATAGGGAATGGACATGAAATAGGCCAAATTGTTCGAAGCAAGAGGGTCCACTGACACCTGGGCCCACAGGGAGTTTTCCTGGTATCCCTGTGGGCCAGTCCAACACTGATGAGTAGTCAAAACACGGTTGGGGCAGGCAGCTAACTAGATGAAATCAAGGACAGACAGTGTCAACAGGAGATCAGGAACACACAAGGAACTCACCTAGGAATTATGAAATAGACTTTATGTTGGACAAAGTATTTCCAAGTGAGAGCTCCTTAAATATTTGATTTTTGTGCCAGTTTGCAATGACGTCATGTGCTGTGTCAAACCCGGAAACAGAGCCTGCATCCGCACCTTTAGAATACAGTGCCCAAAGAAGACAGACCCAGTGGGCATCCCCACCGTGGGTGCAACAGACATCCCCATCGTACATTTACTTACCTGAAACCCTAGGCTAGTGCACCCTGGGTCGGACTGGGGGGCCCACTGGGACTGTTGTCCAGGGCTCCCTCCAGACGACTTGGCCCAACTAGTGCGACGCGTGGCGCCACAAATTTTTTTTTTTTTGTAAGGCCAGAAAATTGGGAGAGTGCCAGGCCAAGCTGTTTTATTCCTGGTGTCCCGCCGGGCTAATCTGTCACTGAGTGCACCTATCAGGAGAAAATTGCACCAGTACCTTTCCAAAAAAGAGACACATCTTTCTGGAACAAGGTCATTTATGTGCATAAAACTACTGCTTTGTTGAGCCCCACAAAGTGCAAGACCAAGGGATAACTTTCGGCCTTTTTAGAGTTTCTGTATAACTCCATTGAAATCATATTTGCACCTTTGTGCTTATCATGCCTTATAAAACTAATGATGCCCATATGGTAGACCTGCAAAATTATTATTATTATTATTATTATTATTATTATTGATCATTTTTCATATGCAGTTTCTTAAACTGTGTTAAACACAATTTCAACTTTAATTTGAAAGACAAATTTGAACATTTTTTTTTTCCAAAATGAACTGATGCATATATAAAATTGTCTAGTACACCTGTGCGATGAGTGCATGTCAAGAGCCAAGAATGTGGCACATTAAATGAAGGGGACCTGGAACAGCCACTGTCAATCTCTGTTCAAATAATAAGTCATCCTCACATCTAAAAGTCTCGATTTGGCTTCCCATAATCAGTTCCTTCTCTCGGGATCTCAGGAGAGACATTCTTCCGTCTGCAAAGAATAAACATGCAAGAGCACAGTGTCTGCAACAGATATGGCAATATTCATTTCTATGATAATCACATTTTCTTTCCAGCCAAGAAAGCAGTCACACTCACCCAATTAAACATGAACCTAAAGTTGGCTTTTCTCGGAAATGAGCTGTTCTGTCATTTTGCAGGCCACTGAGCACTGCCTTGCCATACAGATGGATGTCTCTTACACTTTTCAAGTACTGACTAGCTTGCACTTGCAATGGGAACATTGCAAACTCATTACTTATATATATAGTATATGCCCATATAGCTGTCAACTGGCTTTATTAAAAGTACTTCTAAACCAATCTTGCCTTTGCTAAAATATTGTACATTTAAAGCACACAGAAATATGGTGGAATATCTCAGCAGATACAAAATATGGCCATAATTTATAGGTTAAAAATTGACATTTCTGTGTGACTTTCATAGTGCCATGCTAAATCTGTATTGTCCAGTACAGTACAATGAGCATTTCAGAGCTAGCTGCACTATCCATAGCTCTAACTGGACAGGGTCATCATTTCCTTGGGGCAGGCTGGAGGGACACATTTACACAATGCACATTACATTCCAAGAGCTAAATAAGTATTGTCAATCTTTTTTCTCTTTCCACATTGCCACGTATATCCACAATGCTCAGATGAAGTACCAAGTCTAGGGGGAAAAAAGAATCAGTCTGTATTCCTATTTGTTTATACTACAACAGACTGATATGTTCTGACATTTGGGAGGCTTATTTATTATGCTGTGTAGAAAGTGGAGTGATGCATTAACGGTGAAGTTGCCCAGAGCAACCAATCAGCAATTAGATTTCAACAGTTAGAATACAAAAGCAAAGATCTAATTGGCTGCTATGAGCAACATCACCTGTAATGTTCACTCCACTTTTTACACAGCATGAAAAATAGATCCCCAGTGGAGTAATTGATGATCACATTTAATACATGTGCACTGATAATGCTCTTGTCCTGTATTAATATTATAATTATTAATATTATATTTGCATCACCTCTGAGATCTGAATTCCTAGTCATGTGACCTTTCTTGGCGTGACATTTAAGTGCATGGCTACTGTAATGCATTAGTAGGCCCAAAGATCAGTGTGCCATGGCAAGGGCATCCATCAATGTTCAATGCAATTTCTGGTCGCACTGCAGAATATCACAACTTTTTGGGTAGAAATCCACGGGCAACTTCTATGCGATTGTGAAGCATTCGACGTTCGCTGACAAAACGCACACGTTAAGTTGGATTGACGGACAACAAGGTAAGTCATAGTAATGTCGGATGGTGTTGCATCGTTCATCCAACACGGCACGACTGTCGGATGCAGACGCAGCTTGCAGAGTTTGCATCCGACAGTCGTGTCGTGTTGGATGCACGCTGCGACAGCTTCCAACATTTCTATTCTACCTTTTTTCCGTTGCATCGACGTAACACGTGCGTTTTATCGCTGAGCGTCTGATCCGTCACAAAACACATACATCAAGTTGGATATGATGGGAAACAAGGTAAGAAATACAAAAGTCAGATGGTGTTGCAGCGTTCATTCAACACGACTGTCGGATGCAAATGCAGCAAGCTGCATCTACATCCGACATCCAACTTGACGGGTGCGTTTTGTCACAGAGCATCAGATCTGCATCTGCCGGAAACGCATAGAAATTGTCCATGTGGTTCTACCCTCAGAATCATCATACAAGCAGGCATATGCTCAAAAACTGAAATCAACCCCAACACAATTTAGTAGATGGGATTTGCTGGCATTATTATATGGATCAGATCTTTCATATGAATAGTCTGTCTAACAGCACTTCAACAGTTTATAAACCTCAAAAGTGCAAGAGTCTAGAGTCATAAAAATGACATTAGTCAAGTGGACCAATGATCTAACACATTAAATTGCATTAAACTGCATCATGTTCTAACTGAAGACTGTAGAAAATATAAAACAGCAATGTTGTTGCTGGATCCTATGTTAGTAAACTCACCCTTAATCTCATATTGAAGGGGTGGTTATCCTTCAAGTTAACTTTTAGTATGTTATAGAATGGTCAGTTTGTTTCAACTGGTTTTCATTATTTAAGGGGTGGTTCGTCTTTAAGGTAACTTTTATTATGTCATAGAACGGCCAATGCTAAACAATGTTTCAATTGTATTTTTATAATTTTATAATTATTTGCCTTTTTTTCTGACTCATTGCAGATTTCAAATGGGAGTCACTGACTATTACTGATCCTTCTATTCAGGCATCTCCTATTCATATTCCAGTCTCTTATTCAAATCAGTGCAGGGTTGCTAGGGGTATTTACGAAACTACTTACCAGATTGCTTGAGAAGCAAATTGAAGAGCTGCTGATTAAAAAGATAAATAACAAAACACACAATTAATAAAAAATGAAACCCAGCTGCAAATTGTCTCAGAATATCAGTCTCTACATCATACTATAAGTTATCTCAAAGGTGAACAACCTCTTTCATTTTAATAATTTTTTAATTATTTGCTTTCTTTTTCTGATTCTTTCCAGCTTTCAAATGGGGGTCACTGATCCCATCTAAAAACAAATGCTCTGTAAGGCTACACATTTAGGGGCCGATTTATCAAAGGTTGAGTTTTAGAAGTTTGTGAGGTTTTTTATACTTCAAATGAACTCACAACTCAAATATTTTCCGTTTTAATAAAAAACTTGAATTAAATTAAATTAAAAAACTTGACTTGCTTTAATTAAAGTGGTAGTTCACCTTTAAGTTAACTTTTAGCATTTTATATAGAATAGATATTCAAAGCATCTTTTCAATTGGTTTTCATAGTTTATTTTTTAAAGTTTTTTAATTATTTGCCTTCTTCTTCTGACTTTTCCAACTTTCAAATGGGGGTCACTTACACCATCTAAAAACAAATGCTCTGTAAGACTACAAATGTATTGTTATTGATACTTTGTATTACTCATCTTTCTATTCAGGTCCTCTCCTATTCATATTCAGTCTCTTATTCAAATCAATGCATGGTTGCTAGGGGAATTAGGACCCTAGCAACTAGATTGCTGAAATTGCAAACCGTTGAATAAAAAGTCAAATAACGCAAAAAACATAAATAATAAAAAATGAAAACCAACTGCAAATTGTCTCAGAATATCACTCCCTATATGATACTAAACGTTAACTCAAAGGTGAACAACTCCTTTAATAGAGTTTTTGAAACCCCCCCGGAAAAACCTGAACATCACTATTCAATGGTTCAAATGGTTCAAGGGAACTCTGCAATTGATTTCTACATGACATTGAAGTTTTACTTTTTATTTGAGTATTTTCTGATTAAAGCTATTTCCAACTTTATTGTTGAATAAACAAAAAACATTTCTAAAAAACTTTTTAACCCTGAAAATGCTATTTTTTTTACTGAAAACTGCAAATTTCCATCGTGTTGCGTAATTTTCGGCGCATCTCGTTTTTTTTTTTACGCCACCGAATTTTCGGCAGGCGAATTTTCGCTGGCATTTCGTGAATTTATTCGCTGGCATTCCGCGAATTTATTCGCTGGCATTTCTCGAATTTATTCGCCGGCGGCAAATCATCGGAATTCGCAACGAATTCGCGCCTGCCGAATAAATTCGCCCATCACTAATTAATAGGTGTTGATCTATATTCCTCTAAATCTGTACCTAAATTCTATTCTATCAGTTGCAATAATGAAATTAAATTATTGTATCTAAAAAAAGACATGCGATGACCCGTTCCCATTTACGCAGCTTCTCTCTTTTTTTTGCACAAACTGAAACACTATACTATTTTGTAGCACCTTGATTACAAACCCCTAGGAATCCTCTTACTCAAAATGGCTAATGAATGAATACAAATGCTATGTGCAAAGGGCAAAAACGGAATAAAATACTATGTTTTTTTTATTACATTCACCAGAATTCTGGTGTAATTGCAGGAGTCTGCAGAGCAGCATTCACACTTACATTGTGTCCCTGTGAAAGCAAGTTGTGTCAGCGCAGAGCTCTGAAAGTAACACCTTCTCAAGGCAATTGCCAAAACCATGTGTCCTGTACTTTGCACCTTATTCAGCAAAATAGAGGCAACCAGCAATTAAGTGCAAGGAGTAAGTACTGAGGAGAAACAAACTGTTATATTTTGCATATGTATATATATATATATATTTATATATCCTTATAAAGAGAGCGAGTGATGTATATTCTGTTAAATTAATTAACCCAGAAAAGTTGTAGCTTCTTTCTCCAAGCATAGTTTAGCTTCCACTCCAGTTCTTTTAATGTAGACCAAATTAGTCTAGCTGTAGCTCAGAATACACTCAATTGTTTCAGGTTGTTAACCACAAATGTCTTATAAAATGAAGCATGTTTACTATCATTTTGCAGAAGTCACATCTTCCCTTATGAATTTGGCAATGTACAGTTTTAAAGATACCGGTGTGGGATTGTTATCATGCTCAAGCCAAAGTTGTCAGGCCTCATTACTTCCAAGACAAAAATTACAGAATAATGCATTAAATGCTTGAATAGAAGTACACACTACGCTGGCTCTGTACAATGGTGTCACAATGACACCATCAGATTCTGCAACGAACTGCATCTACTCAGCCTCAGGTTATTTCAGCAAATCACTATGTGAGCAGTATAAGTGCTCGAGAATATAGAGAACAATATGAAGGGAAAAAAACACTGAGGCTCTTTCCAATATCTAATTGTAATGTAACAAAAAAAACCTATATAAATACAGGTATGGGATGCATTATCTAGAAACCCGTTATGCAGAAAGCTCTAAAATACGGACAGGAAGTCTCACATTATATCCAAATAATCACATTTTTTAAATAATCCTTATTGGAAGCAAAGCTATCCTACTGAGTTTATTTAATATTTACATGATTGTCTAGTATACTTAAGGTATGAAGATCCAAATTATGGAAAGATCTGTTATCTGGAAAACCCCAGGTCCAGAGCATTCCGGATAACAGGTCCCATACTTGTACAAGGAAATATATTTACCCCCTTCCCTTAAAAAATGCTGCGTCCACCCCTGATGATATAAGCAATGAACCATCCTGATAGGAAACCGAGAAGTTCCCTAAAACCCCTGAAAAGCATTTTGATATTAGTGTTAAATCCCACCACCACTGTGATGCTTCCAATCCCAGTCCGATGAACTACACAGAGGCATTGCTTAAAATTCTAGCAGTCTGCAAACTTTTTATTCATTACCATTTCTCTAAGTCATTGTGCTAATGTTCTTTCTACGCATGGAAAAATTCTTAATTTGACTGCTGCAATTATGTTATCTCTGTAAAATATTGATATGGCTCTACTAGGAAGACTTAAAAGGACCTGGTGTGTTTTAAATGCACACTGTATTGTCGTTTGAGTGTAAAACAGGTACACGTTGGCACTACTGTTTTTATTATTCCCTTGGGTATTACTGGTGTGTTTCATATTTAGGCATCCTAATATTGTTTCATTGAAGCTAACATCTTATCCATTAGATTTGAGCATAATTTAGTGACTTACAGCCTGCTAAAAGACAAATGAAATAGACATTATTGGCTGATTATATCTCATCCAGTGCAACGTAGAGGAGTAGCAACATTTATTGCAATTGAAAAAAGTGGTGTGTAAAATGGAAGTACAGGTATGGGACCTGTTATCCAGAAAGCTCAGAGCATGGGGTTTTCCATAATTTGGACGCGACGCATTTGATGCGACGCACGCCAAAAGCGTGCCGCGACTCGTTTCGAGAATTTTTCGCCAATTCGTGAATTTCTCTGGACAGGTTTTTAAATGGTGTATTTTGTATTTTAGTTATTTCAAGGGTCAGTGTATAATAAATCTCAAAAAATCAAAAGTTTTTTTGTACGGGAAAATGAGAATTGTGACCAAAAAAATGTGAAAACTCAAATCTTCATGAAAAAAACAACTTGAAACGTAATCAATCTCGTCTAAATACTCATTTGGCCATTGACCTAAATGAGCAGAAAAAAAGAGTATACAACTGTTTGACTTAAGGTTGAGGTGGTCAGTTTTCTTACAATTAGGCACAAATGTACCTCTATTAAAAATATGGCAAATTTTTAGAGTTTGATGAATATGTGTTTAATACATACAACACATTTTACTTTATAATTGTAATTACATTTCATCTATGGGGGATGTATTGAATCATTCTCATGCATTTTATCGTGTCCTCCTAAAATATGCTTATAATCCATAAATCATGCTTTTTCTTCCTGTTAGAGAGGATTATGCAAAACACTTTCAAATGCCAATGCATATTAATGCAGACACATTACATAGAAATAGGATTGCACCACATACAAAACCCCACATGCTACACTACTGATTAGCAGCTTAAAATCTAGTGCACTCTGCTGCAAGCATAAATAGCAAAACACACAATGGCCTGATGGGAGAGTGCTGGGCTTTCTAAAGAATTTTATGTGCACTTTGAATTGAAATTGAAAAAATGAAAGACAAAATACATTGGTGCTCTATTGATAAGGAATGTTATAATATGTTAGTTTAAACTTTATAACATGTATAACAAGGTAGAGGATCTGTTATTTAGAAACTTGTTATTCAAAATGCTCCAAATTATGGGAAGACCATCTCACAGTGACTCCATTTTTAATCAAATAATTCACAATTTTAAAACAATCCTGTTGAATGTATTTAATATTTAATTTATTTTTCAGTAGATCCAAATTACAGAAAGACCTCTTATTTGGAAAACCCCAGGACCTAAGAATTCCCTTACCTTTATTGCCCAAACCAACTAACGAAACCTTCCAACCCATGTGTTGAAAGTGATTATAAAAGTAAACAAACATAAAAGTACTGTAATTTAGGGATTTGTTTGAATATTCTTCAAAAAGAGCCAATGAAATAGGTTCTAGAGGTGGTGGGGATGCCACAACTAGTAAACAATCACGTGTAGACTGTCTGTCTAGACCAGGGATCCCCAACCTTTTGAACCTGTGAGCAACATTCAGAAGTAAAAGGAGTTGGGGAGCAACACAAACAAGAAAAATGTTCTTGGGGTGCCAAATAAGTGCTGTAGTTGGCCATTTGGCAGACCCTATGTAGATTGTCAACCTACATTGAGGCTCTGTTTGGCAGTGCACCGGGTTTTTATACAACCAAAACGTGAGGCCACTGGGAGCAACATCCAAGGGGTTGGAGAGCAACATGTTGCCCACAAGCTACTGGTTGGGGATCACTGGTCTAGACCAATCCAAATGTACCCCATAAATTGCTATGTAACTTGGTCAGTTTTAATGAACTGGTCTGTGTTCTATTTATTTGTATCAACAGATTACTGATGTAATCGGATTGTGGAGTACATCCCTTGCAACCCGTTGGTTCTGTATGGCTAAACACAGCTATTACATTTGCAGTGACTTCCTAACAGCAGCTAACAATCTCATTTTTACTGGCCTCAAGCACAATAAGATAAAGCACTCACACAAAATCTCAAGGACCTTACATTGTGCTACAAAAGTCTTGAAAGTCAAGGTCATTGCTAGTTCCAGAAATAACAGTTTTTTAAATACAGAAGGAACTATTCTGGTAAGGAAATTCACAAAATGCAATGTTTATATGTAGAACAGAAATAGAATCAGTGTTTATACACCATAATCTGAAAAGACGTTATATAATTAAGAATGTAAATGGGGAATTCTAGAAGAGTAAGTACAAACTCTTATTCTTTTGGCTAGTGCTTGCAGTTATATACTACAACATATGTTTTTTATCATAATTAATGCACAAATTCCTCCTGACCATCATTAATTGCAATGCAATGGGGACACTAGTGGACACTTCAACATATGTATTTGTTCATGTAGGAAACTTTGCTAAACTGATACTTAGGGGGAAATTCACTAAGCGGTGAAAATTCGCTAGCATTGCCTTTGCTAATGTTCGCCGTACTTCGCAGGTGAATTTTCACCAGCGCTACGCAAATTCAATAAAGTGCGAAGTTACGCTAAGGTAGGCTAACGGTAGCATAGTTGCGCTAGTGTTACTTCGCCAGGCAAAGCGCATATACGCTAGCGATACCTAATTTGCATAAAGCGCAAATTTCAAAGTATAATAGAAGTATATTTTACAGCCACTACATTACACTACACAAGCCCAGGAAACCTTTAATAAAAAATAATAAATTTGTCCTATTGCCCTATATTTGCCCCCTATATACAGTAGGTGTGTTGCTATATGTTAGGAAATGTGGGGGGAAGGAGTGTAACCCCCCAAAAAAATGTAGCTCTTTTTCAGACTATCACTCTAGAAAGGTAAAACACGCCAGCGTTTTTTTGGAACTTAGAAAAAATTTCCAATTTTTTTTTTCAAACTCCTATCTATTGCATTGATACAATACCTTGTACTTACCTGGTGAAGTAACATCTAGTGTAAGTGGTAACATTCATAAAAATGGTCATCTTAGTGAATTTGCGGAATTACGATCCTTCGTCAGTGCGCAACTTCGCCTGGCGTAAGGGTGCGAAGTTGCGCTAGTCTACTTCGCTAGTCAGGGAGTTACTAAGAAATGAACATTTTCAACAAATTTTACTATTTTACTGCTGGTAAAAAAGAAAATCTGATTAATAATAAATCAGATTAGTGTGCAATTTTTGTATATTCGAATAGTCGCACGATCGAATTGAGACTATTCGCAACTAGAGATGGGCGAATCTCCTGAGATTCGCTTCGCCAAAAAAATTCACGAAACGAGTCGCGGGACGCTTTTGACGCGCGTCTCGTCAACTTTGGCGCGTCGCGCGTCGTTTTCGTTGAGTCAAAAACGAGGCACGACTCGTTTTTCTGCCGAATTTTCCCAAAGCGAAATTTTGCTGGCGATTCGCAAATTTATTCACCCCATGCGAATAAATTTGCCCATCACTATTCGCAACTATTCGCGCGAGTATTCTAATCCTTCACACGAAGTTAGTAAATCTGCCCCTAAATATGATATGGTTTATCTATGTTAATTTATACAAACCAGTGGTACCCACAAGGTTACAGATCATAAGCAACCAGTAGGGTTTCCACCTGGCTGGTAAAAAAGACGGTTTATCCCAATGTTATTTATAAGGATAAACCACAAAAATATAGGAAGCATAGTTTTTCTTTCCAAAAAGGTGGCAACCATAGCAACCAGTAGTTTGTGAACTTGTATATAGTACAGCACAACATAAAATTAACCAAAGCAGCTCCATAAGAACCAGTATTCTGATTTATAACGACTGTTACCTGTAGGAATGGTGCTGTTTATTTAGGCAATATGCAATGCATTTTAACTTGGTATGACATTTTGTAGGAACAGCAACTTCACTAAAAGCAGATCCTAGGTTGGCAATGTCTTAGCTTCCTCTGGTCTAATCAACAAATTCTCTGAGTTTTGTTACTGCAAATACATGTTGGCTGTTCCCAAAATGCCACCTAAGCAATGCATGTTTGCCCAAGGCTTACTTCAGGTAATTGTGCTGAATCTAATTTCTTATGGACAGATGCCATTAATTTATAATTAAATCTGCAATGGAAATTTAATCTATACATGGCAAATGCATGCTTAAAAAATCTAGTACATTATACACCTTAAAAATGTTTGCAATACTGGTGCTTAAAAGTAGATTTTTCAGTGAACTATTATTTGGGGAATAAAATTAAAGTCATTAAGTAGAATGTATAAAAAGCTACATTGCGAGAAAATGCTTATAATGTGAATTTTAATTGCAGTTGCTGCTTTTTTAACACCTGCTTGATGGTGGCATGTTTTATTCTTAAAAAAAAAATGTATTTCATTTTTTACACTATTACATTTATTGCGTATTAGTTAAAGCTACATTAAACTCGCTCATCAGTTGGAGATTTGAAAAACAATGCATTTCAAATTTCACCGTTATTTGAATGTTTGGTCACATGGAACACAATTTAATTGTAATTTCTGAATGTCAAAAAAGGAGACAGTATGCATGTTCAAACACAATTGCACAGTATAATAAAGATATCTATTTTTGTCATCTGTTGATAGTTCAAAGGTATAATCTCTTGTTAAACCCTCTTAAGAAAGCAATTGTGTGACTGGAAAATGTGTCCTATATACAGTATAATCATTTTCACTTTGCCAAAAATTTCCAGCCAGTCTGTAAACCTTCTCAAAGGTAGTCATTATCCTGTTGAATGATGCAATGAGCAGCCTTGTCAGCCATCTGTAAATTTATTGACATTCAAGAAGGGGTCAACTTTTCATGTGTCATTAGGAAAAGGGAGGATATTAAAAAATATGATTCACAGTAGAAGGCACCCAACAGCTGTCTCAGTAGTTAATCTGGTACTGTGCCGAGATGGCAGCCATGGATAGAGGACAGAGGACTAAAATTCTAAAATTATCATGCTCCATTATGAAGATAATTTAAAAAAATATTAGTCAAATATTAGTCAAATATCAGTCAAAATGTTTCTAAGGAACTAGAATGAAAGGGCTAGCAAACTTGGCAAACAGGGGCCATATAATAGAGTCTAAGATCAAACCAATGGGAGCCTGTTATAAAAGTTGTTTGCTTTTTTGACACATGGGGGGCCACATGCTCAAGCCTTTGGGCTCAAATAATCTTTAAGGAAACCCCATGTAAGTTAATGAACTCGCTCTGAGATTTGGGCCAGATAACCTCATTAATCTTTTTTCTTGAACAAGCGGCAGTTTGATGCTTTTTTTTTTTAATTCTGGTAGAAAATATGAAGGTTGACAAGATTGATGAGGTTATTGGGCCCAAAGCTGAGCATAAGTTCATTAACCTCAAATAGGACCAAAGTTTGTCCAGGTACAGTAATCCATAGCAACCAAACTGGCAGTAGTATTTTTTTGGTCATCTGTTTAAAGTAAAACTATACCCCCAAAATGAATATTTGAGCAACTGATAAATTATATCAAATTAAGTGACATATTACATAATCTTACCAAACTGAAATATATATTTAATTAAATATTGCCCTTTTACATCTCTTGCCGTGAACCAGCATTTCGTGATGGTCTGTGTGCTGCCTCAGAGATCACCTGACCAGAAATATTTCAACTCTAACTGTAACAGGAAGAAGTCTGTTAATTGGCTTGTGTGACCTAACTTTTGTTTGGTATGTTTGTGTGCACGTTGAATCATATGATCCCAGGAGGCTGTCCTTATTTTTTAAAACAGCAATTTTCTATTTATGATAACCCAATGGCACATGCTATTAAAAAAAGTATATTATTATGAAAATGGTTTATTTGCATGAAGCAGGGTTTTACATGTGAGTTGTTTTATGCAATATCTTTTTATAGAGACCTACATTGTCCGGGGGGTATAGTTTTCCTTTAAGAGCAAGCATCTTATTGTCTGCTATGGATTACTGCAACTAGGCGAAACTAGTGCCATTTACTACATATGGGGACAAGACTTCGGTACATGCATATGAAATATGTTTGGGGAGAACTGTTCACAAATAGGGAAACAATACATTGTAAATACAAATGATCTATATTAAAATAAAATTTGATTTCTATTTAACGATGTTACCCTTAATATAGAGTAAAACAGCATATATACCTTGAGTTAGAGAGAACACAACACAAAACATATGTTTCAATGCCATGGGTAATCAGAAACTAAAAGCATGTGTCCTAATTCTATGGCATTAGTTGGATCTACTATGATTCTAATTATTGCTGCGCCAATTTATCAAGGGCTTGTAAGCATTTTGGCCTGGGGAAAAATGATTGTTTGGCTGCTGGCTAAAAAGGAAAACAGAAAAACAATAATAGGTTCATGAATATGATAATAATCCCCTTAGCAGTGGAATGGCCCAGGCGAGGTTCCATTTTAATCATGTTCGCTCTTTCTGCTAGAGAATAAAATGGAAATAAAAAAATGAAATTATTGCTGTCTGATTTCACTTCATTTGTCTTAGTAGCTTGCTGTTTGCTGTAAGACAAGACCTCAACTTGGCCTTCATAAGAATATTCATTACTGCAATAACAACACTATGTACCGGGTGAATTCTTCCTTGACACAACATTTTAGATACCTGCTAATTCTGTGTGTGGCAGCATTATATGTACATAGTACATTAGTGATCATTCATTGAACATGTCTTTTTAACCTATTTGAGTCATAGTACGCATATAATCCACGTATGCTTTCCAGCAGAGTCTGTTGCCTTAATATTCACATTTCATTATAGTCTGACATAATGTTTCACAGTAAATTGAACTGTCAGTACAGAATGCACCTATACTAATCTAGCAATTCAGCCATTATCCAAACCAGAATGTGGCAGTGTACAACATTCTCATTCTCATATTATGTAGCCTTGTATTATCATAATGTGGGTCAGTTATTTTAATACGTATTTAAGGGGTAGGGAATTCTTTAGGAGAATGAAATGTCAAGTATTATGTTGTACAACTCCTAAACAGCAAAGAATCTGTAATGACAAATGGTTCTGTAAAGTATTTAAAGAAAATTTAGTGTAATCTATTTTATCCCTTCCCTAATCGTTCTCTGTGGTTCTGTATAGCATTATGTAAAACAGCAGGTATGGGTTCCGTTAACCAGAAACCCATTATCCTAAAGGTCTGAATTATGGGAAGGCAGTCTCCCCTAGGCTCTAGTTTATCAAAATAATATTTTTTAGAAATTATTCCATGTAATAATAAAACAGTACCTTGTACTTGATCTAAACTAAGGCATAATTCATCCTTATTGGAAACAAGCCAATTCTATAGGCTTTATTTTCTAGTAGATTTAATGACCATTGATTCAAATTATCTATTATCCAGAAAACTCTAGTTCCCAAGCATTCTGAATAATTGGTCCCAATTTATGGTAATATTATCTTGCAAATGTTAATGTAGAAGTGGCAGTATTTCCCATTTACATTTTATCCATGCCATAAGAAGGTGAAAAGAGTACTGTACCACTTTGCCGTACACCCTAAATAAATTAACACAATACTTTAATATTAATGGAAGTGACGCTGCATTAATCCAGGCGATACCTGTTGGATTTAGGAGCTAATTTTGCTTTATACAGCAATAATGATTTTAGGGTTATCATTCCAAGTAACAAATTCAGTTACATTGGTTTGTTGGGTCACAACATTTTGAGAGCTTTGTCAAGCATCATTGACGTGCCCCTGCCCAAAGATTTTGGGATTGGCCAAAACTCCAGACCAATGATCCAGGTGTTAGAGCCCATAGGACCGGAGTAATGAGAATTTCAATGAGACATCACATGTAGTTTATCACGGTTTAAGGTGATACTGTTTAAATGAAAAAAGCTAAGAAACTAAAGTATAAATTTGAAAGATTATTTTGTTCACAAGAGAGACACAGATGCTGCCCAGACTTGGTTTGGATGAGTTTGACCATAGTGCCCTATTTGTGGACATGTATGCCAGGTTGATGGTCCATATTGACAAATCATACTATTAGATTACAGATGATTTTACATGTCTGAAAATTTAATCTACTGATACACATTGTCCGTTAGTGTATGGCGAGTGTATGACTCTGCAGTTCTCTCCTGCAGTTGGGATTGTTTAGGGCTGTTGGCCCAAATAACTAAAATACTTTCTACCAGTTTAGCAGATCAGTGTTTAGCAAATAATTTATGAGTATTAAAATGTGTTTTACTGCTTTTATTGATGTATTGCAAGTTAATAGGAATTTCAAGCATTGTTCCAGAGATAATAAATTGTTTACCAATGTAACAACTATTTAAAAATACTTATTGCCCCATAAATTAATGGAATAAAGAGGACACGGTTTACTGCAGATGTAATTGTCTACAAGAACTATTTCAAAGGAAGCATTTACTGGTTACCTGCTTACAGACAGGGTACATGGGCAGGCTTCAGGTACAGCTTCTTGTGGTACCTCACAATATTTGCACAGATGCATTCTACTAACTGCTTGTTCCTGGAGTCTCATTGGAAAGTGCACATTTTAAAGGGGAACTCAGGCTTCCAAACCAAAATTTAATAAAGAGGCCCACATAACACAGAAACCCCAAATATACCCATCACAGTTACCTGTTTCTGCAAACAGTATGAATAAACGGGGAAAAATTTGAATGTGGGCGTCCATTTTTTGGATGCCGGCAATGGGCGCCAGACAAAATTTTGACGGCGTTTTGCAAATCGCTGGAATTCGCTGCAAATTCGCCCATCACTTTTCTGCATCATTTGAAATCCTGGCAGGGAAGGAAGGACTGAAACTAATGTTACAAATTGTAACAACTTCTCCACAACTTACAGACATACAGGAACCACATAACCCACAATGCATTGCACTGTGATGTTCCTATCCTTGTTGAAATCCCATGTGCAGGGAATTGTGGGGATTGGAGGGTGCAGATTGAGGACAGATGGCTGCTAATACAAAGTAACAGTAGTCAGTCAGCTTAGCAAAGTAGCCATACACGGGCCGATAAAAGCTGTTGACAGACTGAGTCAGATTGCGGCTGAATCTGTGTGCTGATGCGGTCCAGTGATCCGACCACCCATATGCGCATCATTCTGATCCAATCATTGGGCCCTAGGGCCCACGATCGGATCAGCCCGATATCGCCCACCTCAAGGTGGGCATATCGGACAGAGATCCGCTCATTTGGCGACATCGCCAAACAAGTGGATCTCTCAGTGTATGGCCACCTTTGGGGAACTGACAGAAACCCCTTAAAACCATGAAAAATCTGCATATTTTTTAATTGGTGTATATTGCAAAGTTGCTTGAAATTATGTTTACTTTTCAAAAGCTTAAGTTATGTTTTTGTGGAGTTTCCCCTTTAAGCCTGCAACCTGGGTGCTGAAGGTACTAAAAATTCATACTGGGAAAATTATTTTATGACAAAATATGCCACAATCAAATTTTCAGTATAGTCACTGTAAAATAAAAAAAATGCAACAATGTGAATTTTTTTGTTAGATTTGTTGGTTCCTTCCTCTGGAATTTATGGGGAGCTCTAATATGAATGGTCTTTGTGACCAATGCTACACAAGTCTGTTTTTCCTCCTCTTAACTAGGGTGAGGCAATCTACATCTGACTTTGTTCTCATTGACGCTGGGCTAGAAGCAGAGGCAATGCTCTGAGTCCAGCTCTTGTATATGAACCATCCCTCTCTAGTTTCTATGGTCTGAGTGTTGAGGCACAGGTTTCATGTTGTACCATCACTACATCTTCATTGGCTCTTATTGAACTGTAATTAATTGAAGCCGATCAAACAGGAAGCTTAATGACTTGTTTCCTATGAGAAGCTTGGTCCCATTTTGCAAGGACTGCTGGCCTACTCTATCCAACTCAAGATAACTCAAATCAAATACTCCTTCTCCTCCTTCTCCTTAAAAACATATGTTTAATCACTATTATGAACCGCACACACAATGGAAATATAATGTAGAAAGCATAGCAAAGCATCAACACAGGCAATATCCTCTTTCCAACTATCACTTGCAGTCATAGCCTCAGGGCAATCCACAGTCCAGAGTTCACCTCCTTACACGCTTGTTACTAGTCCCCTTGCTACATTTATTCAGTTCTCTTCAAATATTTTTTTTCAATGATGTACATCAAACTACAGGTCAACAACTGGTAGACATTTTCCATATTTTGTTTGGCTCCACACATAATTTGAATAATTATTATTTTCACACTATTCTTTAATTCCTTACATTTACAGTAGATTATATCATTCTACACAAACAAGACCTTACACCTTAGGATAAAGTCCTTGAATGTGTCAGCCTTGTCATAGTCAATTACTGTAGCTAGCCTTCTTTGTTGAACAGAGGTAAATACACTGCAGCAATAGCCTTGAAGGAAGTATGCCTAAGAGATTTATTTACGAAAGAACAAGTGGTTTTACATTGATATCTGTGATGAACCAAATTCTTCTGCAATAATTTTTTCTAACAAAGATTTTTTTTTTGCCTATTATTATGTAAACTCAGGGAATTGTGTTCTTCAACAGAACAAACATACAAAAGTGTATAAAGTTAATTTAATGTCACAATTATTGACAGAGCCAGTCACATTTTCTCAGCACCATCATTCACATCTGGGAGCAGAATGCTGCAGTTAAGACAGAGTGTGTCCTGTAATGAGTCTGCATTATTTGGACCATAGTGGGATTGCCAATAAGTTGTAGGTCTGGCTAATTGTCTGAATCTCTGTTAATTATACCAGCTGCTATAATCCGAATTACTTTTTCTTTACATGTTGTTTATATCCAGGTGGAAGCATTAAGATAGAAAAATGCTCCATTGTGATTCTAAACTACTGTATGGATGATTTATCTAGCTACTGAGCTAAACTGGTTCCTTGAATAGAGAATTGGTGCTTTTCTTGATGCCAGGCAACAGATACAATAATTTATCCTTGATGTGCTTTGTTTGAATGAGTGATCTGCTAGTGGTTTTAACCCACAATGCAATTTATCATGAAGGCAATTTAAAACCTGTCATATCAGAGCAAACTAAGATTGAAAGTGGGCACTTTCCCCATATCGTTTGTTAGGTGAACATTTTAGCAAATGAGAATGAATATATAACTATAAAAATCAAATTGTATAATTTTAATATTACAGTATTGACTTGTTTGCTGTATATTTAAAGGAGATGTATACCTGTCCAAAACACCCCATTTTGCACCCCAAGCCACATCAATGTAGTCATCAGATGTATAAGAGATCAAAGGATTCTTCCTCCAGTTCTTCCTGCTTTCGTTTTAAGATCAACCAGCTCCTATGCTTGGTTCAATTTGGCTACAGGCATGGAAGTGACCTGATGTTTGTTGGGTATGTCTTGTTGAGGAAATCTGAGTACAATGCCACACACTATACATGTGTAAAAATGTTCATTTAAAAAGTAAAAATTTAGCAACTTAGCCTGGTGAATTCAAGTTATACTCCCTGTGAGAGTACCTGGTGGTCTGGCGGTGGTAGGGCGGAATAGCAAAGGAGCTCGCATACACCTTTTCTTGGTTTAACGCGCTGCTGCATTTGACTTCATTGCTTATTGGTGCGAAATTCAAATATGTAAATATGTAACACAGTAACATAGTAAATTAGGTTGAAAAAATACACTTTTTAACTCTATTTTAACCTGCCTAACTGCTAGATGATCCAGAGCAAGGCAGAAAAAAACCATTTGAAGCCTCTCCTGTTTGCCTCAGAGGGGGAAAACATTCCTTCCAGACTCCAAATTGGCATTTTGACAACTCCCTGGATCAACTTGTACTATGAGCTACCTTCCATAACCCTGTATTCCGTCCCTTGCTAAAAAGCCATCCAACCCCTTCTCTAAGTTATCTAATTATCAGCCTGTATGAATTCCACACTTTCACAGCTCTCACTGTAAAGAACTCCTTTCCAAATATTTAGGAGGAACCTATGCCCACTTCTGGCATGAAACGTGTCAGGCTAAAAAAAATAGGCTACTATTTCACCATTGCATGGTTTCTTTTATATACTGAACTTATTGCACCAGCCTAAAGT
Source organism: Xenopus borealis (assembly GCA_024363595.1). Classification (NCBI taxonomy): domain Eukaryota; kingdom Metazoa; phylum Chordata; class Amphibia; order Anura; family Pipidae; genus Xenopus; species Xenopus borealis. Next base: position 123,912,236 of record CM044439.1, read on the forward strand.
TTCAGTTTATCAATAGCAGCAATAGTCCAGGGCTTCAAATGTGTCACAGGGGGTCACCATCTTGAAAAGTTTCTGCAACACTGGGCTCTGAGCAGATGTTGAGAAGCTAAGCTTAGGGGTTGTTGCAAATTATCAAGCAGACAGAGGTTGGCCTGTTATATAAGCTGCTGCTACAGGACTGATTCATTTGATTCATTATGGATGTGCCTAGTGCAGTCCCATTAACGATTTAAATGGCTTGGATATTTTTACATCCCAGGTGCATGAATACATTTATCAACATTGAATCTCATTTACCACTTAGCTGCCCAGATTGCCAATTTGTCAAGATCCTGTTGCAAGCATGCTGCATCCTGGATGGAATTAATTGGGCCGGATAGCTACAGTAAGTGTCATCTGCAAACACAGGTACATTACTTACAATAGATAAGATCAGTATAGCTCCGCACTCACCTAGCCCAAAGTAAGATAGCCCGGTGCTCAGTATAGAGGATTTGGCAAACCCCAAAAGCTGCAAAATACTTTAGAAGAATACTGGCACTCAAGGTAAATTCCAAGCAGGGTTACCCCTTGCGAGTTTATTGTAAACTCGCAAGGGGTAACCCTGCTTGGAATTTACGTTGAGTGCCAGTATTCTTCTAAAGTACATTACTTACAATACCCTCCTCTCAGTCATTAATGAACAAGTTAAATAAAAGTGGACCCAATACCGAGCCCTGAGGGACCCCACTAAGAACCTTAATGCAAGTAGAGTAGGTCTATTTTCAATAGTTCATGGGTTTGATTTAAAGTGTTCTGATCTGTTCCTGACCCTGCCTGTCCATGACCTTGTTTAGTCTGCTGCCTGTCCTGACCCATGCCTGTGTACTGTCTACTCTCTTGGATCCTGCTTTGTACTATGTGTTTGTACTGTTTTTGACCCGGCCTATAATCTTGACTATTCTCTTGTCTCTTGTAATTATACAGCTTTCCCTGATTAGTAATGACTCGACCTGTCCCTTGACCACGCTACATCCTGCCACTGATGTACAGTTCCCTTGTCTGCCCAGAACTCTCTACTTGGTCCTCCTGCATTAAGACCTAGCAGCCTTAGAGTAGCGGAGGGCTCCTCCCGAAGAAAAAGTTGGCTGTTATAGGTGGAAGAGTGAGCTGTGACCAGGACCTTGGGGTTTTGTTCTGGGTTTGGGATTCCGTACATAACATTTCCACACTCCTTTATACTTTCCCACTTCCCCACACTACTGTAATATTATCATATTCATGTATTTATATTTAGTTACCCACAGACTCTTATACTCCTTAACACACCTTCTTATACTCCCATACCCTTAAGGCTATGGCACACAGGTAGATTTGTCACCCCAGTTCAATCTGCTCTACAAATCTCCCAAAAATCGTTTCCCACTGTAATTCTCACAATAAAATAAATCACCTGTGGGAAAACATACATGGCACATTCAATAAATCTCCCTGTCTGCCCTTACCCTTAAGCTTTAATACTCCTTTCTATACTCATGTACTCACCATATTCCATACTTCCATATCCCAAAATGCTTTTATATTCCAATACTCTTAAATAAAGGCTACAAAAATGCAGATTGGTGGGTACACTGCTTAGAAATAGATATAAGAAATATGGCTTCAATTAATTTAATTTAATTAAAAACTCTTTGTAAAATCCAAGATCACTTTTTGGTTGTTTCCTTGTAAATGGTGAAAAATGATTCAGCTTTTCTATGAATAAAGCACCAGCGCTTCAAACATTGCACATTTAAATACAGTATGCCAGCAACACAACAAATTTCATGTCATACTAAGCCTTTGTAATTTTTTTGCTACTTAAAATATTACTGAGCTATTTTTTTAACTATAACTTGAAAAACTATAATTGCCTTTACTAAACACACAAAACAAAATTGTCCACAACTTGCAGTTAACTAAGCCATTTCCAGGTAGTGTTAGCAACTGGAAAGAAGGATTATCCATAGTAAGGATCTTTAAAAAATATAATAACTTACTGTGAGCTTAAAAAAATCACATAGTCCAACGTTTGCCATCTGTGAGAAGTAAAAAAAAATGAAAGAGTTGGCTTTAGAATTCTACCTGCGAGGGGCAGGGAAAGAATGGCTTTGGTTATCGAAATTTAGATAAAGACAGAGTAATTCAGAATACAAGAGAAGAATGAAAAAGAAGCCTAAATGAACAAGGTTCACAAAACACTCTTTTGGAAAACAATTTAATTTGACAGCATGTTGGAAATGAACTACAACCAAAGTACATTTTTATCATACAACTCCCCCTGAATTTGCAAATGACATTTGGATGACAATGTATCGTGCATTTTAGCCTTCAGTAGAATACATCATATAAGCAATTTAAAATATGTCATTTCAAAGGAAAGAAAGATTGGACTGTGTAGTGCACAAATACAAATGTGATAAATATGATCAGAATGAAGTCTTGTTTGTATTCTCAAGTCGTGGTTGATTGATTTGTGAATTGGATTTTCTGCAAAGTCAAAGGCCAGATTTGGAATTCACATTTTTCGATTTTACCAACATCTAATTGTGCCCAAGGCTAAACTAAAACAGCGAGGGCCTCAGTTTACTAAGCAGTAAAATGCAACCCTCTTTCCCCTATTCCACCAAGAAAAGTAAATGAAAAACCATGTACAGTAATAATTTTAGAATTTTAAAAAAATTGATTAATGTAATTTTATATAGCACAAAGGCATGTAAACTGATATGAGTGCAAAGGTACATTAAGATCAAGGTTCTCCTTACTGGTTCTTAAGCAATTATAATATGAATTCAAAGGTTATAAAGAAACAGCAGTTATAGCAAACCATTGGCCTGAATAAGGGCTTCCTTGCCAAGATTTATTTTAAGTTTGCTCTTTGGATCCTTATAATACACACAGGCCAAATGCATATATTTTCTTTTCGTTTAAAGACAAAAAAAAAGCAAGATTGATTTGGGCACATGAATGAGAGTGAATGGAACACCTTGTCTGGAAAAATCGATAACAACCAGATAACACATGGAAGCCATCAATTATTTTAAAGACATTGAGGTTCAGAGATTAGTTAAAAGAAACATAACCAAAATCCGTTTTTGAAAAGAATCTGGATGTTAGTCATCCAGCCACTTGTGACATTTTAGTAATTTGTGAAGTTTTTAAAAGAGACATACAGTTTTTTTTTACAACTGTGTGGCTCCATTTACATGATAATGGTCTAATGCATATCAAAGCATGTTTCTGTCTGTAGTCCACCACCATCAGGAATGAATTATTAGTGCAACACTATTCAATAACACTTCCTTCTAGATTTTGAAGCTACCATTGCTACTTAATGCAAGAAGAGCCTCCAGTAAGAATGTCACCTGCTCTGTGTACACTCTGCTCCACATGTTTTTCAGCATAGAGTCATACTATGTTAATCACTGGTGCCTATATACTGTAGGTTAGCTGGGAAATAGGAAATGACATCCATTTGGTGTGATGGAACGTGTAGCATGGACAGATTGGAAGCCTAGAAACAAAGAACTTCCCCTTGGAAAGTGTGTCCTTTGTGGACAGTCTGGCCATGGGTAGAATTTACTAGTGACTGGTTATACCTATAATAGCTAGCCTCAAAGTTAAGAGGTAGCCAGGCTACTTAGCATGGGCAGCTGTAATTCTATCAAGGAAATGTAGGCAAATTACCTTAGTTAGGAATTACTGCATAGATGCTTCGGTTAGACCCATGGTGCAGTGTGGCCCAGATATGACAAAGAGGTATATTTAGGGGATTCATCACCATTTGGATGTGGTTCCTGTGGCACCAACAAGCAACTTTTCTGGAAGGCTATAGCTAGGCAACAAAGAACAGTGGATTCACTGTGTATGGATGATAGACAGTGGAAGAGAAAGCTAACGTGTCTTAAGAGCTAAGAAGACTTTACCATCTGTCCATGAACAAGAGCTGCAGTAACAAGAAACCTTGTGGTTCAATACAAAGTGTATGATTCAATAAGATTCCATTTATCCAAATATTATAAATGTTTATACAATTTGTTTATGTAACACATTCTGAAAAGAGTAAATACTCAAACTTTATTTTAATTTAGTCCATCCACCTCTCTTACAATATTATCCGGCACACTTTGTTATTAACTTATTTTTTTACACTTTTGTTTTCACTTTTGATATTCACAAATGACTTCTTCTACATACATATTTAAAAATGTAACTTTTTGGTGAAACATTAACCATACAAACCCTAGGGCATGTGGGATATAAGATCCTGATATTAATTCTTACTTTTTTCTTTTTGTCATCAGAAAAGTCATTGAAGTGGTACAGGTCAGGGATTTGTTACCCGGAACCCCTTATTCAGAAAGTTACAAATTACAGGAAGGCCATCTCCCATAGATTCAATTTATCCAAATATTACAAATTTTTATACAATTTGTTCATGTTTTTCTCCTGTAATAATACAACAGTACCTTGTACTTGATCCCAACTAAGATATAACTAATATTAACACGCCTATTGGGTTTATTTAATGTTTAAATTATTTTATTTTAAGGTATGAATATTCAAATTATGGAAAGCTCTTTTACCTTCTTATCTGGATAACAGATCCCATACCTGTACTGTAATTCAGGCTGTGAAATCCTAATGGGTTCCCACTAGTTATAATGTTATCATATTCATATTTAAAAAGGTTGAACTAGTCTTTTTTTTTCAACCTTACTAAGTTACTATGTTACATTAACACTTTTTCTGAATGTTGGGAATGTTTTTGACACATTTATCAAGGCCTATTTGGATATGCTGCTGTTTCCTATTTAGAGATGAAACTATTGAATAATATGTTGTAATGTAACAACCTAGTACTTTAACTGTGCATTTGGTTTTTGTCTCTTTAAAAGATGGGCAGCAACAAAGCTTTTACATTTCACCTATTTATGTTTATCTGTCATAACTTGGTCCAAAAAATTTTAATACATTTAATGGTATTTTTATTAAAATTTTAGATTATTTTAAGTTTTATTAATTGTTATTTAATATTTGAGTCATTGCCTTCTATTGGATACTAGCATTAGTATAATGGAGCTCTAGCGAATTTTTGCTAGCGAAGTAGATAGACTTGCTCAATTTCGCACCCTTACGCCAGGCGAAGTAAGTCTTGCGTTAGTGGTAACATTCAGGAAAATTTTGATCTTAGTGAATTTGTGTAATTATGATCCTTTATCAGTGCGCAACTTCGCCTGGCGTAAGGGTGCGAAGTTGCGCAAGTCTATCTACTTCGCTAGCGAAAATTCTCTAGAGCTTCATTATAATAATATAATTACTATAATAATTAATATAATAATTACCACTTACGCTAGACCAGGTGAAGTTCGATACAATAGATAGGAGTTTGAAAAAAAAATGGAAAATTTTTCTAAGTCCCAAAAAAATGCTGGCGTGTTTTACCATTGTAGGGTGATAGTCTGAAAAAGAAAAAAAATTTTTGGGGGGGGTTACCCTCCTTCCCTCCTACATTTCCTAACATATGGCAACTCAACTATACAGGGGGCACATGTAGGGAAATAGGACAACTTTATTTTATTTATTAAAGGTTTCCTGGGCTTGTGTAGTGGAATGTAGTGGCTGTAACATATACTTCTATTATACTCTTAAGTTCCCGCCGTATGCAAACTAGGCATCGCTAGCGTAACTGCTCTTTGCCCGGCGAAGTAACACTAGCACAACTACGCTACCATTCACCGACCTTAGAGTAACTTTGCACTTTAGTGAATTTGCATAGCACTGGCGAAAATTTGCCTGGTGAATTGCAGCGAATGCTAGCGAAGCCAACACTAGCGAATTTTCAGATCTTAGTGAATTTCCCTAGTGTTTTATTGCTTTCTTTTATGGGGTACTTTATGATTAACCCTTTATTAATGCCTCTTAATAGTTAAATAGTGGTCATATCCCTTGCTGTATTTTCCTGCAACTACATCTCACTATTTTTGTCACAATATATGCCAATATATGGAGCTTCCGGTGTGAGCCGCCATGACAGCCCATGCGCATGCGCAGAATGAAAAACTGCCTGAACTTGTTGCAGCTTTTCATTCGGCTTATGCGCATGACGTCACATGCGCATACTGCGCATGCGCATGGGCTGTCATGGCGGCTTGCACCGGGAGCTCCCTCCCGGTGCGAATAAGCCAGCGCAGGCAGGGGGAATTTTTTTTTTAACTACTAGAACCCCAAACCGGAACTCGGGCTCTATCTGCCCGCACCTTCGGTTTGGGGAATCTTTTTAGCCCCATAGGTACCCTTTAAATGAGAATGTTCTCTAAAAGAGTTCCTTTGATATAAGTAGTCCTATGCTAAGTTTTACAATTACGTTTTTCATCAAAGATAAACACTGCAATCAAATAAAGAGAAATACATTTTTTTTTAAGTTTAATAAATCTACCCCCTAACCTACAGAAGATGTAAATGTTTTGTTTAAAAAACATTTTCACAAAATTGTAAGTTTTTTTCAAAACATGCTTTTTGGTGTTTTGAAAGCTAAAAAGTAACAAGATTTCTGAAAGTCTGTTCAGACACAACTTCAAGCTTAGTTATTTCAGTTTAAAAATGCTGGACTGTCTAAAGCTGAAATCCATTTCTCTAAGTACAGTATCTTTTTGAAATAAATCATTTCATGTAGTTTACCTTTCTAGTAACAACAAAGAGATCAAAGGTGTGCCATTATGTTTCAGTGAAAAGTAAATTATGAGCTGAGTCAGCATTAGGACAGAATGTGAAAATGCACTTCAGTGTCAAGTAAATGGCTTGATAAGAGTCATAAAATGTGAAAGGAAAAATCATTGTTTATCTGTAGTCACTTTCAGAATATTCCATATATCAGTTATAGCAGGTAAAAGCCTCTAGTACCACAAAACTGTTGTTCATCCAACATCTGAAAATGCAAAATTTCATATAATAAATAAAACTAAGTTTGCGAAATATGTTGTTTGCCGTCCATTTTTATACTCTGCCTAAGAGCGAGAATATTTTTATATTTATGTATTACCCAGTAGATCACTGTGAGAAAACATGCAATTTTTTATTTTCAGAGAAGGGTCAAAATAGACACAGTCTTGTCTTCAGCTACTTTGTACACATTTATATTGTCTTTAAAAGAACCCCTAAAACTCCAAAAATTCATATATACCACATTTCTAGAAAAAACAGCTGTGATGCAAGGGATTAAATCAAAGCACTAATAGAAATATCATATTTCATATCAACTTCTTCTAAAGATCAAATTAATTTTCATTCGTGATCAAAATCTATTTTTTTCATTCATCATTCTTTCCATTATCACATTTTAATTCACAAAATTAAAATCACAACATGATTTATTTTGTTTATAGTGAAAGAAATAGATATTTAGGCACAATGTGAATTGCTTCAAAATTCAAAAAACTCAAAAAAAATAATAAAATTATCTCTAAACATTGTCATGACTGCAATTTGTGATGTAAAATCCCTAACCACAGCAAAGGTTTGGGAGAGTGAGTTCAGATGGAGGGAAAGGTGTTTTAAATCCTGCTACTGCTGTACAATGGAAAAGAATGCAAGAATATACAGTAATTGAGTATTTACTGCAAATTTACTGCACAATTCACTTACACTTTTTGTACACACCATATTTTTTTACCAACAATACATTATCCAATATTTCTAGCATAATTGTGAGTTGCACCAATTAATGCATCAAACCGTATACAACTGTACGTGTGTTTTTTTCTGTAAAACAGGTGTAAGCTGTGCCTAACATTGGGGATTGCGTCACTTCCATAGTATTATAATGGTATTTGCATGTGACTTATTAATGCAATCCATTGTTCGAAACCTGGAATTATCACCACATTCATGGTGGCAGCAGCATTAGAATTCTCCTAGCGTCAATAACCCAAATTGAACATGATTTAGCAGAATCGGTACAATGGACACAGTGGTACTTAGCACAACTATATGAAGGTGCAAGGAACATAATTAAAGTAATTTTAATAAATGGTGTCAATAAGCTCAACATTTACATCCATTTAAGTGCGACCACGCTTTCAGCTGTGTTCGTAAATTATCCTTTAACTCTTGGAACACCGCCATAACATCTGACTCAGTCCTGGCACTTGTAATGCAGTGACAACTATGAATTGTAGCTCGTATCCTCCTGTTTCTGTTTGTTAATTACCCACCCATGTAGATGTGCAGGACCCTCCATCCTCATCTTTTTAACACTTTGCACTTTATACTGTACTTTGTATAGTTTTGTGCTTATTTATATTTTTATTATCACAACCCCTATCTGTTCCATTAATGTATTGTTTCAATAGGTGGCACAAATCTTCAATTATATTGTTGATATGAATGCTAAGCTTTATCTGTAAAGTTATATGTTGAAGCACAAATAAACGTGGGGCCATACCCTCATTGTAAACCAGACACCAAGATGATCGAAAGTAAAAAACTTTATTTCACCTACCATTTCAAGCACAATGAATGTTGAGACAGATGGACATTCTGTTAAGTACTGTGTTTTGTCTCTGTGTATAATGAAAAATACATAAGCCTTCTGTTACAAAGTGCAAAAAAGACGTTTAAGCACCTGTTTCAAATTATTCTGATACTATAAATGTTCTTCAAAATTGGAAAGCCTAGTGTTTTAAGAAAGTGTGAAGTGCCACAGTGAGACAAATTAAATTGACTAGGCTTAGGTCCAATAAGCAGTGAAAGAGAGAATTATGCTTACAAATTTTGGCAAGCAGCAGATAATAAAAGTGAACTCGTTCAACGCTGAATCTTATCACGGCAGAAATATTGTCAAATGGGGACGTTTTTGCCAAAATGGTAGATGTGTGTCTATACCAAGGCTTTAACATTTTAATAATCGCTTTGCTTATTTAGGTTTAATACAGGTGTTCCCTTAAAATAAAATACAGGGCACATGCAGCGATGTTCCAGTCACAGAATAGATCAGATGGCAAGTCATTCGAATGCTTTGATGCACAAGGTCCCTATTTTGAACTGTTCTTATTTTCTTTCCCTCAACAGCATTTCAGGAGTGATTTTGTCAAAGTGTTATGAAGTTGTCAACTGTGTAAATGAAATCTTTTACAGGAACATCTGCCTTCTTGATGCTCCTCTTTCTAAAAGACTGGTAAATGACTGTTAACGGCATATTATCAAACAATTAACCTGCAAAAATGACTTGAGCATGGCAGCAAGCCATAGGAACCAGATGCTGTCCCTGGTAGGTCTTTTGGAAAGCAGGTCAGAATTTTTCATCTAACTACTTACTTATATAGATAATGGAATCATATGGTACAGTTCACTCATTACCCAAAAGGACACAAAGGAACTCATTATATCAGCTCTTAGCTGGAATTAAAACTGAATTTCTGTACATATGCCCTTCACAAAAACTTGCTAAAACTAAATTATTGATCATTTTATCTGTCTGTCATGTGACTACATACTGTATGTTTTGTTAGAAATCAAAATGTTCTAAAGGCAGTTCAGTTAACGCCTTTCTATGTCTAATATAGTGTCATAAGATCATGTGACTCAATGAAGTCAGACTGACAAGTACTTGGTAAAAAATGAGAAAAGGACATATGGTGATTTCACTGAGTTTAGTAAAAAAAACTAAAGCAAAAATACAAAATGCTGTACCTAAATTATGTATGTAGGTATGGGACCTGTTATCTAGAATGCTCGGAACCTTTCTGAAGATTCCTCAGATCTTTCTTTCTTTCTTGTGACTACTAGAAAATTATGTAAACATTAAGGGGGTTATTTATCAAAGGTCGAATATTAAAAAATTTTATACCTCAAATGAACCGGATTTAGTGCGTTCAAGTTGCAAAATTCAAAAACTCAATTAATCAATGTTTTGGTGAAAAAAAAACTCCAAATTGATCAAATTGATTTAGGTTTCCTGTAAAACCCTCCAAAAAAAACTCAAACATTGTTCAGACTATTAACATCTTTAAATGGTTAAAGGACCTCTACCATTGACTCCTACATGACCTCAACAGGTTTTAGATGGTATATTTTTGATTCAAGCTATTTCCAGGGTCGAGGTTTAATAAATCTCCAGAAATTCAAGTTTTTTTTAACCTGTGAGTTAAAAAAAATCACCCTGAAAACTCGAATTTTGTGGAAAACAAACTCAGTCTTTAAAAAATAACCCCCTTAATAAACCTAATAGGCCAGTTTTGCTTCCAATAAGGATTCATTTTATATTATCTTGGATTAAGTAACATTGTAACACAGTAACATAGTAAGTTAGGCTGAAAAAAGACACACATCCATCAAGTTCAACCTTTTTTTTTTTAAACTGCCTAACTGCTAGTTGATCCAGAAGAAGGCAAAAAAAAACAATCTGAAGCCTCTCCAATTTGCCTCAGAGGGGGATAAAATTCCTTCCTGACTCCAATATGGCAATCGGACTAGTCCCTGGATCAACTTGTATAATGAGCTATCTTCCATAACCCTATATTCCCTCACTTGCTAAAAAGCCATCCAACCCCTTCTGTATGACTGATTCAGGAGTACAAGGAGTACAAGGTACTGTTTTATAACAAAAAAAAAAGAAAAGATTTTTGAATGTTTGGATTATTTGTATTAAATGGGGTCTTTGGGAGATGGCCTTTCTATAATTCAGTGCTTTCTGGATAATGGGTTTCTGGATAACATATCCCATACCTGTACTGTGGTATATTGCCAACATATCCTAGGTGCTAAATTGCATATGTACAGTTACAGAAATAAATCTGCAATTAGCTCAACTGAATTGAGTTGCATTGAATCTATGTTAGAAAACCAAAGCAAACATTTGAATTCTTTGGGTGCTTGTAGTGGTGCAATTTACCACCTAGATTAGTAAATTAGCTTCATAGACTTAGCTCTGAATAATGATGTTATACTAAGTGCCTAACATATAAACTTTTGTAAGTTATATTGGATAGAATTGGAGCATTCTGACCTCAGAACACAATAATTATACACATATAGAGGTGAATATTATGTGGCCATGCTTTGGTATCTGTAAAATGAGCTGACTTGATGAATTATAACATAAGTTAACAAGTCAGTAGCCCAAAGACCGTGGGTTTGGGGCTGAAAGTCCCCAAGTCCCTACCAATAATTATATATTTAGAGAGAATATAATACTTTGCAGTGCCTTTTGCATGAGTGGATGTGACTGTGCACAATGAAAGGTAGGGATCCTCCTTGACAAAGGCCTTAGCGCCGAAACGTTGGGGCATTCTCACTATTGGCTTGTGTATCTGCTACTTGTAGGTTGACATTTTTGCCTTGTCTCCTTATTGGGGGTATATATATTATAGCTTATGTTGTGATGTATCTTTTATTATATGTACTTTTCATGTCATGAATTTGTAATGTGATTGTGAATATACTAAGTAAAGAATACGTTTTTTCATTCACCCCCTGCAGATCCTGTGTGATTTGTTTGAGTGTGCACATCCATATATTGTAGTTTTAAGGTTGGGGTCCTGCTGTAGGTGTACCCCTGGCTTGTTGCACCTCTTTTTTTCTTAAGTGCTAACATATTGAAAGTATTTTTTGGTTTGGTCCTATAAGGAGTGCCCTCCACTAACACCTTATTAGTATTCTACGATGACCCAGATCGTGCTTCTTCAGCCGATGCCGCTATTCGTAGACTACGCCAGGGAAAAAGAGCCGTAGAAGAGTACTGCATGGTTTCGCCGGTGGTCTGTAGAGACTGGCTGGAACGACGTGGCTCTTCGTAGCCAATTCCGGTTAGGGCTTTGCGAAGCTGTAAGGGACAACCTAGTAAATTATCCTCTATCTGCTACCTTGGATGATCTAATGACCTTAGCCATCCAAGTTGATAGAAGACTAAAGGAGAGAAGGGGTGAGAAGTAGTGATGGGCGAATCTCACCCGTTTCGCTTCGCCGAAAAATTTGCGAATTTCCAGCGAAATTTGCGAATTGGAAATTCGCGAAACGAGTCGCGCGTCGTTTTTGCCGCACGTCGCGTCGTTTCCATCACGTCATTTTCAGCGCGTCGCGTCGTTTTCGGGTACGTTACGTCGTTTTCGATGCATCGCATCAAAAACGACGCGCGACTCGGTTTTTTTTGCCGAATTTTCGCTGGCAGATTTTTGCTGGCGTTTCACGAATTTATTTGCCAGTGCCGAATCGCGGGAATTCACCGCGAATTCACCCCTGGCGAATAAATTCGCCCATCACTAGTGAGAAGGGTACTGCTTCCCTCCCGGAGTATACTAGCATTAAGCCTGCTAGCCCCTCAGTGCCTCTGCCTCTGCAACTGGGTACTATACATCTAACCATTGTCCTAAGAGGCCAGGAACATCAACATCTTCTCCTCTCATTTTAGGGTTACCATGGTTACGGGCACACAACCCCCACATTGATTGGGTAACTGGGGAGGTTATTCAGTGGGGTTCTGGGTGTAGGGATTCCTGTTTGGCTTCCACGCTAGTGCTGGCATCTTCTTCCCTAGAGAAACACCCTCCTGTCAGTCTCCCTCATGTCCAGCCTACTTCGAAGTTCATTTCTGGGGTTCGTGGTTCCCCTTTGGCAGTTTCTTCCGCTCAAAGAAGGGCAGCCAATAAGCCCCAAGGGGAAGTACCCAAAGTAGGTTGGGGACTTGGTTTGGGTTTCCACAGGGAATTTTAAGCTTAAGATTCCATCTTTTAAGCGGGGGCTCATATTCATTGGTCCTTACCATGTAGTTGAGATCATTGACCCAAACTCAGTCCGTGTTAAGTTACCTGATATGTTTTTGTTGTCTGATTTGTTCCATGTTTCTGTTTTGAAGCCAGCAATCCGGCATTTCTGTTCCTCGGTGGTCAAGTGTTTGGTCCAATATGATGCCAGGGTTGACTGTCCTAGGAGACTAGTCCATCCTAGGTCTCCTGCTAAGGTTGAGGGTCCAGTGGCCCCTCCTGGAGGGGGGTACTGTAAGGAACTTACCCTGTTGGTCTAGTGGGGGGATGGCAGGGACGCCTGCCGCCCCCTCGGCAGGGATGCCCGCCGCATCCTTCTTCTCCCGGCGCCGGCTTCCTCTAGGTGCGCGCGGCGCACTTCCGTGTTTATTTAAAGGCGCAGGCGCGCTGACGTGATGACGTCAGCGCGCAATGGCGCCAAATTCAAATATTTAAAGGGACTTTTGGCTGCAATTCACTGCCCATGATAGGTTTTGTTCCTGGTGCCTTGTATTATTGCTTAAAGAGCTTCCAATCTGTTTCCAATCTGTTTGATTCCTGTGTTTGACCCTGCCTGGCTGTTTTGACTACTCTGGACCCTGACCCTTGCCTGAAACTGACCTTGATTCTGCTTAACCCTTCGATTGGCTTCCTGGTTGACTCCTGCCTGTTACTGACTCTGATCCTATCTAATATCACCTGATTTGTTTCCCGGTTTCGACCCTGGCCTGCCTGACGATCCTTGTTATAAAACTGTCTAATCCCACCTGTACTGTGACCTTCGGCCTTTAAAGACTCTGACTACAGTCGTGCCCCTTCGCTGGCCAGAACTCCTGCCTTTCACCTCTCGTTTAAGTCCAGGTGGCATCTGAGTAGCTGAGGGCTCCTCCTGAAGCCAAAGACGGTCACACTATGGGGAAGCACGAGCCTAGACCAGGGTGCTTGGCATCTGTTCTGGTTTGGGTGCCGACCGTGACACTATATTTATGGTTAGCAACAAGGACCAGGGCGCATGGCTAGGGGGGCACCAGGCATGACTTTCTCTGCCTGCTACCCCTAGTCCAGTCCCCTCTCTGCTCTGTGCACGACCGACCACACATGAACATGAGGGTCTACACCGGCATGTGCTGAGGGTCTACTCCTGGATGCGCACATGCTTCTAACAGATGCTTGCGTGCATGCACAAGCCCAGTCAGTGCCGCAACCGTCTTGGCCTGGCTCTGTTTGGCAGACGCATTGAAAATAAAGGTGGCATCAATACTACAGTGCAGAATAGAGGCTTTTACATACACTGTGCACACATGCAAATGTGAGAGAGAACAATCTTTTTCCATTCATGACTAAGGTGCCCCCAGCTTTGCAAACAGGAAAAATGTTTCACGTTAAATGTATTTTATCAACCCATGATGTGTTATAGCATTTCAGGTGTTTTATATTACAGTAAGGAAGTAGATGAATTGATATGAGTTAACAAGAAACACAGGGGCACATTTATTAAATTGAACTGGGAAATCCTAATGGATTCCCAGCAGTGTGAGTTGTAGCACATTTATTAACACTTTCAGGAGCAGGAAAATGTTTTATTGAGCAGTAAAATTATCACTTAGCAGAAAAACTGCACATTCTTCCCAACACTGCAATATTTATTTCAAGTTTTTCACAATTTAAAAAAAATGCTTACAGTAGTATGCCTTATCTATATCTATCTACTGGATTTATCCATCTCTATATACTGTATAACAGTACATTGAAAGCACCATTTCAGTTCTTCTTTGAACATTACACCTAAACCTAATCTAATAAAAAATAACAAATATACAAAATGCTATCTGTAGTAATGTGGGTTATTTATCAAAGTCGTAAAAAAAATGTGTCACTGTAAACCAATTATTTTCTTTCTCATTCCACATTATGGATAGTCATAACAGCAGACTTATTCATCATTGGATCCATCACATTTCATTGAAATATGCACACTGTAAAATCTGGGGAAAAGCAGAGCGTTTTGCATCCCAAATGCATCCTACTGCATTGAAACAAGCTGGTTGTAAGGAGAGGGAGGCATAAGCTTTATTATCCTCTGAGGATAATATCAGACCATCAGTATCACTCGCACTTGTACTCTGAGTGTATGGGCAAAGCAGCTCAACCAACTAGAATGCATAATGAGCTCAGCCTCTGAAGTAAACAGATTCAGCCTTTTGCAGATCACTAAAGTCATTTCTGCTTCTGATTCCCAACTCCTTGGGTCGTTACGGGGTTAGGTTTCATGAATGATAATTGACAGTTCTGAATCCCAAGAGTGACGTTCTCATTGGTGCCCTTGACTGTGCTGTGCTTGTTTTACGGAGAAAGCCTTTGTAGGTACACCTTAATAGCAGATACTGTATATGGTACAGAAATGTGTTTTATCTCCTTTTACTGAGGATAATCGCCTATGTTTCATTTGCATAGTTAAACTAGTCATTTCTACTTTAATACCTACATGCCAGAATTCAATATGGTTTCATTTTAATGTTGATAAGTCAAATATATGATCTGCTTGCAAATAACTAGAATATATCTGATTATATAATATAACTGATAATATGAATACCTAAAAAGGGCATTAATTGCTGCTCATAATAATTGAATGTTTCCTTACAATGGTTTTCCTTTTATTCTTTACCTTGGCTGCAAAATAGGACGCCATATGGAAAAAGGATTATTTATACTTTCATCCATAAGGAGTTGGTAGGTGGGTTAGTGGTTGAGGTTGTAGGCTGGAATGTTAAAATGGAGACCATCATAAGTTGCAGTTCAAGCCTCTTGATGCAACTGGCTATGTAAAGCCAGGTCAAGGGTGGCAGCAGATCTAGGGTTTTCCAATGTCAATAATTGCAGTAGCTCACCATTCATCAGTAGGGTTTCCAATGTTATTAAGTGCAGTAGTTCACCATTCATCAGAAGAGGCAGTATGGATGCACTGGCAACCATATAAAAGTGCAGGAGTAAATTGCATCAATATGTGCTTTCCATTGCATCTTTTTGGCAGCATCCACACTTGTAGGTGTGTTCCTAATTGACCCCTTGAGTCAACAAACAAGACATCCAGAAGATATAAAAGTGTCCTTTAGTAATAAAACTTGTGCTGCTTTGGGGTGAGCCTTAGCTATTTTATTAAAGGGGACCCGTCACCCAAAAGAAATATATATAATATCACATTAGTCAAGCAAAATTAACTTTATTTACACTATATAAATTATTTGATTCTTGTTTCCTTCAGTCTGGGAATTCAAAATTATAGCAAGCAGGCAGGAGTCATTTTGTTATTAAGGCAAGTCTTGCATCATCTCAAACTCTTGTTTCTGCACCAGAATGGGAGAACCAATGTCCATCCCCATGCCCTGGTTACACAATTAAACAGTGTAGAGAATGGGGGAATGTGTGGAGAGCAGTGACATCTAGGAAGTGCTGAATGGAAAGTGAAAGTAATTGTCTGCCCCACCTCTATGTCAATATTTGATTGACAGCTGATATTTTTAAATGAGCTTACAATAGCTATGAATGCTTTAATAAAAAATAGAAATTCTATTTCATGTTTAATTTGAAAAGGAATTTTACTATACAGATTTTTGTGTCTGGGTGACAGGTCCACTTTAACTCTTCTTCTCAGTCAGAGAACCATGTCCTCTCCGCAATGTACTTTGTGACAAATTCAAAGCACAAAAATGGTAATCAAAGAAGCCATCTCTAAGGGGCAGATTTACTACAAATCGAATTGGAGGGTTAATAAACCCTCAAATTTGATTTCGAATTTAAAGGGGAAGTGGTTGAATTTCAAAAACATTCGAATTCAAATGTTTTTAGCACAATTCGAACAATCGAATGAAAAAAATTTGCTCGATTGGTTAAATCGTTTGAATCGAATGATTCATACAATTTTAACCCTTTGATCGAATTTCTTTTATTCGATCAAAAAAAACTTTAAAACACCTATGGGAGCTTCCCATAGGGTTTTAAAGCAATTCGGTAGGTCCAAGTTGGCGAACTGGCCTATCGAATTTTTTTCAACAATCGAATATTCGAATACAATTAAATTCAAAGTATTCGAATTACTCAAATTATTCAAATGGGTCGAATGTTGAAAATTCGATGATCAAAGTTACCTAATTTGCATATTCGAAATTCGAATTCGCTTTTTTAAAAAAATGTGATTGAATTTCAAATTCTTCACATGAATTTAGTAAATGGGCCCCTAGGTTTACAATGAATGCTGACACACCAAGGCTTAGATCAATGGTTCTCAACCTTCCTAATGCTGCGACCCTTTAATACAGTTCCTTATGTTGTGGTGACCCCCAATCATAAAATATTAAAATATTTTCGTTGCCAGCCCAGAGCAGATGGTTAGGAAAGTACAGGAGACAGTGTGGCTGCATAAAGGTTTGTTGTCCGTGCGTAGTGCAGCAAAAAATTTTTGCCACACCCATTTTGTGGCCACACCCCAATTACTATGTTAATTTTACAAATTTTAAATGGGCAGGGAGAGCTGTATGGCAGTCCCTACTAAGGGGATTTAGAAAGTTGTAGTGGCTTCCCTACACAGGTTACTGAACTACAACTCTGTAAGAGCTGTAACCTTGCCCCAGGGCTATTGGGGAGAGAGATGAACCTGCTCCTGGAACCCCTTAAGGGACCCCTGTGAAAGGGTTGTTTAACCCCCAAAGGGGTCCCGACCCCCAGGTTGAGAACCACTGGCTTAGATGAAAGGTTCTGTCTTAGGTCTTAAAAAGTCAATACTGAGATTCAAACTACTGTAAGTATATTAACCAGCAGTACCAGAGTACAGCATTTAACTAATATTATTCCAGATAAGGATTTTTTCTGTAATCATAACCACCATGCAACATAAAGCATACTATTAAAAAATAAACAATCCCTTAAAGTCTTCTCACAATTTCATGTTAAGTACATTCATCAGAAGCCTATGCAGTCCTGTACAAGCTACATTTTATGCCCTTAAATTAAAGGCATATTGTTAGCAGCAAAAGCAAGGACTATGTGTAACCTTTCAGAAACCTAGTTAAAGACTTCATACGTCAAACAATTTTTCAGTTACTTCATTCTTTTATTAAGTTTCTGTTTATAGGAATGTACAGGGTATTGTACAGGAAATAGGATCCAAGTGAGGACCTGGGGTTTTCTGGATAATGGAACTTTCCTTAATTTGGATCTTCACTGCTTCCAATAAGGATTCATTATATCTTAGTTTGGACTAAGTACAAGGTTCTGTTTTACAAATACAGAGAAAGGGGAATAATGTTTTTAAAAATTGAAATATTTGGATAAAATTGAGTCTATGTGAGATGGCCTTTCCAAAATTTGGAACTTTCTAGATAACAGGTTTCTGGATAACAGATCCCATACCTGTAAATCTTGCACCAACTGTATAGAGAAATAAACAATTGAGGATTTAATGCATTTTATGCACAAATAAAAGGAGTATTTTTCCTAGTAATTTTTGGTTCAAGCCCTCGACACTGAAGTCAACCATTTGCCCCCCCCCCACTTGACTCATAACAAGTTACATAAGTATATTTAATTCTGTTCAGCCCTTGTTTCAAAAATATATACAGCAGGAGATCAAATAAAGGTTTATTTACATAATTTTTGACCCTGTATCTAACGTGGTACCATTTTATCATGCCATTTTATCAACAGTCTCACTGGTGTAGCAAAGGAGATGGAAGGCTTTTAATAACTAGTGACTTTTCTCACTGCTTAATGCATCTCCCCCATTGAGTCATAGAACAAGATGCAATTATATTCAGTACATAATGTCAATAAGCGCTCTTCAGCATATGCAACTTTATGCTGTTATTAGTTATGAGTTAAATCAGCGGGATCAGAAGTACAGAAATCCTGTTGCGCCAACAAATTGCAGCTGTGAAAGCGAAGACCCTCAATTTGCATATTTATTTAAGAAAGCGTAATCTATTTCTCATTTCCTTTTTCTGGGCTCATTTGTTTGTTATTCTCTGCAAGATACTCCGGTCAGTGTGTCTATTGAACGATTATTTAAAACTGACATCAATTCCAAAGCAATCTGCAAAGCTAACCAAAACATGGAGATATAAATTGGTGCAAAGGGTAGAAAGCACACATGAAACATCACCTGCTCGCTCGGTTCCGAGCAAGTGATGAGCTACACTCTCTGCTTCATTTAATCTAGTGTCTGTATAGATATGCCATAATTACACTGCTCCTTATCGCTGGCACTTATCTTTCATAGAAATTTTAACTGCCACTCGGCGCAGTGAGCACGCTGTTAAATATATTTATCATTCAGTATAAATTTTGCTTTACTCTATGAAACTATTTTCCATTTTAATGTGAGCGCCTTGTTCAGAGTAAACGGATTGTACATTGCTTGGTGCATAGATTTGTGACTTTTTTTTTTTTTTGTATGTCTATTAAATTGGATTCCATTGTAAAGAGGTTGATCTGCATCTGCTGAAAGCTGCACAGAAGAAAACTCATAAAGAGGTAGAACTTGTATCCAGCACAGAAAATTACATTATGTGGTACTGTCAGACATAAAAAGGAGGGATGTTTTTTGGGTAGTTATGCATTTTATGTCATAAACCTACTATTTAAAAAGCAGGCAGGGAGTTAGGGACCCTATCAGACCCTGGCAATTCAGAAGGAATAGGGTCCTTATTTGAGTGGATTTGTTACATAAATCATGGCTAAAACATATTACTGTCCAACGAAAATGCCCAAACTTCCTCTGTTGAACAAGCTGCCACCAGAATGAGACTCTAAGGGGGAAATTCACTAAAGCGCGAAGCGTCTAACATTAGTGCTAATTCGTCAGCATGACGTCAATTCGTAAATTCACAAATTCACTAAACTGACTCTGGCAAATTTTCGCTAGCGAAAGTAAATAGACTTGCGCAACTTCGCACCCTTACGCCAGGCGAAGTTGCACACTGACGAAGGATTGTGATTACGCAAATTCACTAAGATGACCATTTTACTGAATGTTACCACTTACACTAGATGTTACTTCGCCAGGCTGACCTGGCTAAGTTCAATACAATAGATGTGGAAATTCCCAAAAAAACGCTGGTGTGTTTTACCTTTCTAGGGTGATAGTCTGAAAAAGAGCCAAATTTTTTTGGGGGGTTACCCTCCTTCCCCCCTACATTTCCTAACATATGGCAACTCAACTATACAGAGGGCATATGTTTAGGGCAATAGGACAACTTTTTTTTTTTTATTAAAGGTTTCCTGGGCTTGTGTAGTGGAATGTAGTGGCTGTAACATATACTTCTATTATACTTTGAAATTTGTGCCGTATGCAAATTAGGCATCGCTAGCATAAATGCTCTTTGCCTGGCGAAGTAACACTAGCGCAACTACACTACTGTTCGCTGACCTTATCGTAACTTCTCACTTTAGTGAATTTGCGTAGCGCTTGCGAAAATTTGCCTGGCGAAGTGAGGCAAACGTTAGCGAAGGCAACGCTAGCGAATTTTCGCCACTTAGTGAATTTCCCCCGAAGACAGTGGCACCTCTGTTTGTATGTGATGCTGTCAATGCATACTGGAGGGGTGACAAATAGGGGCATGTGTGTACCCTATAGTGCTTCTACCTTGCACATCACTCACTTTCACTAGAGGGCACAAGATATAGAGGAACCCTTACATGGAATCCTTGAGCCTATGAGTGCTGTGCTTTGAGCTTGGAGGAGCGCTACATAGGTGGGATATCTCCAGGCATTCAGAGCCTCCTTGAACCTTGCATCCCCTGCCACTACTGCTGTTCTCTAGAGATCCACTGATACATATATTTCTTTAACTCAAAAATTGCAACTTTAATGCTATAAGTGACAATTCTGAAGAATATGTGAGCAACTTTTATTTATTTATATTTCTATTATAACATTAGATTATTTTTATTATTATTAATGTATTTTTTGAGAACCAACATATTGAGCGGCAGAATAATTTATTCTGAAAAAAGCAAATGAGATACACATGACCACAGACAAATAAGGCACATGAGATTATTTAATCTTACAAAACCATTTACAATATTTCATGAATGATGTCTGCTGGACTAGGGCTTTTTCAAACACAACGAGTAGATCTAATACAATGCCTTGAAGTTGGTTGATATCCGTTTACTTTGTTCTGATGTGGTTGTTGTAGATTTATGTCCTTCATGTTCCACAAACCAATTTCCACTCACAATATAGTCTGAGACAGCAATGATAGTTTGTCAATAAAATGTTAACAGAGTTTAGGGTAGGGCAAGCGAAATGCACTTTACCAGTCACTGACAACCATATTGACGGATATAGAAAAGCTTGACTGTTTTGACATGTATTTAGCCCTATTCTAGGTTTGCCTGTATTCCATGTGTCCAGTAAAAATTATGATTGCAACCCTAGCTTCCTTTCTGCAGCTTCCTAAAGTCTGTTAAGAAAGCATTACAACCACCTGGGCAGTGTGGAATTGTAAACCATATAATGCATGCTTCTTGTAACACAAATTTGATATTACAGACAAAACCCCCTACAAAGGTTCTGCACAGGAAGAGTAAAGGGAGGTTGGACTTATTTCTGTCAGGGATAAAATTGAGTCCTTCAAGGTCTGGTCCATCTTAAAGTTAATTTTTCCAACTGACCTTCATGTTTTCTTTTTTCTTCTGACTCTTTCCAGCTTTCAAATGGGGGTCACTGACAAAAACCACAAATAAAATATAACAATTGTTTCAGAATATTACTCTCTACATTACATAGGTGAATAACCAGGCCCGAATTTGTGGCGAGGCCACATAGGCCTGGGCCTAGGGAGTCAAGATTTGAGGGACTGCAGTCCTCTGTGCAGATTGGGATGTGGGAAGACTGTGCGCATGTGCACGCTTTCGTACAAGGAAATGTGCTGCGCTTCCATACAGTGATGTGGTGCTCATGAGTGTGCTTCCGGAATGGGGAAGGGGGGGCGGCGCAGAGGAGAGACACCGCTGCAGGCCTTGGCCGAATCTGGTCCTGTGAATAACTCCTTTCAGGCAGGGAGGGAATTATTATTATGCTGGCAGGTAACAGAAAAGTGTGGACATAAGTTCAGAAACAGGCAAGATAGGATCAGGGTGTAGAGGGCAAAGAATCAGTTATGGTAAGGAGCTGGACAGAGCAGATGTAGAGACTGGTGCAGGAACATGACTGGAGCAGGACTGGGACAAGAACAGGATTAGGTGCAGGAACAGGATTAGAGCAGGGACAGGATTGGAGTATGACTAGGAGCAGACAGAAGCCAAACCAAGGGAGCAGGGCCAGGGATGTGCCAGAGTGCTCAGGCCAACAGGGGCCAATGCTCAGGCAAAGGGAGAGGTGAGCAGGACTTACAGTATATAGGGAAGAGTCAGCCATAGCTGACTGTCCCAACCTGACTAATAAGGATGCTGGGACAGAATGTAAGTAAATGGGGTTTGTGTGCGAGAACGACAGCTCAACTGCTCTCCTGGGCCAAGAGGCCAAGAAGAGCAACCAGGATGTTCCAGATTCAAGACATACGTAGCAGAGCCATACAATTGTTTCCTTTGGTCAAATGAGGTCAATACCAGTTCCCTGTTTAAAATGGGAATCTCAAACCTAAATGTTTTTGCTCAACTAGTTCAGACTTTTCCAGTCCATAAGAAATATTCAGCATGGGCCAGGTTTTTGAAACAATCACCATTTTAACTCACTGACAATGTGCAGATGTACAGCCATAGCTTTATAGGGATGAGGTTAATCACATCCATCTCCCAAAGGCCTGGCAAAAAGGATGGGATAATTATTTGACTAGTAATCAATTTTAACACAATTAGCTGACATATGTACATCCCCCAGTTGTGGCTCAATGTCAGTTTCTACTCTCCTCAAACAATTAGTGCCTTTTAAAGTATGTGGTAAGGAATAGATTAGAAGCATCTATAAAGGCAGTGGTCTCATTCACTGCTCTGCTGTATCAGAAAACAGTCTAAAGCACATTATTATTATGTATTTTAAGAGTGCCAACAGATTGTGCAGCACTGTAAAATAATTGTGTTTATACAAAGAAATTATTTCAATTACATACATAGAACACACAGTTCCATACATAAATGCAGTACTGGTACAAAAGGTGAGGAAAGCCCAGTGCAAAAAAGCTTACAATCTAAATGAGGCTTGAAATAATCAAGGTGGCAGATGTAGCATATGGTATGGCATTTAGTAGCTAAACAGAGTGAGGGTAGGTGTCTGGAAATTCTGGGAATCTAACTCTTGTCTACATGTATTTGTTGAACCATACCTACACCATTGTCCAGGCCACTGGGGTCCCCTAGAGTCAGTGTGGGTTTGTTATTATTATGGACTTGTGCTATCTCTCTGCTGCTGTTTTGTCCCTACTTCCTTATTAATGTCAACTGTTGTCAGTTAACAATCTTGCCCCTTTTATAAGCCTGTTACAAACAACTCCTGGTTGTTTGATCATTAAGCTCCCCAGCCAGATCTAGCCTGAGACTCCTTGTTCTTTGCCTTGTTCCATGTTCCTAGTTCCAGGTCTCTGTGTCCTTTCCCTGTTCCTGTACCCTTGTCCTGGTTCCCTGCCTGCTTCATGTGTGGCTTGCTCCCTGGACTTTCCCTCTGGACTTCTGCCTGTCTTGACCTCAGCTTGTTTATTGGACCTTCATTGCTAGCCACCTGTTCAAAGATTTGTCCAATTGACTGGACTTTGTTTTACCTGCGGTATCTCAGTTTATTCTGTTCACTGGTTACTGTTTTGAGCCTTTTTTATTAAATCTAACTTTTCTTGAGTTCCAAACTCCATTCTCCTATTCATGGTTATACACCAGGTTATCCAGTATACAGGCTCCCTTCTTCCTATCTGTCCTCAGTGACAGAATGTGACAGTAGGCTTCTCTAAATAAGTGTGGTTTAAGTGATCTTTTGAAAGGAGAAAAGTTGGGAGAAAGTCAGATAGACTGGGAAAGAATTCAAGAGGAGGGGTGCAGCCCTTAAAAAGTATTGAATGTGAACATGTGAGGAGGTAATGAGAGAAGAGTTGAGGAGCAGGTCAGTAGAGCATAGTAAGTGGTTGAGTGAGTATCTAGAGATGAGTTCAGGATTTAGGGTGGGGCAGAGTTATGAATTTGAATGTCAGGGTCATTAGTTTGAATTTTATTCTGAATGGTAGTGGAATTCAGTGCAGGTATTGGCAGAGTGGCATGGCAGAAGAGGAGCAGTTGCTGAGGTGTATAAGCCTGGTGGCAGTGTTCGTCTTGGACTGGAGAGGTGACAGTCTCTGGCAGAGAAGGCCAATTAATATAGAGCTACAGTAGTCTAGGAGTGATTTGATGAGAGAGTGAATAAGTGACATGATTTAATAAGCAACTGGCTATGTGAATTAAAGGACAGGGAAGCATCTAGGATACCAGACCAGGGGAGACAGGGTGATAGTGGAATTGTTAACTATAATAGATACTAGTTAATTGGGGGAAAGAGAACCATTTCCATTTTAGAGAGGTTTAATTTAATTTAGCATTGTGACATCCAAGTAGAGATAGCGGACAGGCAGGAGGAAACCTGAGTTAAGAGCTCTGAGTTGAGATCAGGAGACCAGAGTAAGGGGCATGTTTACTAACATTGGAGATAAATATCTGGAGAGATTTCTGGAGATGTAGCCCATGGCAACCAATCTGCAATTAGATTTAAATAGCCACATATAAGTTAGAAAACAAAATCAAAGATCTGATTGGTTGCTATAGGCAACATCTCCAGAAATCTCTCCAGATATTTATCTCCAATGTTAGTAAACATGCCGCTTAGTCAGCATAGAGGTGGCTTTTGCTGTTAAAAGGTCACTAGTTAGTTGGTTAGGGCAGTTTCAGTGGAGTGTTGTTGCCTAAACCCAGATTGCAGGGGGTCCAGCAGGTTATTGTTAGGCTTGGGGCAGATGGGCAGATTCGGGGAGATTAGTCGCCTGGTGACTAATCACCTCTTCAGACCTTCCGTCTGCTTGAATGGAGAAGCATCTGCGCTAATGCACTTGTGGTGCTTCCATTTCCAAAGTCACCCAAAGTGGGCTCATGAGGAAACTTCAGACAACTTCAGAAATCGAAGCGCCACAAGTGCATGAGTGCAGGCAATTCTTCATTCAAGCAGACAGAAGGCAGACGGAAGGCAGTTTGGGGAGATTGCCGCCGTGCAGAAGAGGAATAGTGTAAAGGTGGCCATACATGTAGAGATCCGCTCATTTGGCGATGTTGCCAAACGAGCAGATCTCTCCCCAATATGCCCACCTTGAGACAGACACAGTCTGTCGGCAGCTTTTATCGACCTGTGTATGGCCACCTTTAGTCAGTTGTAAACTAAGAGCTAAAGTAGTTTCTAGATGAAAGGTAGCAGAGAGATAGGTCAGAGGTTATCAAGATTGAAGGGATCAAGAGTGGGCTTTTTCAGAGGTAACATAAACATGTTTTAGTTGAGGATGCAAAGTGAAGCCTTCTGAAATCAGAAGGTATTTACATGCCATACACATAGCACTGCCTAGATATCAAAAATTTAAGTTTTTTCTCCCATAATGCATCATGGGCGGAGACATCATTCCTTTATGTCCAGAGATTACAGTTGAGAGCAAGAGATTAAATAAATGACAAGACTTTTATTAGACAGGATTGGTATTGTGGAGAAGTTTAGAAGGAATGGGATCAAGTGAGCAGGTAGTAAGATGAAAGGAAGTCAAAAGTTTTGAGACTTCCTCACCAGTCACAGGGGAGAAGAAGTGCAGAAGAGTGTGGAGGAAGGGTGGTGAATGTCTAGAGGGCTTTAATCATCTACAGTGATGGGCAAATTTGCGAAACACCAGCGAAAATTTGCCTGCCGAAAATTCGCTGGCGTAAAAAAAAAAAACGAGTCGTGTGCCGAAAATGACGTTGTGAACGATGCGACGCACGTCATAAACGTGCCGTGACTCGTTTCGCTAGAAATTCGCAAATTTTTCGGTGGAATAGATTTGCCCATCACTAATCGTCTAATGTCACTTCCAATTGTGTAAATTTTTTTCTGAGGTGCTGAGCAATATCTTGAGCAGATACAGATGTAAATAGACGGATTGCAGAAGGGAAAAGGAGAGTGAAAGGGCTGGGGCAGACAGGGAGATTCTGTCGCCTGGTGATTAATCGCTGGCGACAATCTCCACGAACTGCCTTCTCCCTGTCCGCCGCCTGTTAAAATCAAAAAGCTCCAGCGCTAATACACACGCAGCACGGCAATTTCCGGAAGTTACTTCGTGAGGAAACATCTGCGATTCCGGAAATCACCGCGCTGCATGTGTATTAGCACTGGCGCTTTTTGATTTTAACAAGGAGGGAGATTGTCGCCAGCGATTAATCACCAGGTGACAGAATCTCCCCAAATCTCCCTGTCTGCCCCAGCCCTTAAAGGTAGAGAAAAGTTGCGCAGGTTTTTTAGAAAGGGACTTAATGAGTATAGTAAAGTATGTTTGCTTGGCTAGGGAAAGGCTAGTGTTATAGGAGCAGAGGTCAAATTTGTAGCTCCAGAAGTCTCTTTGGAGAGGTTTGTATGAGCAGTATGCCAAGGCTGAAGCGGTCTGGTTCTAGTGCATTTCGTTTTTTTAGCTCATTAAGGGCACTGGTGAGTGTGCTGTATTATACAGAGGATAGATTAGGACAAGAGATGGCTGAGAAATCTGAGTCAAATGAGGAAAGGAAGAAGAGAGATGTGACACGTCTTTTGCTTGCAAGTCACAGTAGTTACATGTTTGGGGAATAGCAGTGGGTGAGGAGGGAGTTAGTGAGGGAGTTGAAATTTCAGCATTTTGTGATCAGAGAGGGGAAGTTGGTAAAACTGAAAATTGAACAGAATCTGGTAAATATAAGATCCAGAGAGTTAACATTGGAGTGAGAGGGGGAGTCTACATACAAAGATAAACCTAGGGAGGATATTAGGCTAAGGCCAGACGGGGAGATTCGGGGGCGATCCGTCGCCTGGCGACTTCTCGCCGCGATGGATCGCCCCCAAATCTCCCCGAATAGCTAGGCACCGCTGCGCACCGGCGAGGCTTAAAAACGTCTGCGCTTATTCACACGGAGCGGCACGATTTTTAAAATCGCTCAAAATTGCCTGGCGCGGCGATTTAAAAAATCGCGCCGCTCCGTGTGAATAAGCGCAGGCGTTTTTAAGCCTCCCCGGTGCGCAGCAGTGCCTAGCTATTCAGGGAGATTCGGGGGCGATCCATCGTGGCGAGAAGTCGCCAGGCGACGGATCGCCCCCGAATCTCCCCGTCTGGCCTTAGCCTAAGAGAAAGAAGTTTAAAAACAGCAGGGTTGTTAAGATTGTTATCAGATATAGTAAGTCACCTCATATGTTGGATGGGGTGTCAGGTGAAAGTACTGTAAATAATGAAGTCATGCAGCAAGGTTGTCAAAAAACTGTGAGGTTAGTCCAGGAGGTCAATATATCACAGCAATGCAAACTGAAACAGGAGAAGAGAGCCTGATGCAGTGAGCCGAAAATGAGGAAAATGAACAGAAGGAACAGGTGGAAGAACTTTAAAAGTACAGCACATATAAATAAATATGAGAACAACTAACAACACAGATACAAACTTATTCTCAGAAACAAAAGTACTGTAAGTCCCAAATGCTTGTTCGGTTATGAAGCTTTCCTCATAATTTATTCTACATTTTCCTTAAGATTTTCCCCGCTCAGAAGTAAACTGTCATAATATTTTTTTCTGACATTCTAATTACATTCTAAAACTGCAAATCTCAAAGATTTATTTCAATAGTGGTTAGATCTAATGATATGAGATTTTGATTTCCCATCTGGCTGGTGAAATATACACAGAAGGAAAGTTTGAACTGAAGAAAAGGTAAAGAAGAAAAAACATTGTATATGGATTTAAATCAGCTCTAAAGAAATCTGCAAATTTTTATGCTGCAAAATGCACAGCCTACAAATGAGGCAAAAGTCAAGAGGTAAATGGAATACATATTAATATATTTGGCTTCAGGCTCAAACAAATACATTTAAAATGCTTCAGCTGTCAAACAACCAAATCAGCATGCTAAAGTTGTATGACATGACGACAGATCATGAAAGCTGCAGAGAAACTCACCCATATTTAATCCCTCGTCCTTAATTCCAAAAAAGATATGTCAGTGCCCTATTATTTCCAAGTACATAAAAGCTACAGTAAGTAATGTTCAGGTATAGAGATGGGCGAATCTCCTCAGTTTCGCTTCGCCGAAAAATTTGCGAATTTCCAGAGAAATTTGCAAATTGGCGAAAAATTAGCAAAATGAGTCACGGCACGCTTTTGAGGCCCGTCGCGTCAACTTCGACACGTCGCAACGTTTTCGACGCACGTCGCGTCGTTTTCGTCGCATCGTTTTCGTCGCACCGTTTTCGCTGCGTCGCATCAAAAAACGAAGCGCGACTCGTTTTTTCCGGCGAATTTTCACCAAGCGAAATTTCGCTGGCGTTTTGCGAATCACGGGAATTCGCCACGAATTCGTCCCTGGCGAATAAATTCGCTCATCACTATTCAGGTATGGGATCTGTTATCTGGAAACCCATTATCCAGAAAGTTCCAAATTACAGGAAGTCCATCTGCTATAGATTTTATTTTAATCAAATAATTCCCATTTTGAAAAATGATTTTTTTTTTCTCTGTAATAATAAACCAGTGATTTAAGATAATAATTCTTATTGGAGGCAAAACCTGTTTATGGTATGTGGTTTATTTAGGGGATTATTTATTAAGTTTCAAATTGTGTTTTCCACAAAAATTTTAGTTTTCGAGTTGATGTTTTTGGTAAAAACTAATTTTTTGGTTAAAAAAAAACTTGAATTTTTAGATTTAGATTTATCATCAATCCTAGAAACTTGAATCTGAAAATACACATCTAAAACCTGTCGAGGTCATATACGTAGGAGTCAATGGCAGAGGTCCCTTGAACAAGTTGAAGATGTTAATAGCCTGTTTTCTTACTATTCTTCCAGATCCTGAATCTGCACTTGATGGACTGGAAATTGACCCCAGCTGGTTTCCTCGACTGTGCTTTGCTCTAACCCTACTCTTTCTGTAACATGTTTCAGTTCTCTTGTCTGCCCAGAACTTTCTCCTTGGTTCTCTGACTTTAAGACTTGGCAGTAGCCGAGTAGCGGAGAGCCCCTCCAGAAGTGAAAGGCAGCAATTATAGGCAGAAGCATGAACCCTGACCAGAACCTTGGCGTCTGTTCTGGGTATTATACGTGGCATATTTGTTGCATGTTAAGAAGGTTAAATGCATGCTATAGGGCAGCACCTCCCTATAGCATGATTATGTTGTATGCTCACGTAAACACACACTTCTTTTATAGTATAAAGGCATGGAAATAAATTGGTCCCAGAACACTTCTGCTTTGCTGTGATGGTGTTTTGGATATTGAACTGATTGGACTGATGGAATAATCTAAAACTCCTAAACATTTATCTTTAAAAAGACATGAAAAAAATCTAAGGCACACACATATATATAGTGAATAAAGTACC
>CM044439.1:123941879-123974771 GCA_024363595.1 Xenopus borealis
ATATATATATATATATATACACACAAGTATGGGACCTGTTATCCAGAATGCTTGGGACCTGGGGTTTTCTGGATAGTGGATTTCTTCTTTCTGAAAATCATGTAAACATTAAATAAACCCAATAGGTTGGTATTGCTTCCAATAAGGATTAATGATGTTTTAGTTGGGATTAAGAACAATGTACTATTTTATTATAACAGAGAAAAAGGAAATAATTGATTATTTGCATGAAATTGAGTCTGTGAGAGACTGCCTTCCCATAATACTGAGCTTTGTGGATAACTGCTCTCATACCTATATGTATGCCATGCCTCATACTCGACCAGACACATAGATTAACATGTCTTCCATGTTTAGAGTCAAATACATTTTTTCTTGTATCGTGTTGCAAAGCTATCCCTACTTACTATACAGCAGGATTCATTTTTTGCGTTTCATTGTTCTCTGCCAAGGTTGTTTTTCTTGATACGTTGGACAGTAAGTAGTTTAAAAAAACTTTAATGATTATCCAGCACTTATGTCACAAGGATGGCTCAACAGGGATAGATCATGTTAAATACTGGAGAGGTCACATTTCCCAATTACTTGAATGGGGTGGTTACCCATCAGCTGGGCAGATTTGTATAATCTTTGCTAATTTACAAGTAATTCACTTATTGATTGAAGGTAGTGCAATGTAGCCATCTGATAACAATCCTAATTAACTTATGACTCCTAAACATGCACAGATTAGTTTGCCCTGTTTCCATTACTTCAGTGTTCCATTTACAATGTAATTAAATTTTTAGCATTTTTAGCAGTAACCACATCTCATAAACTAATGTGGTGTGTAAGATCAGATAAGCAAACATTCTATAACAACATTTGGTTCCAGTTTATGTATTTGTGTTTGACTGAATATCGATTTTATAATGCATTATCTGCACTAAAGTGGAATACTTTTCCTTTAGGCATATGACACCTTTGGTTGTCTTCTTCAATTAGTTTCTTTACCTGACTCCTGCTCTTGGCCATATTTAATATATTTGCCTATTGTCTACTACCTGCTCCAGTCCCTAGCCTTTTCAACATACTTTGTCTATTGCCTTGTCTATTGGACTTTGCTATTAGTCGGCTGCAATCCCTTTAGGTGGCCATACAAGGGCAGATAAAGCTGCCGATCTCATTAGATTGTCAAATTGACAGCTTATCTACATTTTTATGGGAGCTTCCAATTGTTCTAGCCATGATATCGATCATCAAGGATTGATTTTAACCCCACTGACCTGTCGGAGCCAATTGCCCTTGTCGTAATCCGATCGTTCGGTCATAGGTCTGAGCGTTCGGATTACCCCTGATAAAGTCCTGCCGTTAGTGGCATATCAGGGAAAGATCCGCTCATTTGGCAATGTCGCCAAACAAACGGATCTTATAGTCTATAGCCAGCTTTACTTGCCTGCTATTTTGCCTGCCCTGATCTCTGCCCGTGGTTTTACCATGTTAACCACCATATAAACTCCAGTCTGCATGATCCCTGATGCCAGTATGCATGAAAATAGAACAGTAGTAATGGCTATGTAATGCTATGCTATGTAATATTTTCTCACATAAACTATGGAGCATATCTATCAAAGTTTGAATTCAGGTTTTTACCACATTTCAAGTTATTCATGGTCAAAAATTATAATCACAGCTATTTTAGAATTCAAATTTCACAAACTATAATATTTGAGCTATATTATATGCAAAAAAATCTCAAAAACCCAACTACTGTATATAAACCAGCAGCTAAAAGCTGATAAGTTTATATAGAAATCAATGGGGAGGTGTATTTTCCAAATGTAAGATATTTAAGTAATTTGCAGACTCATGAAATCCAAATTCCTTTTTTTATTAAAGCATTCATAGCTGTTGTAAAGTCATTTGAAAACCTCAGCTGTCAATCAAATATTGCCTGCCCCTCCTCTATGCCTTAGGCATAGAGGCAGGGCAGGCAATTACTGTCACTTTCCATTCTGCACTTGCTAGATGTCCCTGCCCTCCCCACATTCCCCTCTCTCTAGTTACTATTTAGTTGTGTAATAAGTGCATGGGGATGGACATCAGGTCCCCCATTCTGGTGCACAAACAAGATTCTGAGCTGATACAAAGCTTGACTTAATACCAGTGACCATTAAATGGCTCCTGCCTGCTTCCTATAATTATGAATTTCCAGACTGAAGGAAACAAAAATTTAATTATTTATACAGTGGAATTAATGTTCATTTTGCTTGAATAACATTATAAAATAGGATTTGGAATCATTTTTGGTGATGACGGGTCCCCTTTAAATAACATCCACATCCATTTTGTAGTAGGCGTAGAGAGACCCACTGATGTCATATATGGGCATACACTAACACCAATACGAGAATACACTGAAATTGGCTGAAAAGCATTGATGCATGACTCCACCCACAGATGCAAATATAAAGGACTTAACTTGGATTCAATAATCAGTAGCTAACTTCTAATCTACTTTTATTCCTATGTAAAGCTAGCCATGTACAGGCTGATAAAAGCTGCTGAATGGGGCCTGGCCAACAGTGGGTATGTTAGACTAGGGCTGCAGTGAAACATTGACATGGTCTTATTTCACTGTCTCCATAGATCGATATTAAGATCTGATATTTTGACCTGGGGACCTGATTTGTTATTGGACAAAGATCTGCTCATTTTGCAATTTCGCCAAAGGGTATATGGCCTGCTTAAAGGAATTGTTCAGTATAAAATTAAAAATTAGGTAACTTGGTCTGCGGAGAAATACAACTGTTGCTTTTTCCTATATAAAAACACAGTACAGGTATTGGATTTGCTTGGGACTTGAGGTTTTTTTTCTTTAATTAGGGTTAGCTACTAAAAAATATTTAATTAGAAATAAATCCAGTTGGATTATTTTGCCCACAATATGAATATATGTGTCTTAATTAAGCTTTCATGGTCTTATTTGCTATTCCTATTTGTATTGTATTTACAACATGATTTCATGTGTGTGATCCAGTTTCACATTTTGAGTATAGGGTTAAATTAGTTGTAGTTTGGCTAGAAAATTTTCTACTGACTTTAACTGCAATTCTGTCTTATCAGTTGACCATCTTTCGATATGGAACTTCAATTCCCTGCTGTATTTCCTGTCCATGCCTTGTCTACGGATTGTCTAAAGAGGGAGTGTGTTTAAAGACTGGAATACAACTGGTATCATTAATCCTAAAACCCCCTAAAGGAGAATAAACTCTACTGAAGGGAGAGTCTAAGACCAAGATGCCTCCTATTTATCCACCCTTAGGACTTTTATGGACCTATTGCAACAAATACTATTATTTTTTTTTCTTTATTTTGGCAGTATTAATGGCAGGTAGCCCTAAACTAGCATAACAATTCCTTTACATATATATATATATATTACTCAGATATTGCATTTACCAGGAGAAAACAGGTGATGATGGTGTTGGCTGCAAACTGGGCATGCCTATATTATTTTTTAATTTAAATGTTAATATTTCATGGCAGAAGAAATGGGAAGAAATTTGGGAAAAATAAAGCTTACATTTACAGGAAACCATTTTCATAGTATTGTGACAACTCTGATAAATGCACTGTCAAGCATTCAAATGCCACTGAGTTGTGTCCTTGCATCAATTAACATTTAATTTGACTTTTACAACCTTACTTATCACTACTCCTCATTCCTTCAATATTAATGATTGTTACCATTCAGCAGTGTCTATTCCTGGCCTGCTGGCTATCTCACAAACAGAATATCACATTAACCCCCTTAGCAGCGGAGGGTCAAGACGAATCAAAGTCATAACAATGAGTCCCTCTGATCATTAGTACTGAAAGAGTTTACAAAGCAAAATAAGCTCATGCGTAAAGCCAGCTCGTGCTAAATATGGAGACAAAATACTAGGTCCAGTGATTATTCCCCTGAATGGACCTATACAAAATCATTTGTGATGCAGTAAATGTCCCACAATGCTCACCTGGAAGTCCATGTTCTGTGCAATAGTAATTTTTTTTTTTTTTTTAGAAAAGTTGATTCTATAACGTGTTTACTTGATCTTTTCTATTTTAGAAACAAAGTAGCAGCAGTTATTCTGCAGAACCATACTTTTTCCTGCAGTTAAGCACATTTCCTACCAACCATGTTATTAGTATAAATCTAAAATACGTTGTTAGGTGTTTTTAAACATCTTTGCATAGAAAAGCAAAGGGAGCTTTCTGGAATCAAAAGCCGAGGTACAGATGCAGCTAGATTGCTTTGTGAGTCTAACCTAATATAACATCTCTCATTTAACTCAACCATCTCATTTAGCACAGAAAATGGTGTCAAATTAAAGAATTGAATTTAACCTTTTATAGAGGAGGAGAAGATCATGTTACACTATACCCTGCAACTGGTCCTTGAGTTTCTTTTGCAGTTTGTCAGTTGCTGAAAGCAGTGACGACAGACAATTGAGAATACTTATTCTGTTAAATATTCAGTATATTGATGTACAAAGCTATGTAAGTACAATGCACAAACTAACCACACACATATTATTCTCCACCTTTAGAGTAGAGGTTTACGAAGTGAGACAGTCAGCTTTAAATTCAGTTTTCTGGATGTGTCGATACTGATCATTATAATATCAAGCAGGTAAATCTTTTCTATAAAATCCAATGAACCAGGGTCCTTCAGTTATCAAAATAAAAAAAGGGATAATGCTTGCTTGTCTTTACTAATTAACATTACATTTGCTGGACAAAATCTCTGTACTTATTGCTTTAAAGGTCACAATAATGGGCCTACCTATGACTTGAGAAAAACACAGAGAAAAACCATGGATGCTAAAAATATGTGCAAGTATTTAAACCTCAAATCAAGATGTATTAACGAAAAATACTGCAAAAAAGTTGACAAAAAAAACTTCAGCAAATAAAAGCTGCTACGGTTTTAAAGAAGAATAATTTAATTTATTTATTTATTTTTTAAAGTTTGGGACCGCATCAACGTAGAGATGTGGCGGCAATTTGACAGGATTTTTTAACCTGCCCGATCGGAGATCTGGCCAACTTACGGCCAAATATCAGTTGGGGAAGCCCATCGGATGGCCCCACATGGCCAATAAGCTGCCTAACCCATTTTATTGGTATATGGGAGATTATTAGTAATATAGAGCTTTCCAGATAATGGATTCCATTAACAGTGCTGCAGAATGTGTGCTTACTCATACCCATTGTTAAATTAACCTAATAGTGGCATCTCAAATATGACAATGGTCTTATTTCTTGTTTCTTTTCTGAAGAGAAAGCACATGTGAGCCTGCAAAATAAAACAAGTGTTAAGACAGTGGAGTGAGGCAGATTACCCGAATGACTACAGAACAAAACCTCTCCTGGGCAGCACTGTCAGATGATTGATGTGATGATTAATAAAACAGTCAGGAAAGTGACCTATGTATGCCAGAAATAGTACATCTGTCAATAGGAAAAAAAAAAAAAAAGTTGCCTGGAAAATGGTTGCAATTGATTATTAGGTTGTACAGTATTTATTTGATTCAGCTGGGGCAGTTCTGATGTGTCACCTTGGAAACTGATGCATTTAGTGCCTGGTAGCTTGTCACTGCTGTTACACTGTGTGAATGACTGATATATAATGGGTTACAGTTTTATAGGAAATGATCGTGTCCCTGAAACAGAAATGTTTAATAATCTTATGGGAACTGATAACATTTGTTGCATTTTAAACTGTTCTGCTGTCTACTTCTAGTTCTAAATAATCATAGTCATGTATATGGAGTAGACGACTGTAAATTATAAGCTATTTAATGTCATAAGGAGTTATCTGATCATATACATGCAAGGGGTTGCAATTGCAATGAAGAAATTCCTCTATGACTTGCATGTTGGCTAATTTATGATCCCAAAGCTCAGAACTGTACCAGTCATAACATCATTTATTTGCACCTCTCAATATTTATTGTATATGCCAATAT
Organism: Xenopus borealis; assembly: GCA_024363595.1. Classification (NCBI taxonomy): domain Eukaryota; kingdom Metazoa; phylum Chordata; class Amphibia; order Anura; family Pipidae; genus Xenopus; species Xenopus borealis. Next base: position 123,947,876 of record CM044439.1, read on the forward strand.
GCTGGTTGCACCTGCAGAATAAGGGTAAAGCTTACCTGTACTTTATTACTGCCCTAAGAAGGCATTGATTATAATGATTCATTTACTTTTTGTACTCAAAGTGTCCAACATTGTGCTACAAAGCTGTATTCTGGGGGCATGTTGAGCACAGGGACCAGCAACAATTCGGAAAAGAACAGGGTTACAGAGTGCAAAAAATTATCATGATTTGTGCTCATTTTTTTGTACTTTGCAGGGGTAGGCCTCATCTACAGTATTATTATTTGCACACATATTGTCAGTCAAGACATTGTGACTTTTGAGAAGTACACTTACATACCTATTTCCCACTATATTAAAGACGGTTGTTCACCTTTGAATGAACTTTTAGTATGATGTAGAGTGTGATGCTCTGAGACAATCTGCTATTCATTTTCATGTTTTGTCATTTATGTTTTTTGAGTTATTCAGCTTTTTACTCAGCAGCTCTCCAGTTTGCAATTTCAGCAATATGGATGGTAGGATCCAACTTACCCTAGCAACCATGTACTGACTTTAATGAGAGACTGTAATATGAATAGAAGAGGGCCTGAATAGAAACATGAGTAATAAAAAGTAGGTATAACGGCACATTTGTATCCTAACAGAGCATTTGTTTTTAGATGGGGTCAGTGATCCTCCTCCGAAAGAGTCAGAAAAAGAAGGCAAGTAATTCAAAAACTATAAAAAAAGAAAACATGAAAGTCAACTGAAACCATTTAAACCACATCCACTCAAAGTCACACAGTCTCTCTCTAATTTTGAAAAATGACATTTGTTTTGCGGTTTTTCTTCTTCTCATACTATAAATAATGTTCTGTATGAGGGCTCATGTATGAACAGGACTTCCCAGTACAGTTTTTTTAATGCATTTTTCCAGAATGCAGCATATATTCTCACAATGCTGGTGTAATCGCACTGGCAGCCGTGCTCTAAAAACATTTGCTTTTGCTCTTACATATTTTAGGGCACGATTGAGCAGAACATTTCTGGAGTGATTACATTTAATGAAAGGCTTTGATGCATGCTATGACTGCAGTCTTAAATGAGTGCTATGATCTTCATTTTCTTCCTGGGCTAAAAATGTCGGAAAATCTATATCAGAAATAGTATATCTCCCCTACCTGCACAACACACTACACAAAAAACTTTTTTATGACAGTGAGGGGGTCGTTACCCAGTGGCAGTTTATTTGTGTACCAAGGACTTCCATTTGTACAACTATGTGAGTCAATAGACCACTGTGCCATGCCACTGAATGGTATTCAGTCTATCTGTATAATAAGTATACTACTATATAAGCTTTATTGAAACTGTTTTTTTAACTATTTTGTTAAGACAAAACTTGGCATGCATTTCCCCCTCTGTCATGCAGAACCAGGGGATCCCTGGCCCATGCTGTTATCTAATAACTAGTTTTAAATTATGTTAAAGGGGAAGTATAAATCCTTTTTCAACATTGGTGGCTTTGTGCAGAACATACCTTTTGACTATTGCTTTAATTGGGAAATTTGTACTATTTTTGTGACTTATTGTACTCAACAAGCCAAAATCTAAAATTTTAAGTAAAGCCACATTCTCTTCCTGTTCTGCTGAGGACAATGAAAATAGATTAGCAGTTCCCGAAAAGCCCTCTGTATAAACAAACCTCTCCCTTTGCTAAACTGAAGCCTGTTAGGCTATTAGATAAGGAGCAGTTTGTTATACCCTTCTGACAACCTGCAATATATTGTATATTATAACATGTGTACTATAAATACAAAAGCATTCATTACAGACTACTTATAGTTCTCTTGATTCTCAGCTTTTCAGTGCTTCAACATGCGTATACAACATTGAAAGTAGAATTCATACATTACAAGGAGTAGAATTAGAGAACATAAAGTAAATGGCAATCAATTAGTACTAGAATTGGATGGAGTGAAAATGACATTAAAAACACAGGCATTTTCTATAGTTAATAGCAAAATAGTAAATAATCTAAAGGCTTTACAGTCAAAGCTCCTCTACTTGAAGCTTATTTTGCATCTACGGTATATGATATACAGGTATGGGACCAATAACCCAGAATGCTTTGGACCTGGGGTTTGCCAGATACTTCCGTAATCTGTAACTCCATAAATTATGTCTACTAAAAAATAATTTAAACACTATGGTGCAAATTTTAATTATATTTTAGTTGGGATCAAGTACACGGTTCTGTTTTATTACTACAGAGAAAAAAAAACATTAAAATGATTAAAATGGAGCCTATGGGAGATTCTTTCTGGATAACAGGTTTCGTGATAATCAATCACAGAATCCTATACCTGTATATACAACTCTACAGTGGTACTTAATTACCAAAGTAATAGGATTACTATTATTTTATTATAAGTTTAGCAAGGTACATTTTGTCTGGTCATGATAATATAGATACATCATACACAAAATACATGTAATATTTATTTGTTATTTACTCTTCCTTTTGTACCTCTGGCAGGCTGAGATCATTTTATTTTATGCACCCAGATTGCTCTAAAACTATTTGTATAAATTTAATGAAGCATCACAGCTTTGCACAGGTTGTTCTACTGTATGTATGAGCCTCTGTTCTTTTCAATTGGCTCAGGAATTGTTGCATAACCTGAATTATTTGGTAATGAACAGTGGAATTTAATTGCCGGACATGTCTAAATTAAGGTGCGTGCTGGGGCTTAGTGCTATAGAGTATGTAGTATCTCTTCAAATTCAGCATATGAAATATTTTGCTAATTACTGTATCTGGGTTGTATTAGTGTTTGAATAGTCTCATTACCTACGGATATGCACTGCAGTAGCATTTATTCACTTGCACGCTCTAGCAGTCTCTGCAGGGCAATCATTTTATTTATGTGTAAACAATTTTAATTACTTCAAATGTCATGTACATTGTCCATCCTAAAGAAATGAAAAGCAAAAGCTGAAGATTATAATTAAATGTACACAACTGGCTATTATATCTAAAAGAGATGCATAAGCCTTTTTGCTGAGCACCAGTGTAATTACCATCTAGGGTCCAGTTTAATATTCTGAGTAACTAATAAGCAGAAAACAGCTCTTTCAAGTAAACTATCCCAAACCGTGCATAATCTATTTTCTTTTCCATTCTGTGTAACACATTGTGTAGCTCCAAAAATAAAATTGATGCCATTATAGGCACCAGTTGGATGAACCATGGAAGATTATACCTCAAATCATAAACTCATAAACCCACCAATGGGTGAAGCCAGCTTTAAAATCATCAGTGCTAAGGAATGTAGACCTCCACATCCACACATTCCCCTTTCACCTTTTCCACCATTATCTGACCATATCACCAAACACAAAACCCTGGGCACCAGCATAGAGAGGTGGTCAAGAGGAAGGAGGAATAAGATCAAAAGGCATAGCAGCCATACGGGACAAATTCCCCTTTACCAGTGTACCTGGTAATGGTTTAAAATGTCAAGTTAATGTTCTCGGACCTAAGTTCATTGTATTGTGCTAGAGCAGTGATCCCCAACCAGTGACTCATGAGCAACATGTTGCTCACCAACCACTTGGATGTTGCTCCTAGTGGCCTTAAGGTATGTGCCTTTTTCAATTACTGGCTTGGAGACAGGTGTATTGACAGTAGGCTGCCATTCCATATAGGGACTACCAAATAGCCAATCAAAAGTCCTTATTTGGCTCCCCTGAACCTTTTTTTAACATTTTAACATGACTTGGAGATCCCTGCGCTATAGCTATCCCTGCGCCTGAGGTATACTATTTCCAAAACTGCAAGACCACCAAGTCCCGTGTTCTTTTTTCCAGGAATAAAACTTCGCCTGGTCTGTAGCCTATTTGTCTATAATGTAGCTATTGTCCTGCTGAACCCATGTCTCCAAAGAAAAAAACTGCACTGTCTGCCCGATTCCATTGAATATGTATTGTAGGGGGTAAAGTCTGCCTGAACTGAATGGCCTACTGATTCTCTTTCACCAGAGATAGAAAGGAACTCAGAGATCTTTATATTTAGTGCTGGGAAATAAGAATTAGTAAAGATACTAACTTATTTTAGAAAGATGCCGTAGGCATGCAAATAGACATTTGATAAAAATGTCAATTTGTTAAATACTTTCCTGGAAGCCAGAAAAGCGGAAAAAAAAAAATTCAACTGCTGGGAATGGTTCCGGATTCCCCACATTCGTTAATCTGCCTCCATTTTCACTCTGTTGCTGTATCTGACTTAGTGAATGTGAGCTGGACATGCACTAAACATAAACTCTAAGGTGACCTCAGTAAATCTGTAATTCTTCTGATAATGATAAATGATGCTTGATGTATGTTATTTTGCTGACTTTATTCTCACATATATTTCATGGCGGAAGGAAACGTACCAAATGTAGGTTGCATGCTAATATGACAGTCATTCTTTATAGTTTCAAGACACAGCTGGAAGTTGATTAGTAAGTTAATGCATAGGATAGAAATAGATCATTGCAGCGATAGCAGCTGATTCTAAAACGGAGGTATGAACTGAATGGGTAATAAATTACCGGAAACCTCTTAAATCATATTCAACCTTAGCATTTAAGTTACATTTTGTTTGAATTGTAAATGGTTTAAAGGGGCAGTATCTATGTCTTTCTATGACTTTGTTCAACATCAGTTCAGTGAATAGGGATTATGCTGAACATTCTAATCCGTGGTTTTTGGTATAATTAAACAGGGTAACAGGGAGACTCTATGTTTAGTATCCTTGCTAGGTAAATAATTAGACCTGTTGTATATCTATGGTATTATTTATTAATCTCACTAATTTAGTATGAATGTAAACAAAAAAGCTGGAATATGTCTTCATTATTACTTTTATTAAAAGCAAGTGCTCTCTAAAATTAAAGTTATAGTTTTATATTAGAAGACGTCTCTTTATAAATGGAACCTTTGTGGAGTGGTGAATATTGACTTCCATTGTACAACTATGTGAGTTAATAGACCACTGTGTCCTGCAACTGAATGTTATTCAGTATATCTGTATAATAAGTATACTAATATATAAGATTTATTGAAACTGGGTTTTTAACTATTTTGTTGAGACAAAACTTTGTATGCATTTCCCCCTCTGTCATGCAGAACCAGGGGATCCCTGGCCCAAGCTGTCATCTAATAACTAGAAAAGGAGCACAGATAAAACTAATTTCAAATTATGTTAAAGGGGAAATATACATACTTTTTCTTTTTTTTTTCAAATCTCTTTTTATTAAATTTGTTAAATTTGGGTACAGAAAAGAAAAAGGGAAATGGTGAAAGAAAAAGAACACAAAAAGAACATAAAAGAAAATAATTTCACACCTTGACACGTTGTTATCTTAATAAAATGTTACTTCACACTCTATTATTTCTTGTATTGTATTACCTACAACTTTTTTTTACAGAGATCTGCAAAAATGTTAATATAAATATCATACAGTGATTTATTTGAGCACAGATTATATTACACATTTTTCTCATACTCTTTTATATATTCACACCAGGGACTCCAATTTTTTAAATGTTTTCGCATAGTACCTTTTCTATATGCTATTACTTCTTCTGCCTGTCTAATTCCTTCTATAGTATTCAGCCATTCTTTCATGAGTGGAGGTTCAATAGATTTCCACTTACTTGGTATCAGAAGTTTGGCTGAAGTTAAAATGAACTTGATTGTGGGGATGGTTATTAAACATTTATTAAAGTTGTCATATTAAAGCAAGACAGCAGTAGAATGGAGATTTAACTGTTCAGGAAAGATTTTATCAATTATATTTTGAATGCTATGCAAAAAAGTTTTTAAAATTTTGCATTTAAACCATATATGTTCGTATGTTCCAGTTTCTTCGTTGCATCTCCAACATATATCTTGGATACCATAGATGCTTTTTAACTTTGTTGGGGTATAGTACCATCTCGAAATTAACTTGTAAGAAGCTTCATATGAGGTAGTAGAGGAAAAGATTTTAAAGTTATTTTAGCAAATTCTATAGAAGGGCTGAATTCTAATTCAGCTTCCCATTTCTGAGCAAAAGGAGGTTTAGATTCACTATTAGAGATTAGACTTTTACATAAAAATGATAGAGGGCTCTTTATTTGTATGTTTTTGTCAATAATTAGCTCAAACCAAGATAACTCTGTATTCAATGTCTTAATATCCAACTCTTCTATATACTCTTTCATTTGTTCATACATCGCATTATTATTGGCATTGTCACCAAACTGTAAGGTGAAGTTCTCATGTTATATGAACTTTTCAGAGTCTATGAAATCTTTTATTCTAAATAATTTAGAGTGTTCTTCTGTCCAATCTCTTAATACAGAATCCATAATGTTTGGATGATGAGTTAAGTTATCTAGTACATCCTTTTTCAACATTAATGGCGTTGTGCAGAACATACCTTTTGACTATTGCCTTAATTGGGAAATATGTACTATTGTTTTGTACTCAACAAGCCAAAATCTAAAATTTAAAGTAAAGCCACATTCTCTTCTTGTTCTGCTGAGGACAATGAAAATAGATTAGCAGTTCCCGGAAAAGCCCTCTGTATAAACAAACCTCTCCCTTTCCTAAACTGAAGCCTGTTAGGCTATTAGATAAGGAGCAGTTTGTTATACCCTTCTGAAAACCTGCAATATATTGTATATTATAACATGTGTACTATAAATACAAAAGCATGCATTACTGACTACTTATAGTTCTCTTGATTCTCAGCTTTTTTCAAGTGCTTCAACATGCGTATACAACATTGAAAGTAGAACTCATACATTACAAGGAGTAGAATTAGAGAACATAAAGTAAATGGCAATCAATTAGTACTAGAATTGGATGGAGTGAAAATGATATAAATCAGGAATGCTCAACCTGCTGTTGCCAATGCTAAACTATAACTCACAAAATCCAAGGATACTGGAGGCATGCTAGAGTTGCAGGTTGTAATAATTATCTCAGTATATGTCCAAAGTTGAACAGGAGTTGTTTTCTGAAATCTAGTGCTTCTTTCCAATAAATACAGAGCCTGATCATCTTATTTAGTAAATAAATACAAAGTTGGCATGAAGAAAGCAGCTGTTTAAATATTGGGACTATTTTCTGCAGCAGGTACATTTCATTCTTCGGCAGAAATTATTAATTTTCTCTGTCCTCTAAACCCCTCACTGCACATCTTTCACAGCATTCATTTTCTCTGTCAGTTTTGTAATTAAAATTAAAAACCACGCACTGGCACGTTTTAACATCAGTAATTAAAATCTGCAGTTCTCTAAATGTACTGTACAAGGAATATGGCCTAACGTATACTCATTTAAGCACTTGTGCACAACGGTGCTTATTTATTTATTTCCAAACTAACAACAAAGATTGCCACTTATTAATAGGATAATGCACTTGAATGTGCAAATGCCTTTATCTGAAAATTCATTTTTATCACAAATTGACAACTTGCATATATTTCTAGGGATGTGTACTAACTCTATATCATCTGTAAGATAATAATCCTGTTTTGATAATGCCAGTCCTCTCACTGGTCATTATGATGAAATGAAAAGCTCAAAAAGGTCTTAAAATGACAAGACCGTCGATCAAGGAAAAGCCTGAAAGATACAATGATACAGAATAATTGATGATACATTTTAAGACTAAGCAATAAATCTATCATCAATTGCACAAATTTTCATCAGTAAAGAAAATTTACTTGATATTGTGTATATACAGTATTATAAAAATCAAATGCTCTTTTTTTGTATTTAAAGAAGTATGCATAGTTCAATTGATTAATATATTCTTAATTATAATAGGTTCAGTGTTCCTAAATCCTAACAAAACTGCATATTTGACATAGAGCATTAGAGGAAAAGGAAAGGTTAAATAAACCAGCCACATGGGCATTTGTTCCATAGCACTTGGAATTCAATTTGTAGCAGATTTGACAGTTGTTTCAATCTCCTGTGCCAAGTCTCCAGTGCTCCACCAAAGTCAAGAGCACACATGTGTATGTTCTAGCGGTGGGGGAGTGGAGTGGGGGTATGGGGACTGTTGGCTTCGGGGTGCTGGAGGAACAAATACAGGCATGTCTTTAACCTATATTAAGCAATCATTAATTAGCTTTGGTCAGTCTACTGCAGTTAAAGATTTCTAAGAGAAGGTGCTTGATTACAGATGGATTACACAAGAGGAAACTCAAAAGAGACTAGAACATGTAAAGGTAAACAAAAGTCAGAGTCCAGATAGTATTCTGGTAAGTGGTGAATTGCTAATGTGGTGCAGCTATTCAAAAATGGATTCCATTCTCAGTCTCAAAACTATAGGCCGGTTAGTCTGATGTCAGTGGTAAGAAAGTTTTTTAAAGGGGTATCAAGGGATGAGATACTTGACTTTGCAAATCATAATACTGCATGCATGGTTATATGCATTACAGAACTTGCCAGATTAATTTAATTGCCTTTTATTAAGAGGTGCAAGCACAATTGCATGTGTTTTAAGCATTTCACATCATAGCCAAAGTACTAATCTAATAACAGCCACGGTTATCCTGGAATTGAGGAAAAATATGGTACATTGTGGCTTAAAATGCTGCACAATAACTAGGGAAATTAGAAGTCCACATAACTACATTATTAGTATTTTAAAGTAATGCATTTAACAAGAAAGGTGCAAAATGCAGACAGGGCCATATTGCACATACATATTAAATAGAAAGTAGAGCATTTACCCCAGCAGTACTCTATGCCTGATGAGTATTTAAATATAGTGGGAGAAAAGCTATACAATGCTGTACAAAAAACTAGCGGAATGTAGGAGTCCATACAACCCATAATATTTTCAAATTCTAAATAGCCCATCATAAAAACTCTTTTCACTCTAAATCAAATGAAATAACTGGTTAATTCTGTCTCCCATGTTTTACCTTCCCATGCCAGAAATGCAAATGGAAAATGTGTAGAATTCGCTAGAAGGATTGGCAAAAAACTTTATAAGTGAATATACAGTAGAACATTATATTTAAAAGTCATCGACTTCCACTGTGAAGCCAGCAACCTGGTATAACATAGAGTAACCAGAACTGGAGTCAACTGTGGTTGTTGATTGAAAATCCCTAGAGAAAATTATTCATCTATAGCCTCCTCTGGTGTTCAAATGTGCACATAGATTGTCTCCTGTGATGCATGAAGGGAGACATATCAGCTAGGAACAGAAGGACTTATGATGTCCAGCTTGGAAAAATGAATGGATTTGTGTATGTGTGTGTTATGGAATAGTTGAGAGCATAAAATTACTTCATTTAAAAAATGTAGTAATAGATGACAACCAGAAAAATTCTTTTGAGATTTTACCTCACAGTTTATAAACACTTTTCAATCTTTTTAATATAAAGAGTGTATATTTATGTTTAGTGATGGGCGAATCTCACCAGTTTCGCTTTGCCGAAAAATTCTCAAATTTCCAGCGAAGTTCGCGAATTGGCGAAAAAATTTGCCAAACGAGTCACGCGATGTTTTCGTCGTTTCCGGCGCGTAATTTTCCGTCGCATCATTTTCAGCGCGTGTCACGTCGTTTTCGACGCGCCGCGTCAAAAACAACGCACGACTCGTTTTTTTGGGCGAATTTTCGCTGGCAAATTTTTGCTGGTGTTTCGCGAATTTATTCACCAGTGGGAATTCGCAGCGAATTCGCCCTGCCCATCACTATTTATGTTTTAATATTATCAAATGGATATTTGTTATATTGAATTTATTTTTCCATATTTTTACCCCATCATCCATGGCATATATATATGTTAGTGCAGAAATGCTGGTGGGGAGTAACTTTTGTCTGACATTTTAGATTTGGCATATAGATGGAATGTGGACATGCCCCTAATGGAGGCATCAAATACAAAGTTTCCTTGCACATAAAGAGCTGTGATCTGCACATTGCACCATGCTCTGAATACACTTTCAAAGTCGCAGATGGCACAAGACCATAGAGTGTAGTAGCTCTGTAAAGATTTTTCTTCGCATAAGACATGGAAGTCACTGGGCATTTTGTTCACAGTTTGTTTTTAACAAACAATGTATTGGCATTAATGAGATTTGTTTTCTGCTGTGTTTTTTTTTTTTACGTTTTTCACTGTGAATTTTTGTTCTATGCAAAAGTTTTGCTGTTGTTTTAGGAATACATTTGCTGATGGCAAAACTCAGAATTCTGCAGCAAATCCATGCCTGGCAAAAAAAAGATTATCCATAATGCTCCAGACCTGGGACTTTTCCCATGTCTTTTTGTAATTTGGACAACCATACCTTAAGTCTACTTAAAAATAATTTAAACTCAAATGAATTGTTTTGACACCAATAAGGATACATTTTTATCTTAGTCGGGGTCAGGTTCAGGGAACTGTTTTATTATTACAGAGAAAAAGGAAATAATTTTGAAAATTTTGGGAAGATGGGAAATGGCCTTCAAATAACTAAGAACTTTTTGAATAACTGGTTTCCGGATAATAGAGCCCATACCTGTACATGATACTATAAAAACATATAAACATAAAGATTTATTTTGCTTAACTAGGATACTATAGGAAATGTCATTTCCAAATAATTGATTCCATACCTATTATTAGTGTTACACAATTTCCCTACCCCTCCTATATAAGCATGACTGGTAACAGAAAGTAGCTGAGCTCTGAGAAACAGCATTTTTAGCACAGTTATTTGTATTCAGCAAGGGTCTTTCAATGACATTTATCACAGGCACCTTTCTCTCCCTTCTGACATATTTTATAGTTGTTTACACTGGGTTTAAATGCACGCTGATCTTTTCTCACAAGGGTACAGAGACAGGAAAAGTTTAGGGCTACTGTTGTCCTTGTGGGACTGACTAATAAAATAGCAGCCAGTACTGTAGAAATAGGAGAACTTAGACAGTCAAGCAGTTAGGGCTTTTTTAAAAGTTCTGTTTAAAAAAAATGGCAATTTAATTTGTAATTACTGTCACGATTTTTATCTGTCTTTAAGTTCTTTCTCAATTATTACTGCAGACTGCTGGCAATATGATCTGGCAGAAGGAAGTTAGGGGCAGCAATCCACTGCAGACAATTGTAAACCAAGTGAAATTAAAATGAATTATTAGACAACAATTCTTGTCAGATGTGACAATGCTTCTTGGGATATGAACACTTTGCCGGATACAAATATCAAGGAGGATTTCTTCAAAGTCATATCCCTCTATTTTCTATTTCTATTTATTAATTATATAGCTAAATCTGTTATGTGAGTAGATACTGTAGTATGCCCCTGGGGAGTGAGCCAGGAACTGGGAAAACAGGGCCATGACAGGGCATAAACTGCAGCCTTTTCACCCAAGAGATCACATGTGGTTGGTTTATTTTTTAAGAAGTGGGTGGAGAAACATGGTTTTGTTGGGAGGGGCCCATTAGATTGATGCTGCCTCTGTCAAGAATAATTCAAGGATTTTTCCAAGTGCCCCGCAGGCCCAGTCCAGCCCTACATGAAGGAATCAAATACATTTATCTAGACAGTCATATCCTGATCAGTGGAAAATGAGGAGGAAGATGCAAGAGCAGGGTCCAACTGATAGCACTTTCAGTTCAGAAAAAACTGGAGATAAGCATTTTGTAACTGTATCACAGCAGGCAAGGTATACTCATTTTTTCAGCATGTGAAACACTTTATATTGTCTTTTTACTGTTAGGCAGTGTATCTTGAGCTGTGAGTTCAGCCTCTCATGTCAGACATTCTTGCAAATCTGCAAATGCCTAAGTGAGCTATTCGCTTCCATACACCATAATGTAAAATGTCAGACTTCTCTTTTCTCTGCCCTAAAATAACTCTAAAATATCTTTAGGGATTTTTAAAGATAGAACATTGCATTCACACTGTCTGGTTACATTTTATTTGTGAAGACAGGGAAAAATTAAAGAAACCCTTTTTTTGATACTAGTGACTTCCCATTAGCTTTGCCAGGGACAGACCATTTTAGGGCCTTGGTCCCCAGGAAACAGCAATCTCCCCATGACTAAAAATAACTCAGGACCCCAGTACTGCAAGCCAAACCTAACAACAAAAAGGCAACTTATTATAAGTTATCCTTGAGGTCTGGAAATTCCTCTGCTACCTATTTTGAACTTCACTGTACCATTCACATGTTGGAGAAAATGTTTGCTGTGTTTTTAAATGTGTTGAGCAAAAAAGATGAAGTAGATGGTCGCTTGGTAGTTAAAACCTGTTCATGTGAAATTCATTTATTTGTATGATTCGCATAGAAACTTGGCAAATATTGTTTGTTTGAAACTTTGCTGGTGGATTATTTAAAATTCAGTAAAGAGAATCTGAAAATGCATTGCAAAGGTGCTACTGATCCACCATAATTCTATTGTATGTTAGCATACGAGGATTGAAAAATACATTTTCTGGGGAAAAATACACAAAACAAATGTTATTTTAAAGATGAGGACATTACCTTGCGTGGTGGGTGTGGTTTAAATGGTATGTGGTGAAAAGTTGGTGTGCCAGGTTTTTTTCAATGATATCTACAATATGTGGAACCATCTTTGCAAAGTGTGCCACAAAATGTTATCATCACCATTTTGAATGATGTAACTAAAATCTATCTAATTATTAATCCCAGCAAAATATTACCCGGAGAGCTTGTTTTTCTTTATCAAATCATCTTTTTATATTTATTGCCAGAAGAACATGCACGACAAGTTTCGGCACATTCGCCTTCATCAGGTGGATACATGTCATGCATGTTTTTCCTGCAATAAATATACAAGAATAACTTGATAAAGAAAGATGAGCTCTCCTGGTAATATTTTGCTGTCGTTTGTAATTTTGGAATCTTGGCACGGGGGGCTGCAACCTAATGATGAGCATAGAGACAAACAATTGGACACATTTGGACAACTTATTTTTATTACTATCTATTTATAAAATGATGAATTTATCCATGCCACTCCAATGCTAAAACCCTCCTGTGCATTCTCACCAAAAATACAAAGACCTGTCCACACAAATCCTTGGTGGGGATTTGGATATGTCAGACTCTTTTTGCCATGACATAACTTGAAAGCATTTGGCAGGGGAAGGAGATTGGGATTAGGTATTAGACTGTGATATACGAAAATACAAAAATGCACTTCTAGAACTTCCATTATGAACAGGGAAGGAGATTTATGGTGATTATCTTGTGCTTCAGTACACATAGAGAAACACAATGCACTTATCTGACTTTCCAGCGTTTGACAAGGCAGGAGATTTAAGGTCATTTGTTCTTAGTGCAGTTGCTTTCACAGATACCATTTGTGTCTCACAGCTAAGTGCAATATACAGGTATGGGATCTGTTATCCAGAATGCTCGGGACCTGGGGTTTTCTGATTAAGTAAACTTCATACCATTTCTACTAGAAAATCATTTAAACATGAAATAAACCCACAAGGTTGGTTTTGCATCTGATAATGGTCAATTATATCTTAGTTTGGATCAAGTACAATATACTTCAACTGAAGAAGCTTCTTGGATGCGTAGTGAAACATCTTCAATGATTAATCAACAAGTCCAGTTGTTCAAGATTTTCTTACACTAGATATTTTTGGATAACTGGTTTCCAGATAACAGATCCCATACCTGTATAAATAAAAAGGAGTTGTTGTGTCAAAACAAATAATGCACATAAGTACAAAGTCCTGGGGAAGGGGAAAAAGAGTAAAAAAGGGGGTAGGAAAGTCTAGTTACTCCAAAAATTTAATACAAATGATTTGATTAAAGGCAAATGGTCTGATAGCTCCAACAAGTATTTCATAAGTGATGCAGCCTCTTTAATCTGCTGGTCCCAAGCAGGCAAAATCTACAAATAAACATTATTCAGATAAAGTTACTGTATATAGTAGGTATGCACCGAATCCACTATTTTGGATTCGGCCGAACCCCCGAATCCTTCCAAAAAGATTCGGCCGAATACCAGACCGAATCTGAACCCTAATTTGCATATGCAATCCAGAATCCTGGATTCGGTGCATCCCTAGTATATAGCACTTACAATTTACATGTTTAGTGGCCTTTTCTGATGAAGGATTATTCTCCTCTAAATTGTAAGTACAATATAGCTTTATCTGAATAAAGGTGCTAAAACGATTTTCAACAATGGGAACCAGACCCTTTTATTATTGCCTCCCATTCATTTTTAAACATGTCCTCAGTTAACTTCCATAGATTTCTGGAGGCTTGCCCATGGTTGCAAATGCAAGAAGACACACACATGCATTTATCAAACTTCTAAAGCTTTGACAAGGAAAGAGGATGTAGAAGACAAAGACAAGTGGTCCCCTGCAATCAACCTATTAACAATATTTCAAGAACATTAAAGGGATTCTGTCATGATTTTTATTTTGTAGTTTCATTTTATTAGTAATTTATTACTAAATTACACTGAAAATAATACACTCTACAATAAAAATGTCATTTCTGAACCAGCAAGTTTATTATTTTTTAGTTGTAATAACGGTGTGTAGGCAGCCCTGTCTGGTCATTTTGCCTGGTCATGTGCTTTCAGAATGAGCCAGCACTTTAGGATGGAGCTGCTTTCTGGCAGGCTGTTGTTTCTCCTACTCAATCTAGCTGGATGTGTCACAGTAGGACCTGGATTTTACTATTGGGTGCTGTTCTTAGATCTACCAGGGAGCTGGTTGGAGCTGGAGTTGGTTCAGTTGTTAGGCTGCAGGGGGAAAAGGGAGGGGATGATATCACTTCAACTTGCACTACAGCAGTAATTAGTGACTGAAGTTTATCACAAAAGTTTAGCCCCAGGTCAGATTTCAAAATTAAATATAAAAATATACTATATGTTTGCTCTTTTGAGAAACATATTTCAGTGCAGAATTTGCTGGAGCAGCCCTATTAACTGATCCGTTTTTTTAAGCTACTAACTAATGCCTTACCCTTTAAACAAACCAGGGATTATTTGTCCATATATTTTCAGGCTGGCCAACTACTACATTAAAGTGATTTCTGTTCATGGTATACAGGGTCACTGGTCATAGTACACATGGCACATTCTTCACCAACATTTTTCAGCTGGAGAAGTAGCAAGCAGGGTCATGGCCAAGTCCCCTTTCTACACAACAAGCCAACCAAAACACCTAACCTGAACTTCTATTGCAGTGAAAAGTGTCCATATGTGTGAACATGCAATAAACATGTTATTAATGTTCTGTTACTGATCCTCTCTCAGTTTACCAACTCTAGTCACCATCTGTCACAAAGGTGCTTTGTTTTCCCAGGAGCTGTAACCTGTAGTAACCAAGAAGATATTTAACAAGGTGACCAGTAACTGCTACCTGCCAATTGGTTTATATTGGTAACTTCTCCAGGGAATTTTTTTTTTATTTGGATTATATAACACCCTAAGGGGTCCGTTTACTAAAGTGCGGTAAAAACATGTGCACAAAATATAGAAAGAATTATTGCCGAATATGTTTTCGTCAGTTTACTAACCTGCTGTAAATATAAATTTGAAAATTTTCTCATGCAAGAATATGTGATCACCAGTTATACCATTCGCTGAAAATACACATTAAAACACTGAAATGTGCGAAAGACAAAATTTACGTGAGAATATTCGGAACGTAAAAGTATTTTTTTACCAGAAAATTCTAAAGGTACAGGAAATATTCTTTGCTGTAGCCATAGCTGACTGGAGAGAGATCAGTAGCTATTGCTGATGCTGTTGTTTTGTCGTCTGCTTCTATCTGATGCAACAGCAGCAGTTTCAGCTCAGACCCATATTATTGGCAGCGGACATCACAGTCCAAGGAATCGTCAGCAGGGGATTTGGTTTCATTGGGATTAGCCACATTAAACTGTGCATTTATATAATGCAAAGAGAAACTGGTATGATTTCTTGTTCATATGATTCTATTGGCAGAAGTGTTTGTGACTGGATGGATGAAGTATTAGTTTATATGATGCATACATGTTTGATTGGTGTTACTCTGGTAATTTATGAGTTTTGAAGATGCATTTCTGCCCATAAATGTCACAGTAACAATTGCCATAATAACTGCAATAAAACAAGACTATTTTATAGCATAAATAACTTAATTTGTCGCCAGAAAATTCACAAATTGCTAAAATTTCCATTCACATTCGTTAATGTAGTTACCGCAAGTGATTGCAATGACTTCTGAGCACATCGCTGTTTAGGAAACTTAGTTGCTGCAAATATTCTGGTGGAAAAATATTTGCAGCCAGGGTCGGACTGGGGGGCCCACCGGGACTGCCATCCAAGGCCCTCTCCGCCCCCCTACTGGGACCCTCCACTCGCGCTGCTTGGCGTGTGGCTCACATGCGCAAACCGTGCCACTTTTTTTTTGTATAATAATATTATCAGGAGAGGGCTCTGGCCCACGAGGGTCGGGCCCACTGGGTTTTTTCCTGGTGTCCCACCGGGCCAGTCCGACCCTGTTCGCAGCGATAACATGCGAAAACTTATAGTCAAATTTACTGCGCTTTAGTAAACGGACCCCTAAGTCTGCAGGAGCATTCATGGTGAAGATAGGTCTGGAATCTTAAAAACTGATGCCAGAAATTAAACCTTTTTTTTACATCTATCATAATATTGTCTTCTGTACATGCTCCTGCTAACTGTGCAGCTCTACATATTCATGGCAGGTTCACACACTTTTTATTGTTATTTGTGTTGCAGGGATGGAGCTTAGAGCAGGGGGCAATGGTAGCCGGTGGAAAGAGGCTGAGGCTTTTGGGAGGTTTTTTTTTTCCTTTAAACCCATACCTTACAGTTTCTAAAAACACTAACCCTTACATTAAAAATGAGCCCTGGCAGAGATTGTAGAAATAGTTTTGTCATTATGTAGGAAAGCATATTTTGCTAATGAATTTGCTGAATTTCTGCAACAATAATTGGACTATATTGCCTTAAAATGGTGTCTACACAGTAAAAATGTTGCAGGTTCCCCTCAGGCTATACTGTTGTCTTACCAGATAAGAAAGTTGCTTTATGTCACTTAACCTCACATTTAAGTAGCGCAATTTAAGTATTGCTTGCCAGTTAATGCTAGCTGGAAGGCTGTTTTGCAGCCACCAATCATTTTGCATAGGGCATGCCACTAATCTATCCTTTGTGTTGGCTGCCTAACAGCTTTTTTGAAAGGCCCAATTACATCTGCAGTGCAGTGTACAATGTGCAAAGCTTAGACACACACTTTAAAGATGATTTAAAGAGAAATTATTATGTTTGCTTTGTCTTGGTATATACTTGTTAAACCTGGGTTTATACATTGTACTTACAGTACAGTCTAAGAAACCCTATAGGAAAATCAGAAATATTCCTGGTAGTTTGAATTACAAGTTAACTTTAACCTTAGCTTATTCTGCCTTTTTTACTGCTGCCTACAAATTCATAACCTGACAACTGAACAATAATTGTGCTAATATGCATCATGCTAATATGCTAATGCTAATATTCATATGAACTACACATTTAAATGTCATGGAGAAAGCTCAGTCTTACCATTAAGTTTATTCTTTGATCTGCTAGAATATTTTTGAAGATGTCTGTTAACTCCAGGTCTATGGGTGTAGTAAGCTTCGGCATACTATAAACAAGCCCCAGTTTCCACAGTCGGTGTCTTGGCTCTCACCAGTCACTATTTTATTTTAGTCATAACTAACCATAGTTAACGAAGCCATAAATAACAGCACCAGCAGTCAATATTCAAACAATACCTAATGTAACCGGTGCAGTCAGAGTAGAAATAGACTCTCACATATCTGTAGTACAACACAATATTGTTAAACATTCTGACAATTTTTCGGTGCATCTGTATCTCCTCTATTTCTGTTCTTTACTTTGTTTTCATATAAGACATGTTTTGATTTGGTTTATATTGCTCAGTTGTTAGAAACCACTTATAAATCAAGCTATAAGCAATGATTAAAACTAAGATTGCAGAATAAATCAGAAGGGCCCTGCATCCTTTTATGTGCACTTGTTTACTGTATACACCTGGGGAGATTCTAATGGAAAAAATTATCTCTCCCAGAATGCTCTATGTATTAGAGGAAATATGTGGCATAGCAGGAGCTGTGTTCACTGAGGCTGGAAAATTCAGTGCAGCAGTTGGGACTGGGTGGAAAAGGGTTGTGAGTGAAATCTCCCTCTTTGATGTAGGAAGAGAGCTAAAGAAAACAAATAGCATTCACTTACCCTGACACAGTGAGCAAAATGTAATCACCATGTTTTTCCCCACAATATACCACTTTGTTTTTAGAATTCATACAACACTGCACACCCAATGCATGTGTTGAATCTGACAAATTGTGCTGCTTCTTCTGCACCTGGTGCAACTGCATTCGATTTGTCAAAATAGATGCAACTTCGCGTGTGCGGGAAAAGTGGGTGCAGTTGTGCTGAATATTTATTGGCATTATTTTCTGTGTTTGATGTCTGCATCTGATTTACAACTGCACTATGGCAATTAACTCAGGGCATGGTGGGAACCCTGGAACTGCCACCTGGTCAGGAGGTGACGGGAGCTCCAGGGTTCAAACAGCACTGAGCGTATAAAGTTGTAGCAGTGTTCAATACAAAATGGAAGGCAGGAACAGGGTTGGACTGGGGGGCCCAAGGCCCACTGGGCTACTGCCCTGCAATTACACATGCGTGCATACTGGGTTTTCGACGTGATTGCGTATGCGTACTTGTACTTTTTTTTTTTTTTTTTTTGCACAACCTGATTATTTTTGAAGGGAGTGTCTCTGGGCCCCATAAGTCAGGGCCCACCAGGTTTTTTTCCCCATGTCCTGCTGGCCCAGTCCGACCCTGGGCAGGAAAGACTGTTCACCACAGAGCACATCTACAGTATATGGAGGCTTGCAGAACGCATTTGGACACAAATACATTTAATGAAAGTGGTTTTAGACACAAGTCACTTGAGGGGAAAAGCTCAAGTTGCCCATTGCAATGCCCAGTGCCTGTAGATTTAAATTAACCCTTGCAACTAAAAGCTTTGCAATTTTCCTGGAATGTCCTAATAGTAGCTGAGACACTGTCAAAAAGCTGCCAGTGAACCAGACTCTTTTGGTATCAGAAAAATTAGGTGAGATTTGTTTATTTGCTGTATGTGATGCAACGCCCTACTGTGAATAAAATACAGGTACAGACCAGCTAGAAAAGCACATTGGGTGTTGCTGTCTTTTCCTGAATAAAGTTATTGACATGCCTGCCATTTGAGTGATTTTCCACTGTATATATTCCACTATTTTGCATCTAGATCAAGTGTCTCATTGCTAAATGAACTTTGCTACAGCATCCCCAGTTACTAAATGTACTCAATGGACTTCCAAGCAAATGTAATCCTTTATTCCAAGGCAACATTTCATCCTGTCAAAAGGCCCTTTCCCTAGACTAGCATTGGGTGTACTGATTAACTGTGGATTTTATGTATACTGCAAATATGTTTCTTTTATCAAACCAAGTGCTTTGTTATTTTTTTTCTGTTCCATAACAAATAGACGCATAGTAAAATCAAGTGATATATACATCAAAGAATCCCTCTCTGTTTTCAACATCATATATTACAAAGAGAAGCAAATATTGAAGCTTGTTGATTTTTGGAGAGAAACACCTATGCATCAAACTTTTCCTAGAAATAGTGGTGTCATATCGCCATCTAGAGTAAAGACCCATGCATGCATCTGCAAACATCCATTCTGATTCTTTTATAATAAACACAGCAGCTAATTTCTTATCCACAGCAATTCCACAATAATTGGTAATTGTGCATCTACCCCATGGGTCTTTACTTCTCCCAATAAGTTGAATGTAGAAGTATTGAAGACATTCTGAAATGTGTCATTTTGCTTTCCGGCCATGTCTGCAGTTATTATTGGTGACCTCTCAAACAATCTCATAAATCTGTAATATTTCTGGAAACGTCCTCCAAACAATGCTCTATTTTTTAAATAAATACTGGGAGTCAGTTACTACTGTGAAATAGCCTGCTGTGCAGAATGGGAAACAAACAAACATTTATTATGCAAAGACTGTACTCTGTTGTAAAGCAGAACATTCAGTATTATGTCTGGGATAATTTAATTGAGAAGAATTAGAAGACTTGCCAAGTCCCTGTGAATTCTAGAAATAGGTTAGTGCTCCTGTGGGATGCTCACAGAAGAATCCCTGCCATGAAAGGCTTAATAATATTCCTTTGTTTGGCTCCCACAGGAGAGACGTAATGCCTAAAGAGACTATACATGATGTCCTTGCTTTACAGTGTAGATTATAGATGAAGGTTAATTGTGTAAATGTGAGCTTCTTACTCAAGGCTTTTTCTAAAGATATTAAAGTATCCATTGTAATATTAATATTATTGCCCATCTCTAAGAATGTGTGTGAACAAGGTAAATACCGAACATGACAAGGACTATGAGTAATAGTTCCCAATGCCTAAAAAACAATTCTATCGACATATATATGTGCTAAGACTCTGGGCAATAGTTCATGTTAGGTAATCTCAATAAGAAGAGTCATTTGGATGGATCCTCCCATGTAGAGGAGGAAGCACATTAATCCCATTGCCCTTCCTCATCTAATAGACATTAAATGGTAGGGCTACATTAAGCTATTAATATACTCTCTGCTGCTGACCAAGTTGCAGCAACAGGCAATTCTGAAATAGTTATATTAATATTAAATTAATAATGAGCCTTCTTCTGCAGTAAAAAAATGTACTACATGTTTTTAAAGACCTAATAGAACTGAGGACCTAGCTTAACCATCCCTACCCTACTAACCAGTCTTTATGACTCCCACCTCTCTCCCCTGCAATCAGTATTAAACTCTGCTACTAGGATCCTTCTGTTATTTCCTAAGAGAGAACCTGTTCAACCCCAATTAAAATTCTTAGCATGGCTGTCTGTTAAGCAAATTATAGCATATAAAATAATTCTGCTAACATTCAAAGCCCTCACTACATTTATTCTCTCAGATCCACCATCTGTTCCTAACACCCACAGCCACTGCCACCTCTTGTCTTAAACCTTTCTATCTTGCTGCTCCTAACCTCTGGAATGCCATCCCCATAAGAAGTGCAATCACAATCTCTTTAAGAAAGAACTGAGATTCTACCTTTTGGAGCACTAGAACATTAGTCTTGTCCTCCTGGCATTTAAGGAACAATGCCCTTACCTTGTGCACTTCTTTCCCTCCAATTTGTGCCTTCATGTTAGCCACCCACCCACTCAGACTGTACGTTCTACAGGGTAGGGACCTCCTTCCTACTGTGTATGTTACCACATGGCACTTAAGCACATTCTGTGTACTTTGTGCATATTTATTGTATTTACTATGTTACTTGACCTCCCTGTGTGTACTTTTATATATTATACTTTTATACCTTTCAGAGCTTTACAATAAGTTATGCATACATATATACATAGGAAGTAATAACCCTGAGATTGGGGAAAAATAAGGGACAGCCTAATTAATACTTCAGCAAATAAATGTTATGACAACATCTGAACAGATCGATCAGGAGGCATAGAAGAAATCCCCATCTAAAAACAATCTCCTGGCATAGGGCTCCAAGATATATACTAGTAGCCCTCCAGCATAACTCCACAAAAACTCAATACAAAGCTATCACATACACTCCTATGAAAAAGTTTGGGAACCCCTCTTAATTCTTTGGAGTTTTGTTTATCATTATCTGAGAAAGAAAAAGAAAGTAACATCTTCCTTTTAATATATAACATGCCTTATGGAAACAGTAGTGTTTCATCAGTGCCAAAACGTTTATTGGATTTTAACAGAAAACATGCAATATGCATCATAAAATTAGACAGGTGC
The DNA here is from genome assembly GCA_024363595.1 of Xenopus borealis. NCBI lineage: Eukaryota > Metazoa > Chordata > Amphibia > Anura > Pipidae > Xenopus > Xenopus borealis. Next base: position 123,969,772 of record CM044439.1, read on the forward strand.
GTAAATTTTGGCACCCCAGCAGAGATATTACATCAATACTTAGTTGAGCCTCCTTTTGCAAATGTAATAGGCTCTAGATGCCTCCTATAGCTTTAGATGAGTGTCTGGATTCTGGATGGTGGTATTCCAAAATATTGTACTTCTCCCTCTGCATAAATGCCTTTGTAGAAGTGTGTTTAGGGTCATTGTCTTATTGGAATATCCAACCCCTGGGTAACTTCAACTTTGTGACTGAAGCATGAACATTATCCTGAAGAATTTGTTGATACTGGGTTGAATTCAGCCGACCCTCAACTTTAACAAAGACCCCAGTCCCTGAACGAGCCACACAGCCCCACAGCATGACAGAACCTCCAACAAATTTGACAGTAGGTAGCAGGTGTTTTTCATGGAATGTGGTGTTCTTCTTTCACCATGCAAAGCGCTTTTTGTTATGACCAAATAACTAAAGCACTCTGTTTCAAAATGAATGTGGTTTGTCTAAAAGAGCTTTTGCATATAACAAGCAACTCTGTTTGTGATGTGAGTGTAGAAAGGGCTTTTTTCTCATCACCCTGCCATACAGATATTCTTGCAAATTGTGCTGAATTGTAGAACAATGTACAGATATGCAATCTGCAGCAACATGTTCTTGCAGGTATTTGGAGGTGATCTTTGGGTTGTCTGTAACCATGCTCACAATCCACTTTGCCCTAATGTGGTTCCAAGCATTATTTATCAAACCAATTGTAGGGTAAAACTCTTGTTCAACGTTCATGGAATGAAAAGAGTTGATTGATCTCCATTGATTTCCGTACGTTCCCTCGTTACAAATAAGAAGCAGTCAGTTTGGCCCTGAGTTCCTCTTGGTAAGTAGCGACAAATGAAAAGATATTAGTGACAGAATTCCAGGGTTTACTGTAATTAAACAAAAGCCGTTCCAGGTGCTCGGAGCAAACAAGTTAAAAATATAAATCACTGTTGACACTCGTACAGAAAAAAGGGAACCCTTGTGGATGCTGCATGGATACTAGTAGTTGGCATGGCAACATCTGCCTGGACTGCATCTCACTAAATGTAATTCAGCCAGCAAACTACAAACACACAATACCATTACAAACACACAATACTATTGCAAACACACACTACCATTACAAACACTATGGCATAGTCATAAAATAAACATGAGGATTTTAATATACGGGGCAGGGGGAGCATTCTCTATTATCTGGAGAGCATCTAGCGTAAACACAGGACTTCTACTTACATATTTGCAATCAGAAAACTGTGCTGCCTCTGTTCTAACAGCAAAACACACCTTGTATGCTGATTCTGGCTGATTGCCTTTGGTCATATATCACAGACTGGTCGCTTGGCTGCTTTTCGCAGAAAAAGAGAGATCTCACAAAACTAAATTTGTGTTCATGAACATTTAACGGTGGGTAGTTTGCACAGTCTGTATTTAGTCAATTGACATTTCGGGCTGATATACCAACATACTGTATATTCTAAACTGCAGTGTAACAGGTAGTAGACTAAACAGGTGAACAGTGAACAGGTAGTAAATTAAAACCTAGGCCCCCATATGTTTGCCCAGTTGCAGTAACCCATAGCAAACAATCAGATGTTTGTTATTAAAGGAGAATTCAACCTCCTAGGGGCAAAAATACCTCCCACTCCCTGAGTAAGTCAGTTGTTCTTCTGCTTAGTAAATGTTTAAGAAAGGTTTTTAATTTTTTCTAAGCAGAAGGACTCTTTCTTTCTCCTGACAACATCTTTGACTATTTGGTGGTCAAACTGGTAGGAAACTGACCAGCAGGTGGCACTGTTATATCAAAATGCATTCATTTTAACAGTACATATTTCCCTTAATATTTTGGAATAAAATAAATAATGAATGTAAATGACAAAAGTGCTTAGAATAGCCCCTTCATCAATCATACATTCACTTATTCTAGAGGTTTCCTTATCCTTTAAAGACTTATCCTCTATTAGGACATTTCCACTGTCGCTGTAAATGGAAATATATCCTGTCTAAAACAGGAACAGTATTAGGTGCAAACATGGGTGCAGAGTTGTGACCAGCAATTTGGTAGGTACAATCCACTACCAATGTGTGCCAATTTACTTTGGTGCATGGGTAGATTTGCTACTTGGCTAGGGTCAGTTTTACATTTCCATCAGGTTTGTAAGATTTCCCTCTGCAGCACTCACTTCACAGATCCACTCATCAGAACAAGCACCTCTCCATCCAGAACCTGGACCACCCACTTCCCGTCTGATGTCATTGCCCCACCTCAGCAACATCATATCTGGCCTCCCTGAAATGCTGGCTGGTAAGTTTGGGGGGGGGAAAGGTGGTTAAAGGCACAAGTGCAGGGTTTGCCTCTGTGTGCTGTACCTGTAGGTGTGTGAAAGATGAATAACTCATAATTGAAGGACATGTACATGTATACCAATGGCCAGTCTGATGGGCATCCCATGCTTTAGATTTTGAGTATGATTTATTAACAAACCTTTGCATGCCCAGTGTCTGACATAAAGGGGTTACCCTATATTTTCACCTAAGTAAACCGTGTGATATGAAATGATCAGATACAAAATATAGGTAAGCACTGTATGCCTACTTCCATTATTGGAAATTGGAAATGCAGCCCACATTATCAAGATGAAATGCTTCTATCTATCTTTTAACCATGGTTAGTGCTTCTACATAATCTTCACAAGGCATCTCCAGAAATGTTGATGTGGGGCAAAATATGGGGGGAACCCCTGGGGTAAAATTACCCTTCACCTGCCATTCATTTATTTCATTAATAATTTAGTGTGAACATACTGTAGACAATGGCAAATTGAGGGGTGTTCTCTCTTCATGATACTAGTAAAAAGAGCAAATTATGAATTTCTCTTTGCCAATTTATACTAAAATAATAACACTTTGCCGATGGTGACCCAGAGTTCAGTCTATGCAGAGAAGTGGCCATTGAGAATAAATGTCTGAACATCAGTGGGTGTTCGCTGTCGTAGCAATGTGAGATTTTTTTACAGTCCACTGACTGTCAGTTAAGAATGTGCATAATGGAGTTTAGCTCTGAAATAAAAGGCAGTGAAATGAATGCCCATGACTGGTCTGGCTATCAAGCTGAAACATTTCACAGATAAGACATTTGGAAACAACAATGACACATCCAATACACAAGTTGGAAGGAAGCAATAGTGTATTACTATCTACAGTGCATGATATGTGCAATTTGCTCCTGTGGAATGAAAACAAATGTATGAGTTATTTCTAACCCAGTGCAGATTTCTCCAGGAGGCTGAAGCATTTGCAGATGGCACACAACAGGTAATGCGGAGAGCAGAACAGGTCCAGTGCCTTCGGCAGTACATTTAGAAATGACAGACTTAGATTTACGTGGTTCACATTAAACTCATCTTCTTGCACCTAAGGTGACAAATGCATACAGACACAGCAAATCTGGAGCCACTGAGTTTATTGAGCGACACGAAAAATATATTATTGCTGTTTAATGTTGATTTGTGGCTACTGTTCACTGAACTCCCAGCAAACATAAAGAAAAGAACGATGACCTTTATTTATTAGAAACTGTTATTTTGCATTCAAGTTCAGATATACTGTAGAATGATCATACAGTTTACAATTTCCTAATTGTATGTTTATGCATGAGCATGCTACCTACTTCAATTATGGGACCTGCTATCCAAAATGCTTGGGACCTGGGGTTTTCTGGATAAGGGGTATTTCTGTAAATTGGATCGCCATACCTTCAGTCTACTAAAAAAAACATTTAAGCATTACTTAAACTGGCCATAGATGTAAAGATCTTTAAAAGATCCAACTATTATTGTGTTTAAATGTACGATGTGCCCATCAACTAAAAAGACCATTTCAGGCGATATTGCCAGCAAAACTGAAGGGTAGCTTCCTGCTTGGCCCAGCAAACATTGATAGATTGCACTGGGACTAATAAAGATTTTTAAACCTGACCGATCAATTTTCAGACCGATGTGGGACAAAAAATCGTAAGATGTATGATCGTTCAAATCCCACTAACCACACAATAATTTGACAGATTGGACCGATTTCGCTAAAATCAGTCGTTCGGCAAAGAAAAATCTTTGCGTCTATGGGAACCTTTACACACAATAGCATTGTTTTGCCTCCAATATGGATTAATTATATCTTAGTTGGGATCAATTATAAGGTACATATTAATTACAGAGAAGGAATCCCTCCTCGGCTCACATTGTCATGCAACCCCTCCCTCACCTTTTATTGCTACGTCTATAGAATTGATCAAACTTCCCTATTGTGAGTGTGGAGCTCCCCCCATTCATCCAGACTATTCACATGACTTCTAGTCCCACTTCCTGGTTTCATATTCCTCTATTCTCTTACAACACCAACGTCAATTAAGGGCATGTATCGTTCAGGATCATGTTAAAAATCTTCACATCCTTTATTATTATAAATAAATAAAAGTTGCCAGCCAAGGCACATTGTTCTAAACACACTACTGACGCGTTTCGTGCCCCATTCCCAGGCACTTCCTCAGAGTATGATATAACATTCACAACACGTAACTTTATAGATACCACTACACCCTAACAAATAGGATAGTTAAAGGGATTTACTTAAAGATACATATCCCCTAATTCTTATGTTGCCTTCAATTATATCTACATTGCTTCTTAGTGTTTTAATAATTTAAACAAATTACAAAACCACATTTAAAAAGGGGTATTTTACACATATGCAATTTTTGTAGTTCAGACAAGATCTTACCTATATCTAGCTTGTACTTTAATTTACTGTATATATATCAATTCCATATCCCATTGTTCATAGCTCTTCAATCTCTAATTATACATCAACTTTTCCAAATAATACTTTATTTCCCAATATTCCGTTTCCAGGGTGAACTTCCATTTACCAATTTCTCTACATCTCCTTTCCGCTTACCCAAATTCACCTGTACTATACCTTGAAACGAAATATA
>CM044439.1:123992410-124032417 GCA_024363595.1 Xenopus borealis
TTTTTTTCCTGTAAAATAGAATTTTTCATTAAGTTTCAGTGAAATGGGCTGTGGCAACTAAAATTTGGACAACCAATTTCCTTCAACATAATAAGTCTAAGTAACTTTTTTCTTTCTTTGTGCTCATCCAAACAGTACTTGTGTCCAGAATCTATCTGTGCTCTCCACCCCATGCAAGATAACCCATTGTAAGTTGCCAATGGGCTAGCTGGATTTGTGGGCAGACCATAAGGCCTGGAACTAGGGCAGAAAAATTCAGGGGGTTGGCATGCTTCCAACGGAAGAACAGCACCAAGGAAGATGTGAGTGTGAAAGGGGTGTGAGCAGGGGGGGTGCAAGGGGTGAGAAGCGCAAGGGGTTTGGGCGTTAATAGGGTGTGAGTGGCCATGGGGCACACCAGCATTACCCCTGGCCCAGCCAATGGGCACAGGCCACAGTAGAGCAGGCAGTGATGTATTTATCAGGGAAATTCACTGTAGTTTGGCACACAGAGACCTTTGGCACACAGGGCAACTCACATAGGGCAGAAAACATCACGAATGGTGGCCTTTTTTTTTGCACCTACCATGGGCTTGATAATTATACCCTATTGAGACTGACACTTGAATCTCCAAGCTCAGGCAAGTTTAGCAAAGTGAGTCAGAAGTTTGGTTATAAATTACACAGGCATCCTTACTCATCATCGCATTGGAGCTCTACACACAAAGCATGCTGACTGATTTGCTGCTTGACAGCAAAACAGTGATGTTCAAAAGTCACATCCTTTAAAATTACCTTTAGAGGAGAAGGAAAGGCTAAACTTATTTATGCTTTATCAGAAAGGTCTATAAAAATACATCAGTAAACCCTCAAAATAATGTTGCTCTGTAAAAAGAAAAACAGCATTGTGCACAAATGGTCTTCTGTATCCGACTTCCTGTTTTCATCATAAATCTTCAGGGCTAGGGCTTGAGGGTGCTCGTTTTGCTTCTCTCTGCCTGTCCCCCTCCCTTTATCCCTCCCTATTCCCCTCCTTGCTGGAATCTGAGCCCAGAGCTATGAGAGAAAAGGGAGTGACTCAGCCAGGAAGTGATGTCACACCAAGCTAATATGACAGCTGCTATACTAAACAAAGAGCTTCTAGAGCTGTTTACTCAGGTATGGTAAATCATTCTACAGAATAAATATAGCATTCTACTTTGCACTATTGTGTCTAATCTATTGGCAATAAAACTGCTAGGACTGTTTTGCCTATGGCCAGCAATTCAGATTTTCAGATTATTCCCCATGCTTTCCAATGGGCAGTAGTGACATGGAATTTAGGGATTCTTTGCTTGAACGCCACAAAAAATGCCACATGTGCCATAGGCCTAAATAGCTTGCTATCGAGTTTTGTGTTTGTCTTCAATACTATAGTGCAAGAGAGGTAAGAGCTCCTACTAGAAAGAACCATATATGCTCATCTATCTGGAAAAGGTTACAGGAACAGTTTTAAACATTTGGCACTCCATTTATCACATTATAAATGGCATTTCTACAAATGGAAAAATGTTTAAGACTAAAGTGACTCCAACCCACAAGAACTTTACCTGCAAACCTAATCCTAGAGAGAAGTGTCCAAAAAATAGAAGAAGGATGCAGTGCTAAATTTGAAAGCTCAGCAGGCCTCTTTCTTTGATAATATGAGTTCATGCACCATCAGAAATAATTGGAATATTGGTAACGGTCAGGTAGACATACATTTTGCTGCCTTACTCGGGTTAAACAATGAAATAGATCACATGCAAGACTTGTGAAATAATGTTTTCTAGACAGTGGGTGCCATTCATGATACCAAGGCAATGAACATTTCAGCACGGTGCAGGGCAAAGGCAGAGGATGGCCATACCTTATATTTTGCCTGTACTGTATAGGATGATGCACATTCTTTTACCATGTTCATGGATTATTATCTATACACACTGTATATATCATATTATACTGATGCTGAAAAGTCAATATCAGATTTCATGAACCATACATTTATGGATTTCCTTCTCCTTGTTTGGCAGTTTAGAAATTGCTGAGAAGGATCTAACAAGTTTTTTTTATTGAAAATGTGTTATTAATAAAAAGGGCAATAAAATATCTTACTTTTGGAATATTAGACTTCATTTAATTATTTTGTTGTTGTACCCAAAGGGATAAGTGGGGATTTTTGGCCCTTAAATTCCTGAAATAATTAATACCCATAAGGTGTCACTATGTTTCTATTATGATCTAACAAGGTAAACATTTTTCCTCTAGAATTTAAACTTTAATGGATCTTTACTAGGTTATGTATATTGTTTAAAATCTAGGAAGGGCTTGCTTGTATATTGGCACTTTATGGTAGTGGGTAAAGGCAAAATCCCTTGAGGTCCTTGACTCTAAAATGATTTAAATAGGCAAATTCATTTAATAAGAACAATAAACCTTAGTCCTATAAAATCACTTCTTACACAGTGGCATGTGAGACTGTAACAGGAGCAAGCTGTTCAAATGACTTCTTTATTGTATTACCTACTTTCACTATTGGAATATAAATCTTTGCAATTACTGTGACCATGTGAAAAGCCTCGCCATGCACAAAGTGCTTTTCTCAGCTGCATTTTAAAAGAATATACAGAAGAAAGCTGAAATCAATAGGCTTTCATTGTTACACACCCTTGTCTCCTTTGTAGCCCTTTGCACCTGGGGGCCCGGTAGATCCATGTAGCCCCGGCAATCCCGTGTCTCCGGTCTCTCCTTTGGGTCCTACAAAATGAAAAGTGCTAAATATATAAATAGATTTCATGATGCGTTCTCAGCAAAGTAATGCCTTTTTGTCAGCAGCAATGCTTGAAGGATTATCCAGAATTTTTGCAGAGAGTTTTAAACTCGAAAGACCTTCCTTTCAAGTCCTATTAAAGTGATTTGCCTGGGAGCGATGTAATCAATACCCACTCAAAAAACATCTTTCACGCCACAAATGATAGTCACCTTGAAGTAACTACAACCAAATACAATGTTTACCATAGCAAAAATCTGTTAAAATACCTTTGTTTTAGAAGAGAAAATATATAAAATTAACATATAGGAACTCACTGTGCACCCCTGCCCTGTTGGATATTATCAATTTTTATTGTTCTTCTTGTCTTTTTAGTTTTCAAAAATTTACTAACATAGATACTATACAGCACCAGTGCAATTACCCATAGTAACATTTATAACACTTGCTCTTATTTTAACTCCTAGTACAGATCAAATCTATGCATGGTTGCTAATGGCAACTGCACTTTGCAACTATTTATGTTTCCATAGGGTACAAGTGCTAGAGTGCTAACAAGCACTTGCCTGAAATAGAGATTAGAGCCCATGGTCATTCAGTAAGAGCAGAACCCATTTTGCTAAATATAATGCTCACTTATAGCTTTATGTTTGGTTCCTAGAATGCCTGGTGCTCACACGTGCATCTTGCTAAGAATTAAACTTTATCATTCAGTGCATATGCAAGCTAAATGTACTAGGACACATAGTTATTGGAAAAATGCATCAATTCTCTGTGTATCAAAAAAAAAAAAACAGACGTATTCTCTAGGTTTGGTGTCCAGTGGAGGGGAGAATTTATCACAAACTCTCTAACAAGTTGCTTTATTAATCTCAGAGAGTCTACTATTTCCCACAGAAGAAAGGAACCATGTAGTAGAGTGGACTGATTAAAAAGCAATTTAAAAACAAAAGAAAAGTGCAGTGGTAGGTAAGGTTACTTGTTAATATCTTGTTAATAAGTAGGCAAAGACCATTACATTGCTGACAGCTAGTGATGGGCGAAACTCCAGCGTTTCGCTTCACCGAAAAATTTGCGAAACGTGTCGCGCGTCGTTTTTTGACGCGCAGCGCGTCAAACGCGTCGCGTCGTTTCCAACGCGTGTCGCATCGATTTCGACGCACGACTCGTTTTTGTGTGCGAATTTTTTGGCGGCAAATTTTTGCTGCCGTTTCACTAATTTATTCGCCAGAGTCGAAACGCGGGAATACGCCGCGAATTCGCCCCTGGCGAATAAATTCGCCCATCACTACTGACTGCCATGTGGCAGGAGATTAACTGCAGGGTTTACTCTGCGTTTGTGAATCAGATGTGGGGAGATCCATACCGACCAAGGCATCATGTTATGGAATAATAACCAATGCACAACACCAGATGCCAGAAAACAAAAAAAATTAAGAAAGACACCATTAGCCCTATTATATTATAATAGTGCTAAAACCTACATAAGGGATCATTTACAGAGACACTGCATGGCAGCCCTTTTTTAGACGCTATGCACATAATAAATGATCCTTGTAAGATGACCAAGGGCAGAATGTTATAAACAGCATATCAGAATTCAAAAAATACAATCAACAAGTGATTGTTCAGTAGATAGTTCATTACAGTGCAAGTTTTAAATGCCCATATAACACATTCAAAGACCTGCTTGAAGGTGGCATATTTTTTGATGCAAAAAACAATGGACATAGCCATCCCATGCATTACATCAGAAATGTTATTGGAAATAAAAGATAAATGTGTCCTGCTTGAAAGATCTTACAGTCTAATTTACTGCAAGGCATATGCATTTGTTTTGATATAATTTGCTTTTATATTTCCCATTAGGTATGGTAGCAAAATGTAACCATGGTATTGTTTGCTTGCGTTTGTCATTTCTTTACCTTCAAACCTCCTGTTTTGTGTTCCTTTGATCGTTGATGCATTGCGTTTCTAACAAAATCCAAATTTCTATTCTAACAAATTCTATTAAATTAGGAGTGAGGATACATTTAATATAAGAGCAATAAAAGGTGCCCTTTAAAGGAGAACTAAACCTTAACCAAAAAAGTAGGATAGAAATGTTGTATGGGGCAGATTTATCATGGGTTAAAGAGAAAACTCCAGTTTTATAATTTCTAATTCTGAGCCACCCTTTCTATAGAGGTGGCCATATATTAGTTGAAATTACTGTAGCTGCCAAGTAGTCCACTCCAGACTGAGTTGTCCTTGTATTGGTCCATGTATGAGGCATACCAGCCTGCTCAGCTGATTTCTGGTCAGAGATCATCCAGATTTTACATTTTAAAAATCCAGCCGGATGAGTAATGCATAGGCCCATGTTATGATAAAATAGTTGGCTCTGTGTCAAGCAACTGGATTAACCTTATTTAACCCCAACAGAAAAGCAAATCTTTACATCTCAACAGAAAAAAAACAGCTGCTAGGTGCTATGAGCACCCGATGGCGCAGCTCTCTCCGGCGCGGCTCCCTGGATCTCCACGTGGGTAGCAGGGGCGCAGAGATGCCAGTGTCTGGACACCAGCGAGATGTCGTCACCAGCGTCAAATTCAATTTAAAAGGACGCCCTAGACTCTGGTTCAATACCTGTTTGTAGGAATTGTTTGGTGTATTCTTGGGTGCTTTGTAATTTTGTCTTTGATTATTTCTGGATTTTTGACCCTGCCTGTATCTTGACCTTGCTGTTATTCTGCCTACTTTCTGAACATTTGCCTGAATTGGGACTTTGCCTTCGCCTGACCCCTATTTGTACCATGAACTTGGACTTTGACCCCTGGGCTTCCTCCTTTGTCCTGACTACTCCCCCCTGGGAGCCTATAGGTCCCCTGACATTACTACTGGGCCATGGACCCCTCTGTGGAAGCTACGCCGGATGTTGGAAGAGCCCTCCAGGGGCTGGAGTCCCGCATGGAAGCGTATGAGACTCGGCAAGTTTGCATTGGGCAAGTACTTGATACGCTTATTTATCGTATGCCTCCCACTCCTCCAGCCATGGGGAATGCAGCTGCTGTTGTCGCTCCTCTGCTACCGGGTCCACCCCCTTGTGGGTCTTTGCCATTGAGGACAGAACCTTATCATCAGACATTATCTCTTTGACAAAGGGGGAATTACCCTTGCAAATTGGGACTTTGCATTCTGAGAAATTTACATTTCTAATTATTTTTTGCCCCTCCTCTCCTGTGGTGTTGGGATTACGATGAATTTGACTGCATAATCCCTCCATTGATTGTTCCTCCGAGAAGATTTCTCGATGGAGTCCATTTTGTCAAGAACATTGTCTTCCCCCTACTCAGCTCCATTGGGTGACTGTCTCTTCGACTAAACTGTCAGCTTTGCCATCCTTCTACAAGGAATCGCAGATAGGCCCCCTGACACTAGGATCCTAAGAATCATACTAACTAGCAACAGCACTAACTATTGTAATAATACTATTTACTATTGCTTTGTACACATACTGTATAATAGGCAAGTATTTATAAGAAGTTTCTGGCTGTGCATTGCACTTATATCTGCTCCCTACTGAATGGTGTGCAAGTGAGGGGCTTGCAAATGAGCATCCAAGTGCCACCCCCATGTCACCTCTGTTGAAAACCCAACTACTGTCTGCTGTTCACTACCAATTATATCATTTGTACGTCTAGCATTGCACCACAATCATTTTGATTGTATTACATGACAAAAATTATGTACAGGTATGGGACCTGTTATTCAGAATGCTCGGGACCTGGAATATTCCGGGATAACAAGTTTTTCAGTAATTTGGATCTTCATAAACATTAAATAAACTGGTAGACTGGTGTTGCCTCCAGTAGTGATTAATTGTATCTTAACTTGGATCAAGTGCAAAATACTGATTAATTATTACAGAGAATGTAAATTTTTTATCGATTATTTGAATAAAATTGAGTCTATGGGACATAGCCTTCCTATCATTCGGAATATTCTGGATAATGGGTTTCCAGATAATGGATCCAATACCCGTGTATGCATTATAGGTAAAACATGGTGATTTGTGCTTCTTTTTCAGTTTTTGATACTTTTAAAAGAACCAAAAAATTTAATACAGTAAAATATCCTATCTGTGTGCCTGGAGAGTGAGTAAGAATCACACCTTAATGCAAAGAAATAAGTTACTGGCTGTGAGTCTAGTGACAAAACAAGTAAGCAGTTGGTAATTTTGTATGAATAATGAGCACAGGATGTAGCCACAGCAATTTCTTTTATTGGGCAGTCGTGTGATTTACTGTGCAGTTTTCCAATTTTGCCGAATCTGGGAACAGCAAGGTACAAAGGCTTGGCTTTGGAAATGATTTGTGGCTCTAATAAAAATTACAGTTCCTTTTGTTTTTGTTCTTCTAACGATGGACCTGCTATGATAATGGAGCACACAAAGAAAACCTGCTACAATTATCAAGCAATAAGCTGAAGGATAAGGTGCTCAGTGATTTATTATCATTAGTGATGAGATTACCCTGTGCATTAGAGACCAGCTTTGCAGTAAACTTTGAGACCATTGTTAACTCCTACAACACATTTTTAATTAAGTAGAATGTTAGAAGAACAATATAAGAGCCATCATGTTCCATTACCTTCTTTGTAATTCAAGCATAGATAAAAGTATGTAAAAACACATTAAAAATGGTAATAAGGAAGTGTTCTTCCAGCTGATTAAAATGAGGCATCTGCTATTTATAGAGGATGTTTCATGCTGAAGTTATTGCAAATGGAATGTGTCCCTCATATTTTTGCACCCTGGGCAAATGTCCAGCAACTCAAGTGTAACTCAACTGTAAAGGCTATGTTAAATGAATAACTTGTACAGGTATGGGCCCTGTTATCCAGAATGCTTGGGACCTGGGGGTTTTCAGATAATGGATCTTTCCATAATTTAGACCTTCATACTTTGTCTACTAGAAAATCATGTAAACATTAGGTACGCCTGGTAAGGCTGGTTTTGCTTCCTGCTTCCATGAAGGATTTGTTATATCTGAGTTTGGATCATGTAAAAAGTACAGGGATGGAGTCTATTATCCAGAAAACTACATTTTATCCACATTTTTAAAAATTATTTAATTTATCTTTGTAATAATAAAACTGTACCTTGATCCCAACAAAGATATAGTTAATCCTTATTGGAAGCAAAAACAGCCTATTTAATTATTTAATACTTACATTATTTTCTAGAAGACTTAAAGGACAAGGAAAGTTTAACTAAAGAAGTAGGCTAGAAATGTTGTACATTATGTTTTGTACTTCTGTGCCAGCCCAAGGCAACCATGGCCCTTTAGCAGTAAAGATCTGTGTCTCCAAAGACATCTCAATTGCTCCCCATCTTCCTTTCTGCTGATGCACTGCACATGCTCTGTGCTGCTGTCACTTACTGAGATTAGGGACCCACTCAAAATATACAGTACACAGAATATAAATGTCACAATTAGGGTTGCCACCTTTTCTTTAAAAATTTTTTTTCCTATTAACAACATTAAAATACCGGCCAGGTGGCAACCCTAGTCACAATATAAGGCTGATTAGTAATTAATATGGACAATTACTACATGGCAGCACATAAACCAGTGCAACTACCATCAGAATAATTAATAATCAGCCCTGTAGCATCAGCTTGTATGACAGGCCAACCTCATTTTCCTGAGCATGTGAGTGTCACAGACACTTTCCAAGATGGTGACCCCCTGTGACAAGTTTGAAGTCCTGGATCATTGCTGCTATTGACAAGCTGAAACTTTAGGCTGGTGCAATAAGTTCAGTATATAAAACATTGAAATTTTAGTCCTATTCATTTGTAGGGGTTCCTTCTCCTTTAAGGTAAGAAGATCCAAATTATGGAAAGATGTTATCGGGAAAAATCAAAGGTTTCATGCATCCTGGATAACAGGTCCCATACAGAGAAATGTTTCAATAAAATGGAGTCTATAGGAGATGGCCTTTCTGTAATTTGCTTTCTGGATAATGGGTTTCTGGATAATGGATCCCATTCCAGTAGCTACCTAGTTGCAGCAACTTAGAAATAGGATTCAATGCTTTCCCTCTCACAAACCATACAGACTATAAATTGCAGAAAGTTGCAGACCTTTTAATGACACCATTTAGAACCATTTAGAGAGGTTATGTTACCTGGAAGGCCCATGGCACCAGAATCACCTTTTGGTCCAGGCATTGGTGAGCAACACTCACAGCAGTTAAAAAAAAAATCGGGGGTTTCCAGTGTGAAATTGTCAAAGGGATAAAGAGTGGCGGCTGTTCCAAAATCGGAATTCAATGTGGCCAGTTCAGTTGTGGTATCGGTGATCTCTGGGATTACAGGGAACAAAGTCTCTTCTGTTGGTGGAGCAAGGGATGTCTCTAAACCATCTGCAATTGCCATATTATAAGCTCTCTTAGTATGCTTGGCTGGCGGAGTGGTTTTCGCTTCCAAGTACATAGTGGCAACAACAATAGAAGTAATAAAAGTGGCTGTTGGCCATGATAAGGCTCCCATTTTTATATCTGCAAAAAGGAAAGAAATGCATTATTCATGCTATATCCTGATACATTTCAATGGATATCCACAAACACACATACAATATTCACAACCTTTGTACCGTTTCTCCTTTGTGAAATATGGAATTTCCAGGCATGCTGCTTTCTTGTCCTCTATATAGTCATGGAAGAGTCAATTGGACTGATTATCTATTTAAAATTAGAGGAAAGTATGAACACATACAGACCTGCCATATATGTGGATTACGACTAACTCTGCACAGGAAAGAACTGGCAGTGGAAAATGCAATATGCTACTGGAAAGAATAACTCTCTCTGCACTCAACACGATTATTATATTTTTAATGCTCCACATGTAGGAGCTGTAGTTATGGAATACAGTTAGCAAAGGGATACAATTCCTGCACTTAATATAAGCTTTCACCAAGCAGATTTTACTAAATGCAGTGTAGATGCAAATCTGCTAAAACTGCTGTACCTGCTCTCCTGTATTTTATATGGAAAATAAAAAGTCCAAATAAACCATGAGCCTTGTTTTGTTAAGCTAAACTGAAATACTTATTTTGTCTGTCTGCAGTGAGTGTCAGCTATCATATAGAACTTTCCAATTGTTGCTCCAAACCAAAGACTATGGGTGCCATACATACAGTAATGGTTGGCCAATTATCTCAAAACAAGATTGGCTGCCCATTTCATTCAGCAGCCATCTTTAGCACAAATACCTTCCTGCAGTGTCAAGAAACTAACTGCCCAAAGATTGGGGATTAGTTATGAGTAAAATTTTTGCAGACTCCAATGGGTGAAAAAAAAATTGACGCGTATAGAGTAGACTTTAATGCATTTTTGAGAATTTTCACCATTTTGAGAATTTTTGGCAAAAGTGGACAGATTCGTCCATCACTACTGGGGATCATTTTAATACATTTTCACGTAATCCCTAAAAAATAGCAATAATTAAAACCAAACTGAGAATTCATATATGAAGTTTTTATTGATGATTGTTCGCTTTAAGTATGAAATATAAAAATGCCTTAATTAGTGATGAGATAAATTTTTACTTGGTACAATTTTGCAGTGGATTTTGTGTTATTTTTGTGAACAAGATTGGAAGAATCGGGTCCGCACACACAAATTTTCTTGCAGTTGGGGGGCTTCCCCTTTTATTTTTCACCAAAATTCACCACAAGATCAACGTTTCGGGGGGAACAATCCACCCTTCATCAGGATAATTTAACATTGAATGTGTACACACCTTTATACCCAATAACTCCGCCCACTGTGCTGTCATCAGAAACATTTAACCCCAACAAGTCCACATGGTAATAATTAGTGCAATTTCCTTTAGTGTAACCATTTTATACATTTAAATAGCATTATTACTCACAGGTAGTTGAAATTATTTCTCAGTATACCCCAAAAGACACTATTGTCTGTGAAAAGAAAACAGAGAGCGTATAAGCATCCTGCCACTCATCCTAAGGGAATATTGCCTCACACGTGTAAAAACATTACAATACACATCGATAAATATTAAATATTACAAACATTTGTGAAAAAATGATAAATAGTTTTTATAAAAATCTTTGGTTAAAAAAAATGCTTTCTTTATAAGTAACATGACAGACTAAAATTCTCATTGAGGCCTCTTGGATACAGTGTATTTAATTTCCATATCCAATAGGCCTCACGTCTTAACAAAGACTTTGTATCGGCTTTACCTGCAACATTTGTAACTTTTTCCAAGATCTGCCACCTTAATTGGGATACATTATGTTTAGCCTCAAAGAAATGTTTTGCCAAGATCGTTTCTTTTTTAATTCTTTCTTTCTCTTTCTCTTTTTTCTCTTTCTTTTGTGTTACATTATCTGGGAGCACATCTGGTTTAAAATTATTTTTGTGAACCCAGGGTAACATTTCTCCATGCAGTCTGTGCTCCCGAAAACAAAATCTGGTCTATTGTGCAAAAAAAAAAAAAACACGTGCGTCATTATTATCCGCCCCTTGCCTTCAACATCAATTAATGGGTTTGGAGCATAACTATAGAGGAAAAAGGTCGCAGAAGGGTCTGTTAACATGGGTACAGAGATCCCCCATCACCAGCAACTCCCCTTACTGAGAGCAAGCCGGCTAGGAAGGTAGCTGTTGGAGAGAGCGCCAGGCCCCTCCAAAGGTTTTTTTGCAGGGTGGCAGGGCTTAATAGTTACCCTACTGACTGACGGAGAAGTCATTGCCATGTTTGGAAGAAATTGAGGATATTTTTGCTTTCTATGAAGAACAGTTGTATTATAGCAGAAAAAGTTTCTCTAATAAGATAGGCCAACGTACTGTATGTGCTACTGTAAAGATAAATATAGCTTGAAGTAACTGTTCCGGGTAAAAACCAACTGATTAAATAGATAGTATGTGCAAAATAAAAAATGTTTCTAATATAGTTAGTAATGTATAAATGTATAAAGCCTGGAGTGACTGGATGTCTAACAGAACAGAATACTACTTCCTGCTTTGCAGCTCTCTTGGTTTACACTTATTGGTTACCAGGCAGTAAACATTCAGTGACTTGAGGGGGGGCACATGAGTTATAACTGTTGCTTTTGAATCTGAGCTGAAGTTCCATCGCAAACTCACTGAACAGTTATGTCCCATGTGGCCCCCCCTTAGATCGCTGACTGACTCAGAGCTGAAAAGAAGGAATTTGGGTTTTGGCATTTAAGTGAGATATCCCTTCACTCCAGCCTTAACAGATTCATACCTCCCAACATTTTGGAAACAAAAAGAGGGACAAAATATTTTTTGGCCATGCCCATTTTGTGGCCACACCCCCTACTTATCATGTTCATTTTACAAAATTTGGCAGGTTTTGAAAGTTTGATCATATTTTTTTTTTCAATTATTTTTGCTAATGAAGGTGAATTGCCCCTTAAGCAGTGAGTAACTTTTCCCAAGGGGCCTGTTATCTTATCTTGTTACAATTACTTATTTGCTTATCTCAAAAGTGTTACAAAGTATCTTATCTGAACCTCCTGGCAGAAACGTTGTTCTTTTTTTGGCTGTTCAGTACAGAGGAAAACAGGACTTTCCAGTACAAAGGAGTGACAGCGGGTTGAGCTGTCAAAAGAGGGACTGTCCCTCTAAAAACAGGACAGTTGGGAGGTATGTAGATTACATTTTTGGCTAACTAAATTAGAAACGTTTTTTATTTTGCACATACTATCTGTTTGCCCAGTTTTTATATGTACACTGAACTGATCCTTTAATTGCAATGTAAATCCCCTAGTGCTATCGGTGTAAGGCAAGGTAGACTCTACAAGCAGAGCCAGTACTGAAGCAATATGAAACACTGCAACAGGAATAGCGCTATGCACTCTTAACTTTATATTTCTTTCAGGGATCACACTGGAGTTTTTAGATCTGACGCAGATATTTGCATATGCATCCTCTGCACCTTAAACATGCATTAACTGCAAGATCTATATGAATAATGGAAAAGGCCCTTAGCTGAATCATGAGCCTATCATGAACACTGAAACTGACGCCACCAGCACTACATTTAATTCATATTTAAGGTGCAGTTGAACAATATACAAATGCTTGCACTGTAAACTGATCTAAAATAAATACAAGAGTAGACGAATAACTGCACTGTTAGAACAGCAGAAATACAAAATAATGTTAAAATTGTAATTTAAATGATTCAAGTAGTAGTGCATTTTTTTTAATGTTTATTATAAAAGTTTTCTGGGACCCCACCAATTTTGTAAGGGCTGCTGAGTTAATATCATTAAAGACTAAGGAAATTTGCATTTTACTTACAGTATATAAATGTTAACAGACTTAATAACCAGTGCTGCAATAGGGACACATACAGAGTAAATGAGTAATTCAGCAAATTAGCCATTGTAATGTAGGTTTAGAGGTTGAACACAAAATATGCCAGTTAGACCCTAGTGTATTTGCACTAGAAATATTTCTTGCAATTTTCCTAAGAACAGTTTGTTCCTTTAGATCCTTTGCTCTAGATCTAATGCACTTGCTAAACGTTTGTTTCTTTATTGTCAACATGTCACTTGACAACAAAAGCCTCTTTCTCGTTTACATGCTGATTTAATTAAATAGATTTTTAACAGCTATATATTGATCTCATTGCACAAGCCTAAAGATTTCGCAAATCTATAACCCTAATGATCCAGGCCTTCAAAGCTGTCCCCCACTTTGGATTTTGTTAGGAGTGTCAATGACACTGCACATGCTCAGTGTGAACTGTGCAGCTGTTCAAAATAAGCTTAGGGGCTGTTGAAAATCATCAAGCAGAAAATTATCTTGTCATAGAAGTTGATGCTTCTAGGCTGATTAATTTCTGATGCAAATTGCACTGGTTTTTCAGCTGCAATATAATAAGAATCTGAATTAATTACTATATGTCTACTGTGACATTTGTATACGTATATATATATATATATATATATATATGTACTGTATATATACATATATATATATAGAAATTCTGCAGGACCGCACCACTTTCCATTCAGCCTTCTCTCAGCTGCCCCTGTGCACGGATAGTCAGCATACAAAAACAAAAAAAGAAAATACCAGCACCAGGGGTCTTTGCCAAAAAAACATTTGTATTTTACATGGTATGTACAACCGACGTTTCGGTCCCTCTTATATATAGTCCCTAAGCAGGGAACAACTGTTATTAAGGGAATTCATTTTTTATTCCAAGATGGAAACTTCTAGCAAGGAAGACCAGCTTCAGGTTTCCTGGGGAGAAACTATATTTTATGGCTGTAATTATGCATCTCTTGTATGGCAACCCAATATATACATTACACTGCTCTTCTGTTTTCAAAAATTGTATACAATGCCATGAAATCATCACTGAAACTTCTTCTGTTCCATCAATAAAATGTTTAAACATGCACCCGTAGCCCTTTAAGTGCCCCCCATATCTAAGACAGGCGCAGATTCTAGGAGACAATGCACCCCTTTTGTTCCCAGAGAACATTTGTAACCATCATTCACAAAGTAAAATCAAGAAACTGGTAGACTAGGGCCCCACGGGGCCAAAATCATTTTGCTGAAATATGCAGGCTGATCTCAGCCCCTACTGCAGACAATGGTGCTGTTCTTTTGTTCCAATCTGGAACCAATGTGTCGGCTTCAGTGCAAACACATTCAGTGGATCTCTGTGAAAAATGGAAAGTCTCACATTTCTTTGCCAAAACCAGATTAGTGTGTTTGTGCCGGATACTGAACCCGAATTTGCATATGCAAATTAGTGACAGGGAGATAAAAAGTGGAAAAAAACAATTGTTTACTTCCTTGTTTTGTGACAAAAAGTTACTTGATTTCCCTTCCCGCCCCTAATTTGCATATATAAATTAGGATCAGTGGCGTAACTACTCCCTGGTGGGCCCCGGTCCAGGATGGGCACCTGGGCCCCCCTGTTGGGCCCTTACCTCTATAAATCCCATGCTGGAGTGTTGATAGCATATGTGCTGTAAAATTTCCCCCTAGATAACCGCCTGCTATAACCATTATCGCAGCTCCGATGGGCCCCAAGGGGGGTGGGGGCCCTGGTGCAATTGCACCCTCTGCACCCCTGGTAGTTACGCCACTGATTAGGATTTGGTTCAGCCAGGCGCAAGGATTTGGCTGAATCCTTTTGGAAAAGGCGGGACCAATCCTGGATTGGGTGTATCCCTAGAAAATACATTCTGCCTGTTCTTTTGTTTAAAGAGATGCCTGTGTACTTATTTTTATTATAAAGCAACAGCACATTAATTTGTTTTTACAAAACCATAAATTAGCTGAGTTATTTTAACTAGAGATACAGAGCCCTATATAACCATCCCTGTCCCTTCACCCTTTGTGTGACTGTTCTAGCTTTCAGATAAGAAGTTATTATGCAGGGGCTTTCCAATGCACTGGTAATCAAATGATCTAGTATGAAAAAGCCAAACATTCCCTTTTTGCCCTGCCCAGCTCAAGAAAACAACAAAAAGCAAAAGCCTTTTATAAAAGTAGCATTTTTTACTCTGAGTTGGTGGTGCCATTAAAACAGATATAATTGCAAGAATTTTTGTCAATTCAGGAACACACATTCAAAACAATGTTTGCATCTTATTCACTGGGCACAGCCTGCTGGCAGTAACTTCAGGATTCCCCAGAGTTAATATGTGCATCTGCACACCACTTATCAGAAGAAAGATGGATGCATTGGTGACCATGCACTAGTGCAGGAGTGTGTTTCGACACAAATACCATAATACAGTTGTGTAACACCAGCACTTTGGGGTGCATTTGAAAATGAATCCTGTAGATTTGTCCCTAAAGAAAACAATTACAAAAAAGTGGCACAAGCCTTATTCATTGTACTTACGTATATTAAACAAGGGAGCTTACTGACTCTTTAAATGCATAAGAGGAATTTTAGGGTTGAACAATCAAATGTGAAGCCAGAAAGTTTTTTGAAAAATAAACCACACTATAGTAAATTGGTCAATGGAAAATTAACTCCTCTGTGTCTCTTGGGGGGTTATATCTTTGTTGAATGCAGGAAGCTATTGCTAGGACACCATGCTTGGCATGCATACAAGTAGACAATCTGCATTAGTGATAAAAAGTTAAGCCAAGCCAAATTGTGCATTTGACACAGAAAAACTTAATTCATCTATCCCATTTATCCCACTTTTGACAGAATATTGTGTCACAGCATCCCATCCAATTAAAGCGTTCACCATTGAAAACAATGGTGCTTTGGTATGCTAATGAAAAGGTTAAATGCATTAAATGAGTTAAGATAACTTTAGATAACACAGTTTCTTCAATTAACCCTGAGTCATGACGCATTTAACTCACAAATCCCAATGGCTGCATCTGTATATATATATATATATATATATATATATACCCACAAAATTGAAAACCGGCATACCCATAAAAATCTTCACCTGTTTTCTGTTTTCAATTTTGTGAATGTATATGAAACATAACCGTGCACCCCAATTATACATTTAATTTTGCATAGGGGTGTGGCTACCCATTGTTATATATACTGTATATATGTAGGGACCTATAGGTTTTACAAGCACCTATAGAGTTAAACCCCTTCCTTCCTTAGTTGCCAGGCAAAAGCCTGTGTTGCAATTTAAGTATTTGCATGCCTGTAGTTATTGGTCAATGGGTGTGGTGACCATTTACTGCCTTAAACTGTATAGTATTGGGAAGGGAGTGGCAACTTCCTCCTTTGGCTGCTGGTGTCCTAACCATCTGGATGTGACCCCATTGAGCCTGGGTACACCAAGGCCCATTAAAGCCATTTGCCCTGAAAGGACCTGAAGCTTCAGTGACTAAGTCAGTCACCAGGAAACCCCGTGAACGAGGTTAGTTATTACAGGGCAGCTATTTAATAGACTCTATAGGAGAGTAAGATAGTCTGCTTTATATAGCATGAGCAGCTGTGTGCTCCATCAAGGATAATAGCAGGGAGTAGCTTCCCGAGCTTCTTGTTTGCCTTTAGTGCAGGGACTGAGTGGATAGGGTGTTAGGCTGTGGACATTGCATTTTTGCTAATAAATCTACCTTTTGTTTTCATCAAAGGACCTCCTGGCATCCAATCAATCCTTTATTACTATTTTTATGTACAGTTTCCTGTGTATTGTAGTTCAACTACTAGCTGGACACTTTATTTGTGCTTGCCTAGCCAAAAAAGGAAAATGCTAAATCAGGGAAATGTGTTAAAGTAACTTTTTCTTCAAGTATTGAAAGGATATAAGCACAGTAGTCAGTTTTACTTTTATATACAATATTTACTGTGTTAATAACAAGGGTTAAGCATTGCAGTGCTAATGTTACACTATGGGGAGGGAAAGTGCAAGGTCTCTCTGTCAGTCACATATACAAACTAAAGCAATAAGTGATTGGTGCAGTGCTGTAAAAGAGACAGACTAATTGGAATTGAAAGTTTACAGGCAGAACCATGGCAAAATATACATCTGGTTAGTATTTTAAACCTTTATTTCACAAATAACATTCATACAGGGAAAATGTAGTTATTGGATACATGAGGACAAAATTTAGATGTAAAATCCGGGAAAACATGACTTAAAATCAGGGAAATGCACCGTTTGAAATGAGTTATAAATTGGTAGGACCACAAATAAAAAATGACTTACATAGTAACATAGTAAGTAAGTTCAACCTTTTAACTTTTTTAACGTTGAGAAAAAAACTTCACCTTTATTTTTTAAAATGAAGTCATTGGAGTGCGGCTTGTTTGTTCACTGCATTCTAATGTGTTGACCAGCACCCAGGCAGCTGTGGATTGTGAAGAGTGCACCAGCTAAGCAGATTGTATACATGTATATATATATATATATATATATATATATATATAAATATATATCATTTGCCCTTTATAACTGGAATCAAGTTTGTCAGCAATTTATGAAACAAAATGTGTTTGTTTTCTTATTACATAGTAATGCACAAGCCCCATCTCTCTGGTGATTAGAAAATATTTTTAATGCATATTAGGCTGTGCTCCTCTTTACTCCCTTTGCCACAATACAGTGTACATATTGTTGCCGGCCACAGGAAGTCTCTTTCAGCTATCTTTTAAAGTTTTAAAGTTAATTATGCCCATTATGCTAGGCAATTGTATTTTATAACATAGATCACACATTATGCATGACTTGGTTTCTTTTATTAACAGTGGTTAAATAGAAAAAAGTATAATTTGATTCCTTTAGATGCAACAGAAATAAGATACAGCTTTGGTCGTTCCTTTAAAATCCCAAAGTCTAAATGCTGTTTCTACTTGTACAGCAGCTTTGGGACTACACTTCTAGCTCAGGGACAGCTAAGATCCTGAACTATATTTCCCATACCAATTGTTAAATTAAGTAACTGCATATGAGTACCATAAATCAAATACACGTACGCTATTGCTCCTTCGTGTGAGCTAAAGCTTCTAAATTGATGGTGTAATGGAAAGGTCTTTCTTTAGCTGTTGAACCAGAGAGCACTTGCTATTACATAACATTGTATCAAAGACCATTCCCAAGAAAGGTGAAACAAGGAATGCTGAGATGACATGTCATATTTCAAAATTACAAAACCCATTGAAAATATATGTTGTCATGTTAAAAATATAGCATTTACTGTATGTTCTGTCATTCAACCCACAGGCAAATCTACCATGCACCTTAAGGAACATAAATACTTTGGTGATTTGAAATTCAGCCTATGGATCTTAGTTCCTGAATGGCAAGTGCTTCATTCTTGCACTACGAAATAGTGTAAATTTATACGCAAAGGATAAAATCATAAATCCGCACAGTTAGTTGGTGGACTTTGGTTTTCCTAATGACAAGAAGTACAAGGAGAGAAGTAGCTAGAAATGTTGTACATTATGTTTTGGGTTTCTGTACCAGCCCAAGGCAACCACAGCCCTTTAGTAGGTTAGATATGTGTCTCCAAATATGTCCCAGTAGCTCCACATCTTTCTGCTGATTCACTCCACATGCTCTGCGCTGCTGTCACTTACTGAGCTTATGGACCCACTCACATTATAAAGTACACATAGCATATAAATGGCACAATATCTTCTTATTCACCCCCCCCGGCTACATCAGCTTTCTGAAAAAAAAATCATCTATGCCTACTAGCTACCATAGCCTCCAAAGTTCTTATCCCAGAAGAATATTCCCACCCTGGCTAAGTTACAGATCTAAATGTGTTGACCTTTGTAATGTCACAGAAGAAAAAGTGCCTCTTCTTTACTGCCTTCTGCATCCATATATGCTTTTAACTATCCAACCCCCTCTTAATTTCCACATTAATTCAAATTCCAAGTTCACCATCTCCAATAGAATAGTTCTAGTCAATACCAATACATTGGTAGCATACCCTTCTATAAACCAGCTTGCCTTGATAACAACCAAGCTATTTCACAGTTTCTGAATGCCAGCTCTATTCTTGATACCTTTAAAATCAGCTTCCCTTGAGCTCACTCCAACAAAATAGCAATGGCATACAAGATGCAAGGATTTGAAAAAAAGAAAACATTGATTCACTGATATACTTCTTTTATACTTTCTGTCTACAGCAATTGATACTGTTGACCATTATCTCCTTTTACAGTACAAAATCTTCACTCACTTGGCTTCCTTGATCCTGATTTTCCTCCTATCTCTCCAATCGCAGCTTCAGTAACACTTTCTTTAAATGTTGTTAAAGGAAAACTATACCCTGAAAATTAATTTTTGAGCAACAAATCAAGTGACATATTAAAGAATCTTACCTACCTGGTATATATATTTAAGTAAATATTGCCCTTTTATGTCTCTTGCCTTTATCCACCATTTCATGATGGTCTGTGTGCTGCCTCAGAGATCACCTGACCAGAAATATTTAAACACTAACTGTAAAGGGAAGAAGTTTTGAAGCAAAAGACACAACTCTGTCTGTTAATTGGCTCATGTGACCTAACTTTATAGTTTGTTTGGTATGTTTGTGTGCACCGTTGGATCCTAGGATCCCAGGAGGCTGTCCTTATTTTTTAAAATGGCTATTTTCTATTTATGATTACCCAATGGCACATGCTACTAAAAAAGTGTATTATTATGAAAATGGTTCATTTACATGAAGCAGGGTTTTACATATCAGTTGTTTTATGCAATATCTGTTTATAGAGACCTACATTGTTCGGGGGTATAGTTTTCCTTTAATCAGCTATTGAACTGTCAGTAAGAGTATCCCAAGGGTCTGTCCCTAGGTCTGCTTCTCCTCTATTTATATTCTGTCTCTTGGTGACCTCATAGCCTGCTTTGGTTACTCTTACCACCTCTATGCAGATGACACCAATTCTTTTCATTATTTCCTCTGTTCAGACTGCAGTAGCAGTCTGTCTGGAATAGTATACTGAATGGGTTCTCACCATCTCGTGCTAAATAAAAACAATCAAAATGCATTTCTTGCTACATAAATTAAACTACTTTTCTCTGTCTTTTCTCCCAATCAAATCCCACTTACTCACCTCCGTTAATACAATGGCCTATCCTAGCAATCTCTACAGCTGACTGAAGCTATGAAGCCGTTCAAATCTTTTCTGGCTAGTCTCATGTCCCTAACTTTTGAGATATATATATTTATTTTCAGAGTGCTTCACAACACCATTTGTAAAAGTAGCACTGAGAGCAATGCACCCACATAGTTTCTTTGTTTCATTTGTGTCCCTTATTTAATATATCCTGTAAGGTATTTTTGGTAGACACCTTTTTAGTATTTGTCTCAATTCTTTTATATTACTGGATGTATTTTAGCGCTTATGTGCTTTTACTCTTTCTATTAAATATTCTGTGATGCTATGTGAAAATATTATCAAATATATGTTGTTTTTGCTTTTGGCTATGGAGGTCATTTCCAAGGAAATTCCCTAAATGACTGTTGGGCTTTTTAATATTTATATATAATAACTACAACTAGACTTTCCTAGCACACAGTATTTTTATTCGTAAGCTGTTCCAGCTGCCTAAGAAAAGGCCTAGTTTAGCAGCAATACTTTCACACTTATTAGGATGCTAAAACCTTTTTTCATTATACAGTAATTTGAAGAATGTACGTTGGGAGTTTGTCAGTTAAATCTGTGAATCTTTCTGGTTGTAAAAGAGATACTTTCATTATCAACAGGTTATGAGGATGTGGCCTTTTCATTGTGGCTTTATAATTCATTGTTCCCCATGCACAGACTTTATTGGAGTATTTAACATTTGTCACTATCCCATAGTATTGCGGATTTTCACACATGTTATCTATAGCTCATAAAAGGAAAGATGCATTCAGCAGTAGCAATCTAGTAAAAGTAAAATAAAGGGTCAGCTGCCATTTATGTCATTTTGTTGATGATAAGCCTTTATGGTTTAAAAAGCAATTGCATAGATAAGTTTCAAAGCTACAAAATGGTATAAAACCATTCACTTTATATATATGTTGAGTGCAGGGGTATTGGCAGATGATCATTTTTGAACTTGCAGCCATAAAGGCACGTTTGTCTGGTAAACGACACATACAAATCAAGAAAGTGTGCATGATCAATATCACAATGACATGCATCAAGAGATACGTATGCGCCATTATGGCTTTCAAAAGAAACAATACCCATAAAGTGCAAGATTTAAATACATTCTGTTTCTAGGAATTGAAGAACTAGCAAAGTGCAGGATGTGATTTCCATTCAATTGGCTTCTCTTTTGAGAAGACACTTTTAAATGCAGTCATGGATGAGAACAAACCTTGTCATTATAAATTTCCTACCACTCATGCTATAGTCCAGGTCATGGCTGTTGGGAGTAAGTAGCATCTTAAGTGCTTTAAATTAACTGGGCCAGGGGTCCCATTCCAAGGGCTGTTCTCATGCTAAGATAGAATGGAGTATATGTGCTGAGGCAAATGTGTTTAAAATGCATATATCTTAACCCCTTTGGCTCAGATAGAAATATACCTAGTATGGCATGAGCCTCGGTGTTTCAGGATATTAAATACAGATCATTTGTTTCCTCAGTAGTGATTAGCAGCTGCCTCCTTCCATTTAGATTGCAGAGGGAGATTGATTTGTTCTGTGATAAGTAATTACCAAAATAAATAAAATTTCTCTTTTAATTCTTCTCTCCAGCTCAGCAGTGGTGTCGTGGGTACAACCTCATTGAACAAAATGAGGTGCGTCTAGACCTGCGCTCCCCTGCGGCTGAACGCAGCCAAACGCAACGCAGGGGAGCGCAGGTCTAGACGCACCTCATTTTGTTCAATGAGGTTGTACCCACGAGACGCGTGTAAGCGCCGAACGCAGATTCAGACACAACATGCTGCATTTTTCCTGCGTTCGGCGCTCACATTCGTTCGTGTGAGTACAGCCCCATTGAAAATAATTGAGTGCGTCTATACCTGCGCTCCCCTGCGTTTGAACGCAGCAACGCAGGAGAGCGCAGGTAAAAACGCCCGTGTGTAGGAGCCCTTAATTAGAGTGAGAATATACAGAATTTGAGACGGCAGCAATCACCCTCCTAATAGAAAGCATGGGGAGAGTAGCTAAACGTATGTGTGCTAAAATATGCACAAATGTAACATACAAATACAATTGTGTGAGCAGACCTAAAAATAGAGAATAGAAGATTAAATGCAGCATACTCATAGGAAGTTTTCTCAGTCTTGGAGTTATTAAAACAGATCAACTTTTTACTACCACTGAGGATTGAATTGATCTCAGCAGTGTCGGCAGAGACTGAAAAATTGATTCACATCTAATAAATGTGTGATTTATTATACATTCTATTAGTGCATTGCCTTTTATCTCTTACTTTACAGACACAGACAGATTGCTGCACAATAATATATATATATATATATATATATATATAGAAGCGAAAAATAGCGACACTCACAGGTTTTCTTCATGGTGCAAAAGTGGTAAGGTTTATTGTGCTCGACGTTTCGATCCCCCACAGGGATCTTTGTCAAGAGATTTCCAGTTCACTGGAAATCTCTTGACAAAGATCCCTGTGGGGGATCGAAACGTCGAGCACAATAAACCTTACCACTTTTGCACCATGAAGAAAACCTGTGAGTGTCGCTATTTTTCGCTTCTATGATTATCTCATCTAGACGAGCACCCAGGTATTACCCTTGTCTACGGAGTGCACCCTTTGGATTCGACTATATATATATATATATATATATTGCTTTTAAAAATCATTATAAGTATTGTATTTCCATTCTGCACTTTACAGGTGTTGGCTGTTGTTTTAAATTGATTAATAAAATCTATATGCAAATATAGTATAGCATATAATCTATATGCAAATATTGTTAATTTCTTGTCTGACTGATTACCTAAGTAGTACTGGATAGCCTACTGGATAGTCTTTTGCATTACTATTTGGTTCATACGTTTGTCTATTTTTATGCTAATCACTCTACTACTTGCACTCTTTAAATACCCTGTAGCTGTGCAAGAGAGCAAGATCTAACAAACCCAAGAGTTGCAGCATCCCTTACCTTATTCCTTTGCTTTTTATCATAAATACAGTCCTTAAAAAGCACATCGCAGCATCCATTATGATCTATTTAAAAAAACGCAGTGTATATAATTGCCTTTGTCACTTTTTCTGTAGCCAGTGAGATCAGGGGGTATCAACAGGTGGACTGTGTTTCTTTGAGTATCTACACTTAATGCCAGTTTAGTGCCAGTATTATTAATTAATCAAGAGTAGACCTGCTTTCAGTAATGCTTGTCAATATCTTCATGTCCTAATGTCCCCCAGATTGCTAATCTCAGTGGAGACAGGCACCATGCAATTGTAGACAGATTTGGGCATATTTGCCAGTGCTCCAGTTGCAAAAGCACTAAGGGGTGCAAATTGTGTCCCTTAGAGCCCATGCACTTACCTGAATATAAATATAAATATTATATATCTCCTACTTTGTTTTCCAAGGTTCTATTAATATGTTACTGACTTTGCTGGCAGGGAAAGTTGTGCTCACAACTAATTTTTAAAACGATTAGATGGGGGTGCAATGAGGCCATGACCACAAAATACATATAGACAAATAAAAAAGGTCCTTTGCATTCAACCCATTATCAATATATTTAAGACATTGAGACATTTTGTGCATACAGCTACTAAAAAATGCCTTACCCGTTAAATAAAACAGGGATTGTTTGTCCATATATAGCAATATATTTAAGCTGCCATCTACGCCAAAGTCATCCCATATCTGGCCAGTCCTACTCTCAAATTGTATCTGATTCATTAAGAATTCTATTACATTGTTATACATTTTACAAAGGGACTAAGTTTTACCTGCAACTTACTTGCTGCTTTTAAAGTAATACTATTGGGCATAGGACCTGGTGCTTTGTTGGCATGGGAAAATATTGCATCCTAAGGGCAACAAAACACCCCAAAAAAACTATACATGTACTTCTAATTCGCAACTGGTAAATAGTTTAAAGGATAACTAATGCTCAATAAAGATTCTGCCTAAAAATGCTTTTGGTTTGTGTACCACCTCTAGGGCAAGCCAACCTCTGTATCTCTGAAGGAGAACTTCTCATCTGTGTTTTATGGTCTAAATTATTGTGCAGTGAATGTAATAAAACGACTTACTGATAAAGCTGTTATTGTGAACCAAGAAAGTCACGTCACTTTCAAACAGGTATTAAAAATGTGCAATGCTAAATTTAAACTCGCAATACCATGAACTATGTAGGGAACATTATTATATTGCGAAATGTTTACATCTTTTATTTCAAATTGTCATATATACTGCAAAATTCATGTAACTGCTAAAGGTGCACATATATTTGCAGTCATGTGATGCCCATCATCTAAATAGTTACTAATAAACCAACCAGAAAGTACAGCTGACTGTTAATTATTGTGCAGAACACATAGATGCTCAGATGCCAGAACATTATTTATGTATTGACAAAGGGTGGGACATCGTTGACTTTTTCAGCATCTGCTGCATAATCTCTCTACTGATATCCGTGCCCCTGTTATATACAGTACATGGAGCTCTATCGTACTGATAGCGTCAATTGAGATCATCAAATTAAGGCATTAGTGATGGGCGAATAAATTCGCCCTAGGCGAATTCGCGGCGAATTTCCGACATTCCGCGATGGCGAAAGTTTTGGCGAATTTGCCGCGTGTTTTGTTTCGCTGCGCGTCGAGCTTCGTCTCGCGTGCAGTGAAAAATATTTTTAAAAATAAATTAATATATATTAAAATATGCCTTTTTAATTTTTCACTATTTTAAATAATAATCACAGATGTTTTTAAGAAGCTGGCAAAATGGGAGGCCTTTTTTTCTTTTGAAAAGATAAGAGTCCACTAACAATGCAGGGCATGTGTGTTACTAACTGAAACACGCGTGTAAATTGCTCTTCTCATTGACTCCAATGCTATTCAGCACATTAAGACACAAAGCAAAAGATGTCATGTTTTACAATTTTTTTTCACATTCCCATACCTCCCAACATTTTGGAAGTAAAAAGAGGGACAGAATTTTTTTTTTCCATACGTAGAGCTGCAACATTTTGACCACACCCATTTTTGTAGTCACACCCACTAATTAACATGTTCGTTTTACCAAATTTGGCAGGTTATGAAAGTCTGAAAATATTTCTCCTTATCTAAACTGTTATAAATACAATCAATTACTTATTTTATTATATCATAATTGTTAAAAAGCATCTTTTTTGCACCTGTTAGCTGTTCTTCTAGGTTCTCTGCCAAAAGCCAATTAAGTTAGAAACTTTGTTTCTTTTTCTGGCTATTCCTTGCAGAGAAAAGAGGGACTGCAGGTTGCGCTGTCAAAAGAGGGAATGTCCCTCCAAAAAAAGGGACCTTTGGGGGTATGGCAGTTTTGCACTGTGCGCCAAAACTATTCTGACGCGCGTCAACTTAGGCGCGCGACAAAACATCAGCACGACTAGTTTCACAATTTTTTTCGCCGTTTCGCAAATTTTTCGGCGAAACGCCACAGATTTGCCCATCACTAATAAGGCATACATTGATACTGTTGATAATGTTTTTCTATGATATATTTGTTCAGAGAGTACATTTATAGTAGTTGATAATTCAAAATATGCTTTATTGTTAGCGTCAGTTAGTTCATAGCAAGCAGATTAAAATGTAAATGGCTCATTTACTATAAGTAGGAAAAGTACTGGGGACAATAATAGGCACAAATGTGAGACTATTAAAATGCAAGTCGAAGTAAAATCGTTCGATCGTACGCCAAAATCGTTAGAATAGAACGATTAGAACCATTTTATCGTTCGATGGAACGATTTTACTTTGATCGCAGGAATGCTTAATTCGGTGTAAAATACTTTGACTTAATGTTCAAAGTATTTTAATTCGATGGTCGAATTTCGAAGTATTTTCCACTTTGAAATTCAAACTTTAGTAAATCAGCCCCTTAATGTTTAGTTAAAGAAAAATACTGTTAGTTTAACCCTTACTTCTTAAAGTGGGCCTGTCACCCAGACAAAATAAAAAGCTGTATAATAAAAGTCCTTTTCAAATTAAACATGAAATCCATTTTTTTTAATTAAGCATTCATAGCTATTGTTAAGTCATTTAAAATCTCAGATGTCAATCAAATATTGTCTGCCCCTCCTCTATGCCTTAGGGTCAAAGTCAAAGGATTAGAAACCAGAAATCAGTCAGTTAGCAATTATGGAGCACCCAGGAACTTACAGGAAAAGAACCTACATTCGGGCATTGAACCGGTGGCTTTTTAATTTCGAATGTTGTGTCATGCATGATGACATCACATGATGATGCAATACTGCAAAGTGTGTCAACAACACAGCATTGCAGCCATGGGCGCCACCATCTTTAATTAAAACAATTATATATTAGGGAACACCCCTTCTTCAGACATGATAGCCAGTAAGGCAGTGAGATATTTATATGGTAGTCTACTCACTATGAACCTTAAATTTTTTGCATTTGTTTTTGTTACCTCCATCTACAATAAACCAACTGTCAGGAACAATTTACTACAGGGTTCTAGCCTTCATCTTCCTAGATTGTTTAAGGGCTTACCAAAATTAATAAGGGTAAGATGTATTGCATCTACTAATGAGTTATAGGAGCAGGAGGAGACCAATATGCAACAAAAGTTTAAGGATAAAAGCTATACCTGAAAATTAGGGAGGAGTTAAAACAAATTACTAGAGAACAACTATTAAAGAAAAATACTGGACCAGTGCAAACTGGGATACGTATTCCTTTTGAGACAATGTATGATGTTAATTCCAAATTAGTCAAAAGTACAATGTACTGCGGTATACTATGGTATACTAAAATTGGACCCCAAGTATGGTAATAGTTATAGTGAGCCACCACTATTTTCCTACAGAAAGGCAAAAACTGTAGAGTAGAGTTTTTGTAGAGTAGAGATTTTTAAATTCAAATAGAATTTGAGTTTTTGGATCAATCCTATTCATTGAAGTTTAAAAATTATATTATATTAATAAATTAAAATTGGTCAAATTTCGAGTTCATGGGGGTTTCTGGAGTTTTTAAAAAAAAACTCACATGAATTCGAAATTCAACTCTTGATAAATGTCTGCCAGGGAGACAGCATTTATTATTGTAATAAATATACGTTTATGATTGTAATAGTAATACATTCAAATATTTTCAAGATTTTCAACCACAGCCTTGAAGTTGGCTGCCAGAGTTTGCTGGGAGGTGTAATTTAAAAGCTGGAGAGCTGCAGATTTTGGCTCCAACCTGCCTGCCTTGATCAGGGAACTATCAATTTGCAACTGGTGATTTTATACATACATGAGTAGAAGCTTATTAGGAATAGTGCTGTGCATTTATTGAATACAGAGAAACTGTAACAAACAGATTATTGTTCCATTTACAAGATTTGTTTACACGTGGGGGCAAGATTTTGCACTTTCATCCAGGACATATCATCATTACATATGCATACTTTTCTGCCCAAAGCACATAAAAAATTAAAGGCATTAGATCAGTTTTGTAATCAAATGTACAATCCATTCTACAAATCGGTTAGCAACAAAAAACTTTTCTCTCATATACTGTGTTATACTGTTGTTTACTTCTGCCAGTAGGTGTCAGTGTTCATGTTATTGTGTGTTCCTAAAGTTTTATTGTAACATGTGCATTCTGGGAATAATCTCCATGAGGTGATGTTATATCCTTTCTTCTTCTGCATGTTGTGAGGAGAATATCAACCATGCTTACGGCATCATACTAACTGGTAAGAGTCCTGACTGTCACTGCAACTCCAGATTACCCAGTTACTCTGCTAACACTAACAGCTGATATATATCTTTAAAAATTATTACAGTTATTACAATCCATTTTCCAACTGGTAGTGGATTTTAAAGGGCAACTACTCCAAATCACTTAGTATTCCAGATCATGTTATAGAGTACTATTTTAAAGTCTAGTGCATCATAGGGAAACAATTAAAGCAATAATTTCCAAAAGACAGTATTGGTTGTTTTTTTTTAATAAAAATATATTTTATTTGTTATTATTTATTTTACAGTTGATAATTCGGTTGAAAGAAATCTTTATTTTCACTGTTAAAAAACAAAATCACTTTCCTTTATTCTGCGGACTCTCTTGCTACTTACATCAACTGAGTTTAAAGGGTGGCCCACATGCAAAAACATGTTGGTTCTCACTGAGTAAAGAGAAATTACTATGTATATAAGTATTAAAGTGATACAGGCAAAAAGAAGGTTATACACAATTTGATAATTACACCTAATCATGCAAGATAATTTCATTTGTGAGTCTATGCATTTATTTGCATAGCATTATGCAGTGTATCCATAATGCATATTCATATACTAATGAGTTTTTACAGAAGATTGTTTGCATGGCATTTATTTTAACAATAATCCAGAAGAAAATTCTACGAATTACATTTTTTTTAGATTGTGTCTAGACATGTTAATTTCATATACAGTAGGCCATAATGTTACCATTTGAGTTTTACTATGTTCCAAATTCAATAAGTAAACATATGTTTAACATTAGAAAGATACTGTAAATGTTCTAATCTTCAAAGTGAAATAATAGGAACCCCAAAAATATTGAGTCAGTAGTGTCATCAGGAAACAAGCCATTTTGAACGCTATTTAAAACCTGAAGCCAAATTTCATCATCTTCATACAGATGAATTAGCATAGATCCTGACGCTTGACCAGTGTTAGGTTCATAACGCCTTGCTTGTGCCTGTTGAACTATTTTGCCATTGTGAAACAGGCCAACACTAAAAGATTTATGTCTTAAACTTAAGTGGTATGTAAAAAAATAGACACCATCAATACTGGCAGTGAATGTACCTGAATTGATATTATATGGTTTATTTTCATTAACAAAAACCTTCTCAAACATTATTGAGTATCCAGGTAATAGAACATTCCTTTTCTGTCCAAGGCCCACAGAAAATGCTATGTTTTCATGTCCAGCACAAACTCCTTTTTGTCCCTTTTCACCCTTTATTCCTGGCATTCCTGGTTGTCCTTGAAATCCTTGGGGCCCCAAAGATCCAGGACTTCCACGGTCACCTTTCTGCCCAACTTCTCCAGGTTCCCCCTTTGGGCCTTCTCTACCCTTGGTTCCCTTTTCTCCATTGTTACCATTTTGTCCCTCATCTCCCTTTACACCCATCTCTCCAGGTTCACCCTTATTTCCTTTTAATCCTCCTACACCATCCATTCCTTTGTTTCCCTTTTCCCCCTTTCCACAAAATGGACAAATGTCCCCCGGTTCACCTTTAGGACCGACAGGACCTATGCCTCCTGTGTCACCTTTGTATCCCATGTGACCTTTGGAACCCTTCTGCCCATGATCCCCCTTAGTTCCTTCAAAGCCTTGATGTCCTTTTTCACCAATTATTCCAGATTCACCTACAATTAAATAAAACAAAATTTGATATATATATTGATTAAAACACAATTACTGTAATGTGATATTGTTAAGAGGATTTATAAATACTGTATAGATGACAATTGTAAACAAAATAAAAAAGAAAAGCCTTCTAAGAGCCCCACATTTCATTTTATGGCAAACTCTTTGTTAAGTCTCAAGCACTGTTATCTTCGTATTCACAATTTCCCCTTTGCACTTCCCCCAGAACTTGATTTGTTTATCCTTGTCTCTTTATACATTATTATCCTCTATCTCAGGGGTTTGAATATGGCAAATGAGGGCTGTGATCGGCTTATTTGTTCTATTGGAGTAAACCGATGTCTTTATGCCTCCGAAACTTGATCTTAAGCCAGAAATATTGAAATTGATACTTACTATGAGGCTACCAGGAGCAACATCAATGGGAATGGGAGAGCTACTGTACATGTTGCTCATGAGCCACTGGTTGGGGATCACTGCTCCATCTCTACAGTGTTATTTGCAAAGATGGCATCATATACATAAAGGTTTCCATTAAGCATTAATAAAATATATATATTTACCTATCAATAAAGGTCAGTTCAAAGGGTAAAAATCTAACCAATCTTATTATTGCAGCTTTGCATAGTATATGTCAAGTGCATAATATTTGAAAAAACGTAATGAATTATTGATTGGATTTAGTGTGTTTGTGTGTGTAAATGTGTGCAGCATATAAGTATTTATATATACATACAATTATCTATACAGTTACATATTAGAAGTTAGAAATTATAAATTTATTTCAGAGTAATGTAGGAATAGCAATCTAAACACTATTCAAGGTTGACCAAGAAAACATTTTCTTAATTTTAGCAAAGTTCATCTTGTGGACATGAAAGTCCACCTTTTATATATTCACTAGATAAATATAAATCTAAATTCCCATGTGCTCAGGTGACTGTGAGATACAGTAATTCTCATCTATCAAAGACTAAGGAAGAATGATACGTGTGCAAAGGCATTAGCAGGTAAAATTACCTGGATTCCCTTTTTCACCTTTGTCTCCTTTTTGTCCTTCAGGTCCTGGAATATTACAGAAGCACTGTTTCCCTGTTGTGTTGTTTTCCACTGGTATTTCCAAGACAGAATCTAGCTGGTCATCATACGGAGGGGCTTTGTTAGTCACTAGTAATGGGACTACAGTGGCATTGTTCCCTATCTCTTTGGAAGCACTATCTTGCATAGAGACATTCTCACTGTTGGTACCGTTGAGTACATCAAAACTAATTAGCTGCTTGGGATCAGTATTTGTTGTAATTAGCTCCTGCACTTTAATATTATTTTCCACTCCATCTGCTACATTGTGTGAAACAGGGGTTAGTGTAGATGTTACAGCAACCTGGTAACTTTCTTGAGCCCCGCCATCTGTGACTGTATCACTTTCAGCTGTCCCATGGCTTACATTGAGGAGAACAGTAAAAGCTTGTACAGGTTCCTGTGTTTCAGCACCACTGAGTGCTTCCATTGTAAACAGCGGGCTAGATGTCAGGCTTACAATTGCTGAACTTCTCAGTGGACCCCACGGACCAGACAGTAGTATTAGCAGAATAGATAACATGGCTGTGAAATACAAGGAACACCATTCTGTCACAAAGATGTTAAAAATATTGGAAAAGGCATAGCCTATAATGCTAAAACAATAATACAGTTGCTCCTGATTTATGCTTATTAGTTTTAACCCACAAAAATTTCATACAGCAAACATTGTACAGTTATGGAATCCATTTTTTGGAAACCCGTTTATCCTGAAAGCTCAGAATTATGGGAAGGTCATCTCCCATAGACTCCATTTTAAGCAAATAATTAAAATAAATTTTTAACATTCATATATATATTTTTTTCAATTAAAATAAAAATAGACAAAGATTTAAAAATGTAAAATCCATACCCATAATATACACAGGATCTGAAAACATTACAGGAGGGATTGTTCATTACCATACGAGGCAATGCAAAAATGCATTAGCAAAAAAAATTAAGTAGTATCCATAAATGTTACAATTTAAAAGACAAAGTGACCTAGTATTTAATGTCACATGAAAAACACGCAAAAATAAGCCATTAAAGGCAAAAAATATTCATCACAATCATCCCTCTTAAGAACAAGAACATTTCTTTTGAACCGTTTGCTAGAAGAGAACAGGTAAGGCAGTTAAAACATGGATATATTTTGAAAGTTCATTAATGTATTTTCTTGATACTTCAAAGTAACTAGAGAAAAGGGGCAAAATGATGAGGTTTTTAAAATGCAATACATGATTTACCTAAAATATGGTATAACAGGCGTCCAACTTTAGTTTCTTCTTTCTGGAAATGCACAATGGGCTGTGCTGCATTAAGTAGTAGATGTAGCACAAAGGTCCCATTGTTCTCTACAATAGAATAGGTGTCCCAAGTCATCCCCACATAAATAAGTATAATAACAATATTTAAGGCAGTCTTTGATGTATTATTTATCTAACGTACTAGTGTAAGCCGTCTACTGTTTCCTGCTCAATAGTATGATCTGTAATTACAATTGATATAATAGGACTATTAATGCTCTTCCATTAGTACTGAAATGTTCTTTGTTGTTTTGAAAGAAAAAGCATGTAATTTCCAAGAAACTGTAAAATCAATCTGCCAGCTTGTATTTATAAGGCCACATGAAATGAATCATTCACAGCCTGGACACACATCTACTGTATATCTACCTGTAATATATTATTTAAAATATTTTTGGGAAAGTTGCAAGTAAGCAGTAGCTTGTTCACAACATAACCAATTTTTATTTCCATGCAAAGATCCTTTAGACAAATAAGGGAGTATTTGCAACAAAATGCACAATGCAAAGCCAATAGCAGAATGGGGTCACAAAAAGTAAAATATTATATTTAAAAAAAGCATCACCATCTGTGGAAAAAAAAAATATTTATTATACCAAGAACCTGGAAATAGCTTGAATCCAAACATACACCATCTAAAACCTGTCACAGTCATATAGAAGTCAATCACAGAACAATTTGAAGATATTTGTAGCCTTCATGATGTTTAAGTTTTTTTCAGTGGGTTTCACTTGAAAACCCAATAAATTCAAGTGACACAAGCTTTTCTTTCCACTGAAAACTCGATCAATTTGAGTATTCAAGTTTTTCACCCCTACTACACTGATTGGAGTTTTTTACATTTGCGTTTTTTCTTAAATTAGAAACCATGTAATTTGTGAGTTAATTTTAGGTAAAAAACAATAAGCTCACAGAGCTCTAAAAGTTCACCCAAAAAATACCCCCCTTATTATGGGTTTACGTGATACACAGGACCAGTGCATCTGCTTCCTCCTTTTTCATGCATGTCCAGTAGAGCAAAAAGCCAAAAAGTTAACAGAAGCACCAGGCCGAGTTATCAGCTAAGTGATTCTGAGGGGCAGAGGTGCCTAACATTTAGCACCCCCCTATTGATTGAACCTTCCCTTCTACTTTAAAGGTAGCTATACACAGGGATATCACCAAACGGGCAGATCTCTTCCCAATATGCACACATTGAGGTGGGAGATATCGACTGATCCCTAGGGCCCAATGATCAGATCAGAATGGAGACAGTAGGGGCAGTCAGATCACAGGACCACATCAGCAAAAAGAAGCAGCTGCAATCCAATGGGAGTTTTAGCCTTGCCCGATCAGCAACTGGCAAACAAGTAGCTGCTACCAATTGAATGTCTGACTTTTTTTGGGGGTTATAACAAACAAGGAAAAGTTGTGCTCATCACTAATTTTTAAAACCATTAGGTGGGGTTGCAATGAAGCTTTGACCACAAAATACATATAGTCCTCTGCACTCAACCCATTATCAATATATTTAAGACATTGATACATTTTGTGCATACAGCTACTAAAAAATGCCTTACCCT
Organism: Xenopus borealis; assembly: GCA_024363595.1. NCBI lineage: Eukaryota > Metazoa > Chordata > Amphibia > Anura > Pipidae > Xenopus > Xenopus borealis. Next base: position 124,026,126 of record CM044439.1, read on the forward strand.
TTAAACAAAACAGGAATTGCTTGTCCATACATTGCAATATATTTAAGCTGGCCAACTACATCAAAGTCATCCCGTATCTGGCCAGATCCTACTCTCAACTTTGAGGTCATGCAGAAGTCAATGGCAGAGGTCCTTGAACACTTTGAAGATGTTTTAGCCTTCATGATTTTCAGGGTCCTTTTCAGTGGTTTGTTATTGAAAACTAGATCAGTTCTTGACAACTAGATCAGTTCTTGAAAACTAGATCACTTCAAGCTATTCAGGCTTTTTTTTCAACTTGAGTTTTTTACATTCTTTTTTTCATAAATAAATAAGCAACTGTTCAGGTTATGAGTTTATTTGAGTGAAAAAAAAACTCAAATTTTGATAAATAACCCCCTTGATGTCAGCACAATTAAGGTATGACAAAACTAAAACCCCTCGCGAAAATTCACCTGCCATTTTGGAAACGGCTGCTTTTTTTGTATTTCTGCTTATTAGTGTATCCACTATGGTGCAGGTCATATCCTATTGTATGGTTATGAAATTTTACAGGCGTATTGGAACTTTGTCCAGAAAACACAAAAAATGTGTTTATTGGAAAATGGCAGCTAGTAAACTCCCCATGGGTTGAGAGTAGTGCCTAACACATATTAGCATATAGGGCTTAAAGGGGTGGTTCACCTTTACGATAACTTTAATTATGTTATAGAATGGCCAATTCTAAGCAACTGTTCAAAAGGTTTTTATTATTTATTTTTTATAGTTATTTGTCTTTTCGTCTGATTCTTTGCAACTTTCAAATGGGCGTCGCCGTCCCCTTCTAAAAAAACAAATGCTCTGTAAGGCTACAAATGTATTGTTATTGCTACTTTTTATTGCTGATCTTTCTATTCAGACTCTCTCCTATTCACGTTCCGGTCTCTTATTCAAATCAATGCATGGTTGCTAGGGTAATTTGGGCCCTAGTTACAAGACTGCTTAAAATGCAAATTGAAGAGCTGCTGAATAAAAAGCAAAATAGCTCAAAAACCTTAACTAATAAAAAATGAAAACAAATTGCAAATGATCTCAGAATGTCACTCTCTACATCATACTAAAAGTTATCTCAAAGGTTAACAACCCCTTTAATTTTGGGCATATTTCTGCCAGTGTTGGTAGTTTTTAAAAACACAACACAGAAAACGCTTTGTGTTCCTTTGGTCCAAACTTCTAGACCTTGGGTACTAACAAAAGTGACATTCTTGTGTTTACTTTTGTAAAAGACTCTGAGTGTCTGCAGTCATCATTCATTTCTTTTCCACTGCTGCTACAATAATACTTTTACTAAAATGATTCTACTTCTCTACTAGAAAATAAATCATAGAAAATCCCAGCAATATGCAGGTTTATATAGTGCTCCTACGACTGATACAGGTAAGGGTAATGTTACCAAAAGCAATCAGCATATACAGTAACTACATCCCAAAGAAAATCCCAAACTGAATATGAACCCAGGAAAAACCCAGGGTGAAAAAAGTCACACGATGAATGATGGCTGAAAAAGGCAGAATCCTCCTTCACTGTGATTCCCATGCTACTTGCTATCAATAACAAGAGTTGTCCACTGTTCAGTAAACTTTTAGTGAAACAGGATAGATTCACTCATCACTACTTCCTGATTCACACATGCCCTGCTACTACTACCATAAATGTCTCCTTTCTCAGCATGCTACAGTTGTAGCTGTTTCGTTGCATATCTTATGTATTCTCTGCATCACATTCTCTCTTCCTCTTGATCAAGCTTTTTTCTAATTTACCCTCCTTTTTACATTCCTTTTCTCTCTTTTCTTGCATTGACTCTATAAAAGTCTGACATTAAATTATAGAACCCTGGTTATGTATTAATAACAAGTAATGTTACTGTTGTGCAGAAATCCATATATTTGATGTATTGAGTAGCCTAATGGTGGTGTTGGGGATTTTAAATCACTAAGCTTGTATTCTCTATGCCACACATCATTCTGATAACCTGCTCAGAAGTCTAAGCTTGTTTGTCATGATCTTATTGAGAACAATTCCTTATTTCATTCCAATCCATTTCATTGAGATTAATATTTCACAAATGTCACACAGCTGCACTTATTGTGAGTTAGAGAATCTCTCTTCTACAGTTACAATTTGTATTATGCGTTTCAAAATAACTTCAGGATGGAAAGGCCTTTGGTTGTAGTAAAACTACAACTCCCAATTATAGCAGAAAATTGATACTGGGATTTGTAGTTTCAAAACAGCTTCTGCAATAATTGTCTGTCTCTGTGATTTATACTTATTGTTTCTGTCCTTAATTTTCATTTTAAAAAAACATAATAAAGTAGTGTATCCTTAATGGCTCTTTGTATTATCCCTGTTGGGCCATTTACAGCAGTATCTCTACCAAGGCTATGGAGCAAAATAGATACCTTGAAGAGGCAGAGAAATAATTAGACCCAAAGCAATAAAATGTGGTTTAATTAAGTGCTGGAACTTGTAATGGAGTTTTTAGAAGTCTAAATATCACAAGTGATGTCCCTACAGTATCCTGGTAAAAGTCAGCTTCATCAGGAATGCAGATTTGCAGGCAAAAATAATCTGATTTATAACTTTCTGTCTTCACTCCAACTAAATATGCCATAGATATTAGTTTAAACAGGGATGAAGAGTAGGTCAGAGCAACATCAACATTGTAAGTCAGAGCAACATCAACATTGTCACAAGAAATTGGTGTAATAGTATTTGTACTATTTCTTCCCAACATTTCTGATTAATTGGGTCATGGGTGCAGAAGATGCGAATTGCTCCCATTTCAATTTGCCGGAAATTCATGAAACATCTTAAATTCACAAAATGCACAAGTTGGAATCTAGGGGTGTTTTTTTGTATCAAAACACAGCAAAACATTTTGCTCATTACTATTACTGACACTACATGGAGAGGTAGCCAGTAATGAACACAGGTACAACATGCTGATACAACATACTGATCAAGGCAGGTGTTAAGGTGGCCATAGACGCACAGATAATACCGTACGAAACAAATTTTCGTACGATATTCGGTGCATGTATGGTGGGAAATGAGCCGACCGATATCGTCAGAAGATTAAGATATCGGTCGGCTGGTTGATCAGACTGGACGGAAAATTTTGATCGGATGCCTTTGAAAGCTCCCTGAACATCGGCCATTGTTAGTGCTGAATCGTCAGATACAGGTAGAATTCTATTGTTTACCTGTATATTTGATGATTCAGCTCTACACGTGTGTGTTGAAACGAACGATCTTTCTTGGAAAGATCTTTTCCGAGAAAGATCTTCTATGGCCAGCTTAACTCATGACTCTTGCACTGGGGCACTGCACTAGGCAACAAAGGAGGCTCAGTGGGTGAATTAGCACACAAGACAGCATATCTGAGCGAAAGCAGGCACAAGTTCTTTGTGTACAGGCTTTTTATTTTTTGCACTTAGTGATCAAATATGCGTCTTCCTGAAAAAAAAAAAAGACAAAATGCGTCATTCCAAGTCAAAGAAGACCGCACACAGTCAGACGAACAAAAGATTTCTTTTAAGCAGCAGTTTTAACCTCTTGCCATTCTGGGTTTTCAAAACTGAATAAAACTGCACAACAATTCTTAACTGTTGCACTTACGATTTAATTGCTCCTTTGCTGCAGGTTTAGTCCCCTGAATTCACCTTTGGAATTATAAAGTAAAAAAGAAACATAAATGAGTTTAATGCGAGTGTTAAGACTGTATCTGTCGGTGGTCCTTAGAATTTGTATAGAAAAGAATAGTCCCTGACGTGCTGTACCAATTATGTGAAGTCTGCGCTACTGGCACAATTCAAGCGCCCCATGGTAACGGCAGGCAGGCAGCAGACACAGTGTGCCGTCACTAAAAGCATAGCGTGAACATTTCCCTACTATGCTGGTTTTCAGCTCTTGCTGTGACCTTCAGTGTGCAGCATGTGGCAGAGATTTACAGGTAAACGTTTCTGTATCTTGAAAGCTGGTCATTTGCCTGTGACAGAAGGCGCATTTATAAATTACAACATTTTTCTCCATTAAAAGAAACACGTTTATGACAGCGTTACTCAGTTCATACAAACTGTGCGCATGATCCAGGCACTAGAGGGCAATAGTACTTCATGCAGTATCTCCCATATCCCTTTGGTGCAGGAAAAAAAGGCAAAGGCAGAAATCACATACCATTACCCACATACTAAAATATCTTTTGCTTTTTTTAATCATCGTCAGCTCATCTATGAGTCCTTCATTATCTTTCAAGAGTGTTTATTTTCCTTCTGTACATTGATTATTAAATGGAACTGTTGTAATACAACTCACATTAACAAACGCCACGCAAATGAAGAAGCTGAACTGTGTGATTCGGCTAACAAGGGTACATTTATCACTGATGATTGCTTGAATCTCCTAAATTAAAGAAGCTAGAAACTGCATATCCTTTTCAGATTATTACTTTTAAAAGTGGTTTAAAGTTTATGTTTTCTACCAATAAATAGTGATTGTAATAGTGGAGCCTTTTATCTCCAGTTTGCTGCAGCTCTACTGTATATCGATATTAGATCTATAGAAGCAACAAGATGAAAAGATTGGTACAGGTATGGAACCTGTATCCAGAATGTTCAGGACCTGGGGTTTTCCAGATAATGGATCTTTCTATAATTTTGATCTTCATACCTTAAAGGATAAACAAACCGCTAATAACAAAAAAAACTATCCTATATAGACCCCCTCCCTCCTCCCCCCATCCTAGCTGCCCACCTGGAAAATGCCCCTGTTTACTTACCCCTCCATGCAGATTTTGTCCAGCAGAGTTCACTGGAGCCATCTTCAGCCTCTCTGGTAATCTTTGGGGGGCAGCTAGGCTGGGGGGGGGAGGAGGGGGTCTATGTAGGGTAGGTTTTTTTATTATGGGTTTATTTCTCCTTTAAGTCTACAAGAACACCTTGTAAGCATTAAATAAACCCAATAGGCTGATTTTGTTCTAATAAGGATACAGTTGTACATACATTTACATTTGTAAATGCCAAGCTGCGCAATTAGGCTCAGATGGAGAAAGCTTCTTGTACCGGTATGAGACCTGTTATCCAGAATGCTCGGGACCTGGGGTTTCTGAATAATGGATCTTTCTGAAATTGGATCTTCATCACTCAAGTCTACTAGAAAATCATGTACACAATAAATAAAATAAAATAGGCTGGTTTTGCTTCCAATAAGGAATAATTATATCTTAGTCTGGATCAAGTACAAGGCACTGTTTTATTATTACAGAGAATTAGGAAATTATTTTTAAAATGTTGATTATTTGAATAGATGGCCTTTCCATAATTCGGAGTTTTGTGGATAAAGGGTCCCGTACCTGGACTACAAACCTTTACCGGCATGCCTTTATGCTTTTGAGCTTAATTGCCATATATTTTTCCTCTGGTGTATCCAAATCCAAAGCAATTTCATTCAGACTGTTTTAATGAGTCCTGTACAGATTGATAAATAAGCATATTATTTTGGAATACGACTCGAGAATTTATCAGTGAACAGACATTAATTGCTCATTTATCTTCATATATAAAGCCTAGAGCCTTGTAGGCAACAAGCCAACACAAGGAAGAAATAACCTCACAAAGCCACAAATTCGACTTCATTAGAATAATAATATTTAATATATAATGTGATTACATTGATTTACAGAAATGTAGGGGCAAAAGTTAACACTTTTAGGGCCCCAGTAAGAAAAGGAAATTCATATAGTCTACAGAAATGTCTATTTGAAACCCAGACCAATCTTTGTTCCATGTTTCAGCCCAGATATGATAGAGGCAGTTACTCATGTAATTTCAAAGAATGTCTGGGGGACTATGTGGATTTCCCTTTTTACAAGACTTATATAAATATATGTATATAACCCTAATTTTGTTACTGTCTCTTTAAGTAGCAATTAACTCTTGGCAATCAAGGGCCCTGAGTCAATTTTGCGAATAAAAAGTACTCTTTTCAAGCAGCACTGTCACTCTCCACAGATCTGGATCTTTCTGGCTGTTGCAGCAGGGATCCTTTTAAAGCTCTGTTGGAGATCCTGTATATTTAGCTCCAAAGTCATGCACTCCCCCTCTCCCAAGGACGCACTAGGGAACCCAGCTAATCGGATGGCTCTCCAGTCTGTAACTGGGCTGGATGATGTCACAAACAGAAAAACAGGGGAAGGATTTGTCTGATCCCCTACATATATAGAGAGAGAGAGAGAGGGAGAGAGAGAGAGAGAGAGAGAGAGAGAGAGAGAGAG
>CM044439.1:124035036-124046096 GCA_024363595.1 Xenopus borealis
AAAACAGGGATTGTTTGTCCATATATTGTAATATATTTAAGCTGGCCAACTACATCAAAGGCATATGGCCAGTCCTACCCTCAAATTGCATCTGATTCATTAAGAATTCTATTGCTTCAGTATACATTTTACAAAGGGACTAAATTTTATCTGCAACAATCTTGGTTGCCCTTTTATTTGGCCACCAATGGGATCACCTGACAATAGCTGGAAAGGATGGGAGCTACAACATGGAGCTCACCACTGCTCTTGTATAAACTATAACATACAAGGGATACGAGATTGTGACCACAAAATTCACATAAGCATGTGTGTGTGCTTTCACTGAATGGACTGGCATAATGGATTATAAACTGTATCATAGCATAACTCACTCCCTCCATGTTCCAAAAATTATAGTCAGATAATTCAGTTCTTGGGTTTGGTCAATTTATTATAGTGCCATTGTACCACAGGATGACCTACAGATTCACTTTTAGGGAGGTGCCTATCATTAGGTTTAACAAAAAAGCATGACATATTATTTTTATATTATACTATTCCATAAACAACCTAACTTCAATAGGAAACTGTGGTACTGGGGGCAATGATGACAAAATGGTAACTCTGTTTCCAGTTATTCACTTTACATTTTCTGTGTCCTTAGATCTTTATTTCTCTTGCAGAATAAATATAAACAGAACATCATGGTTTTGCTTCCTCTTGTAAGCAGAAGATTTATTTTACTGATTTAATCTCCTGTCACTAAATGACATGTTGAATAGATGCTTGGTGCGAGGGTATAGTCACAACTGGCCTTGACGCAGACAAAAAGAAAAAACTATATTCATGGCAAGGCTTCCTTCTGTGCAGCTTAATGTTCTTGGTTTAAGATTTCTGGACATATTTCTGCCTACAGTTAGGTCTCAGAGCACTTAACATTTATGGAGCTTTATAAATAGCAAACACTATAAATATGTTTAATGTAAATGATGTTTTTACAAGAGGGCATTCTGGGGGCAAGTTCTCCTTATAAAATGTATATTGACTTTGCTGTTAACCATGTGTTTGTATTTATAGCAGAGCCATGCTCAGAGATCCACCCTTTCCCTGGCCATCCCTGGTCAGCTTTAAACTGTGGGTATTGATCCCTCCTACAGATGTGTCCCCTAGCAACATTTAAACCCCATGCAGGAGATATAGTTTTTTATTTTGTGGCTCATCCGGTCCTCGTTAGGGCTGGATTCCGGGTGCAGTTCTGCCTCTCTCCACCCAAAGTGTTTGCCTAGTGCTCCCACACTGGGGGGGTCCCTCTTAGCAGCCAGGGACTTTGGTGTCGATATGCTGGCTTCCTGGTTGCCCGGTCACGTGAAAAGTGATGATGTCATGAATAGGCGCAGAATTAAATATTCTTTCAATTAAATTATTCATATTCAGTTGTTGGTGTCTCTGCCTATAGTCCAGTAGTGTTTTACTGTGCTAAGGCTCCTAGCAGACTCCTGGCTGCTGAGAATTGTGCCGGCCCCTCAGGTTATGGTGAGTCACTGTTCAGGTAGGTTTCTACTATGAAAAGAGGCATTATGTTTATTATATGACTCATTTGTTTCTGGATGGAAGAATCTGCTGGTTAAAGGAAATCGACCTCTGAGTCTGAGTCTGAAGTTGTGGTTATCAAAAAGGCTTGTAAGAACCCTGCTGCTAAGGGGAAAAGGGTCTATAAGCAGGGGCGCTCTGCGAGTTGAGGCAGTCGCTTCAGGCGGCAGTGCCCGAAAAATACTGGAAATTTGGCTCTTCTAGGGCAGAGCGCGTAGTTGCACTCTCTGCACTAGCGCCATGGACAACCCCTATCCCTGTCCAGCGATGAAAAAGTGAGCACCGTAAGGAAGGGGGGGGGGAAATTGAAGGCCACCTCACGTGGTGAAATGGGCAGGATCACCCCTGTCTGTAAGCAGTGCATCCTGGAGAAAATTGATAAAGATTTAGAGAAGCCTGTCCCAGCCAAGAAAAATTCTAAGTTTCTGGAGCAGGATATTCTAGCATCAAATTATGGTGCAGAGTCGGCGGCTGATCCCTCCCCTGCAGATATTTTGTCCTGGATTTCACAGGCTGTGACTCAGGGTATTGAGGAGGTGACCATTCAGCTGGGTCCATCAAGTTCCAGAGGATCAAGAGGAGGAGACAGAGGATGAATCTGAACCCTCTTTTGATATAAAATTAATTCCAGCCTTGATTAAGGCTGTCCAATGCTCCCTTGGACTGCAAGATAAGGAACAAGCAACCACATCTATTTTTATTTCTAAGGAAATAAATCTGACTTTTCCCATGCACCCCTCCCCTTCTGGAGTCTCTAAAATGTGGGATTCACCCCCTATAGTTGATGCTCCTGTAGCTCGTTTGTCTAAGAAGCCAGCTCTTGCACAAATTTTTCAGTCAGCACTCTCACCTCCAATTTGCTTCCATGTGGTGCCAATCCCAACGGTTTCCACTTTGGTCCGTTCAATCCATGCAGACAAAAGTAACTGGCGGCACCATCAGTATTTCTTCTTAAAAGCCTTTATTGGGACATAGGGCTCTGACCCCAAACATTCAGCAACGTTTCAGGCCCCTCATGGTCTTTTTTCAAGCTACCTAAAAAAAAAGCTTGAAAAAAGACCATGAGGGGTCTGAAACGTTGCTGAATACTGATGGTGCCGCCAGTTACTTTTGTCTATAAGAAGCCAGCTCTGCCAATGGATGATTTGTCAGCATTAAAGCATTCAGTGGAGAGAAGGATGGTAACTGAATGAATTTGGTTGATGGCGCTGATCTGCCTTTTGTGGGCGCACAGCTCGCGGTGTCAAGATGCTGCAGGCGTCATGATGTCATCGCAAAATGGTGCCAGTTAAGGGGCTTTCCATTCTAACACATTGCCCGATGTTTGGTTCTCCAGGGTGTGTTTCCTGTGTATTCTGATTCTTGTTTGACTCCTGCTTGCCTGACTATTCTGAATTCTATGATCCTGACCTTTGCCTGTCTGACTATTCTAAACTCCGTTATCCTGACCTGTGCCTGCTTGACCATTCTGATTGATCCTCCGGTTTTTTGACCCTTGCCTGTCTGACCTTGATTGAACTCAGCCAGAACCAACCTCTGCCTGTCCTACCACACTTTTTGCCTACCCCTTGAACTGTGACCTTCTGCCCAAAGTCTTTGCTAACGATTGTGCTCCCCTGCTCGTCCAGAACCCTCACTTGGATCCTCTCTTAATAAGACCTGGCGGCATCCAATTAGCCGAGGGATCATCTGGAAGGACCTACTGGTGAATAAAGCATTAGAGAGATTATTATATGATCCCCTTATATATTTATACATAGTTATCATATCACCCCTTAAGCGCCTCTTCTCCAGCGTGAACATCCCCAATTTGGCCAGTCTTTCCTCATAGCTAAGATTTTCCATACCTTTTACCAGCTTAGTTGCCATTCTCTGTACCCTCTCTAATACAATAATGCCCTGTTTGAGTGAGGGAGACCAAAACTGTACAGCATATTCTAGATGTGGCCTTACAAGTGCTCTATAAAGTGGAAGAATGACCCCCTCCTCCCGTGAATCTATGCCCCTTTTAATACAGCTCAAGACCTTATTGGCCCTTGATGCTACTGACTGGCATTGCTTGCTACAGCCAAGTTTATTATCTACACGGACTCCAAGGCCCTTTTTCATAATGGATTTGCCTAGTGCAGTCCCATTAAGAGTATAAGTGGCTTGAATATTTTTACATCCCAGGTGCATGACTTTACATTTATCAATATGCCACATCCTGGATGGAATAGTTTTGTGTCATCTGCAAACACTGATACATTACTTACAACACCCTCCCCTAAGTCATTAATGAACAAGTTAAATAAAAGTGGACCCAATACTTACTTGCCTACCTTTTGGCTTTTCCACGTCACCCAGAACCTTCTCAAAGGCGACCTCTTAGTGGTGGCCAGGGATCCAAATATCTTGATGAATCATCGAGACAAGGTAATGACGGAGTTAGAAAGGTTTTGATGACTGTTAAATCTGGACAAGAGTCAGCAGGAACCAGCTCAAAGACTGGTCTATCTAGGAGCATGGATAGATACGAGTTTAGGAATTAGACTCAAGAGACGATTCTCAAAATAAAGGGAATGGTGACTGCAATTTCCCAGATGCAGGGTATTCCTGCAAGACAATTTATGAGGTTTCTAAGCACTCTGATCTCAACAATAGGTGTGGTCCAGTGAGCTAGATGGAACATGAGGAAAATACAAGAATTGTTTCTAAAGCAGTGGAACTGACAGAGAAAGGATTGGGAGCAGATCATATTTCTGACATAAGAAACAAGAGACCAGATGGAGTGGTAGAAATATGGCACAAAACTTCAGAAGGGGTTCCCTCTTCTAGAACAGAAGCCATTAGATATTTACACAGACGCTTCAGCCTCTGTATGTGGCGCTCGTTGTCCACAATGGTCGGTTCAAGGTCTTTGGAATGAAGATCTATTTCATCTCCAGTCCAATATCTTGGAGTTGAGAGCCATTATGAAAGCATTGGAGGCCTTCCAACCTTTAATATTGGTGGAGGAAGTCTGTATAAGATCGGACAATGTAGTGGCAGTAGCTTACATCAGGTGTCAGGGGGCCACCAAGAACAAAGCAATGATGAGACAGTTGAGCTGCTTTATAGATTTTGTGCAGATGTATTTGATGGGGATTACAGCAATACAGGGAGTTGAATTGGAGGGCACACCTGTTAAGTCGCAAATCAATAAACCCTGTAGAATGGAGACTGAACCGTCAGGTTTTTCAGAAAATATTGAGGAGATGGGGGTGGCCAGATCTAGATCTTATGGGAACCACAAACTTTCACAGTTCTTCTCCAGAGGTCCGCGCATTTGCTCACACTTGAAACAACCTTTCCCCCATTCTCAATGATCTTCAAAGTGTTGAAGAGGATTTTGAGATCCAGAGTCAAGGTGATTGTCAAATTTTAGAATTTATTCAGGCAGGTTTGGATAAGGTTCTTAGTGCAAGCACTCTTAAAATCCAAGTACCTGCCCTTTCGGCGGTTCTAGGAAGTAATGTTAACCTTCCTAACTTATAACCCATGAATACCTTTCACTGATCTAATAGTATATATGCTGTGCCCTTCTAGCCCTCATTTGTATTTTGCCTGATGAAGAGGCCTTGGTGCTCCGAATGCTTGCAATGTGTTTTTATTGTATTTGTTTTTTTTTTTTATTTGTTATTTGAACTTCAAGCACTAATGGTAAATTCTCCTCACACAATTTTTGGTGATCAGGGTAGTATCCAGTTTTCATTTGAACAAGCCGATATTTCTTCCAGCCATTGGTGTGGAGAAGTTGGGACGGGAAGGAAACGTCCTGGTAGCACTGGATATCAAAAAGTGTCTAGAAGTATATCTAAATACTACAAAATCCTTTAGAAAGTCTAAAAGAATCTTCATTATCCCTTGTGGAACAAACAAGGGGCAAGCTGCTTCATTTGCCACAATTTGCAGATGGATCGTAGCAGTAATCAAATAAGCATACTCGCTGCAGGGGCAGCAAGCACCTGAGGGGGTCAGGCCTCATTCTACTAGAGGGGTGGTAACATCTTGGGCAGCGGAAGCAGGTGTGTCTATAGATGATATTTGCAAGGCAGCTACCTGGGCTAATCCTAACACTTTTGTCAAACATTATCGTTTGGATGTTAGCGCGACCAAAAGAACTAATTTTGGTCAAAAGGTTATTCAGACGGTATTATGTTAGACCGACCAAAAGAACTAATTTTGGTTGAAAGGTTATTCAGGCAGTATTAAGTTCTCAATAAGATTTTGATTCATTCTTTTGTTGCCTTCCCTTATTATTGCTTGGATATTTACATGAAGGTTAGTGTTGACATAGACATGGAGGAAGTGAGTAGGTGGGGTTTAAATGTTGCTAGAGGACACATATGGGAATACCCCAAGGTTAATGCTGACCAGGGGGGATGGTCAGGAAAGGAAAATTGACAGAATTCTTCCTTACTTTTGTACAATTCCTTTTTCTTACACTTGCAGCTTAGTGATCTGAATTTTGTTCTAGGCTTGATGGGAATATATGTCCCAATGCATTGTTCTTTATTGCATGCATATTTAGGTGGTTATTTATTAAAGGCCAAGTTGTGTTTTCTCAAGAGGGTAGTTTCACTAAAAAAACAAATTTTTTGGGGAAAATAACTGAGATTTATTATGCCCTGAACCTACTAAAAGCCTGAATCTGAACATATTCCAGCTAAAATCTGTCAAGGTCATATAGTCAATGGCAGTGGTCCCTTTAACCATTTGAAGATGTTTTTTGCCTTCCTGATTTTTGGGTGTATTACAGTGGTTTGAAAAACTTGATCAATTTCAGTTTTTTAAGCCTATAAACTTGATATATAGGCTATTCAAGTTTTTTCTCTGATTGTTTTTTACATTCAGTTTTTTCACAAATAAGCAAACATTCGACTTGTGAGTTTATTCAATGTAAAAAAAACTTCACAAACCTCACAAAATCAATCTTTGATAAATACTCCCCTTTGTTCTTCACATTTTCTGTGCCCTCCTTTCTTAATTCTGTGTGGGGCACAGATTCCCAGATTAGAGATAATATTTGTTACCAGTTTCTTGGGTGAAGAAGTACTATGACCTATCTACAATAAGCTCTTCTAAACACATTAACACATTAACCAACAAACCCCTGCCTCAGGGCAACAGACAGGAAAGTATACAATCAATTGAAACATGTATCAGAGCAGACCAATTAGTCAGTTCACCGGAATGTGTTTGACTGCTCTAAGCAGTTGAACACCATTCTCATCAGTGGACGTAAGAGCTCAGCGCTAATGAAGAGTTCTAACACCCCACCAAATCCCTGATACAAATTGCAAGCCAAAATTAACAATTCTTTAACAATTTGAATAAAAAATTGTTAAATATGAAGCCATCAACACCACTTGGTAATAATCACCAAAAACTTTGTGAATTGGTGTCAACGGATTTAATTTGTACTTTGCACCAATGTGCATTAGTTTATTTTGGTACTTTTTTATTACCCATAGTGACCATAGTAGCCTACTCTACATATTAAAAAGTCAGTAATGTAACTGGTGGGGGACATGCAGCCATGCCCCTGCCCACCTCCATAAGAGATTATCTTCCTGGAAATCTGCCGATGCAACTGGAAATCTCCAATGTGGACCCTGGCCAAATCACACCGTCTCAAAGTTTCAGTTAGAAAACTTCATGACTTTCGGCGCATGCACATGGCAAATTCACCTAATGCGCATGCACCACCAAGCGACGAAGAATCCAGGAAGAAGACGGCTGGGGGTAAGATGGTACCTGCAACCTCCACACTCAGGACCTGCCCTGAGGAGGTAAGTAGCAACTTAGGGACATTTTGCCCGGGGGGGGGAAGTAGGCAGGGGGTTGGGGGGTATGGCATTTACCCCAGATAGGTTGACTTCTCCTTTAAAGGTGAACCACCCCTTTAACTAGCAGTGCTACATTTAGGGGCAGATTTACCAGGGTCGAATTTCAAAGTTAAAATACTTCAACCAACCGAAATGAATTCAAAGTTTTATTCAAATGGTCTGTCTTGGCTAAAAACAGTCGTTCAGTTTTAAGTTAACTTTTAGTATGTTATAGTTTGGATAATTCTAAGCTGTTAGCCTTCATTTTTTCTTTTTTATAGTGTTAAATTATTTTCTTTCTCACTACTTATAGCTTTCAAATTGTGGTCTCTGAACCATCTAAAAAAACAAAAGTATTATTTATTATTAATGCTGCTTTTTATTTCTAAACTTTCTATTCAGTCCCTCATCTAAATCAATGCATGGTGTGCATTGGAGTAATTTGAACCATAGCAACCAGTTTGCTGAAACTGCAAAGTGGATAGCTACTGTATAAAAAGCTAAATAACTCACTAAAAATCACAAATAATACAACATGAAAATCAAATGCAAATTGTCTCAGAATATCACTCTCTACATCATAATAAAAAATTATTAAAAAGATGAACAACCCCTTTAATTGCAACAAAGCAGCTGAGTTTTTTTTAGAAAGAAACAACATCAAAGCGACATCAAAATTACGACATTGTAGCATACCAGTGTAACATCATGGACATAATGAAAAAGGCAATATAAAGTTCCTGCTATTACTTTGTATATGCAGTGTGTAAAGCCATATAACTAGTGCAGTTACTGTCCCCACCAAATAATTTAACTTAATGCTCTTAACAAACTCAAATTTGACTTAAAAATTAAGTATAACTAGCTCTGGCTGAATGTGCTTTCATCCTTTTGCTTTAATCTTTAATCCATGCTTGTTGTATCAGTGTCATGCTGTACTTAAACTGGTTCATTACATTCCAAACCTTGAAAGGTAGATTAGCAGTATCACTCTAAGAGCTTTGCTAAAGGATGTGGAAATCTATTGAGCCACACTTCTACAGACTGTGATGGGGCATTACATACCTCATGCGTATTACAAAAGAAGGAACGTAGGATATTGCTTTAGTAAAACCACTACAGTACTACAAACCCCACAGGCCTATCAGAGAAAACCAGGGTTAAGCAGATCCAGTTGTTCAGGCCTGCCACATTGTACCAGTCAATTCAGTGACCAAAGTTGATTGTATCCATCTTACTGTAAATGTATAGGACTTGTGTACGTCTCCCTTGTGCTGCTGTGTAGCATAGGAACAACCACAGAGGAGGATTACTCACACCCCATCACTGTCACGGGGGCCTAGCGGCTCCTAACAATAGTTGACCGGGCCAAGGAGGAAGCTAGGAGTTCGCAGTCTCCAGAAAGGTCGAAGCAAGGGTCAAAGTCCAGAATCAAAAAGTACACCAGAAATGGAAACCGATAATTGGGCAAAGAACAGGTGCCCTGAGTGTCTTTTATTTAGAATTTTCACACCGTTGCGCTACATCATGACATCACACATTTACCCCCGATGTCATGACACTGGCACCGCAATTCACCAGACGCCTAAGGGTGCCGCCATCTTGGCCGCCGCGTAGAACACTACTGGGAGTGCTGCCGAGTGCTCCAATCACTCGTGACAATCACCAGTCACCAAAAGAAGCAGGATGGAGCAATGAACCTTACCCGAAGCTTGTGGTTATGTGTGCTACCAACCTAGAATGAATCCCTTTACTTCTTTTGAGGGAAGTTAAGGTGGCCATACACAGGCCGATAAAAACTGGCGACAGACTTATTGGCCAGTGTATGGGGCCCTCAGACAGGCTTCCCTGATCGATATCTGGCCAAAAGTCGGCCAGATGTCGATCGAACAGGACTAAAAATCCCTTCGGATCTCGGTCACATCCTTGAAACACTTTAAAAAAAATAATAAAGGCCAACTGAAAATTCTATAACATAAACTTTAAGGTAAGCCATCCCTTTAAAGTTTGGATATACAGAAAGACCCCTTATCCAGAAATACCCAGGTCCCAAGCATTCTGGATAACAGGTTCCATACATGTATATAGCTTATTAAAAAGGTGACCTGGCACATTCATCCAGAGTCTACAATGATAAAGGGCAATGTTCGCTCTTTGACTAGTTCCATTACATTGATGTTGGTGACCAACTGAATGACTCAGCATGCTTTTATATAGCCTTGGGACTTGCTGCAATATTTAGTAGATGTTTACATTGCTGTTTCATTTGTAAATGACCAGTAACATTGCTTTGAGACACATTGATCTCTGCCCAGTTATTGGACATTGTTCTTTGCCTAGTTACTCTGTGTACACATACGCATTGCTCTCTAACAGCTACACAAACCCTGTTTTCATTGCTGTGGTTCTGCGACTCATTGCTTGCTTCCCAGTTATAGTTCTTTCCCACTGCAGGACTGTATATACATTATATATGTTGGTACCAGATGCAGATGTTTTGCTTTCAGATCATCTGATTTACTGCTGAATCCTACTTGCCACTGCTGCTTTCTGACACCCCAAGCTGTAGCATGACAACATGCATTAAGAAAAAGCTTCAGTAATTCATTCTTAATGTACTTGAAATGGCAGCAGAAATTCAAAGGAATTGACTAAAGAGCCCTGCTCACCTCTGATAAGAAGATCGACGATTCCCATCATTTATACTCCATAACATTATACAAATTCTGTTCCCCTATGTGAAACCTCTGCATGGCATCAGCACAGACACTACTAAATTAGTACTGACCTATTTTTTTTAATTAACTTGAGTTTGCAATAGTCTATTTGTCCTTCTGTTTCAGCACTGTAACAAACATACACAAGTTCATACACACAAACATTTTTACACTTTTTCTTTTTGAGAGTTGTCATACAATGTATTACTTTTTTAATTTGTAGGTTTTTTTTATATTTAATTACAGGTTTGGTTACACACAGTTGATCTTAACTGCACAGTAAGGTCTTTGAAATTGGGTTTCTGACCACCAATTTCACTGTGCAATTTGAATTTGACTATTTCTAAAACGTCCCAAATTTCTGTTTAAGTAAGTGGGATAGATGCAGATCAATTTGGAGATGTTTGCAGCCTTCCTGGCATTCCAGTTTTTTTTTGGAGAAAAAATCTCAAATCAAGTTTGAATTCTAATTGAATTTGATTTTAAGTTTCGGGTTGTTTGAATTTGTCCGAGTATAAAAAAATCGTATTAATACATTTTGACCAGTCAAATTTCAAATTTATGGGAGTTGTAAAAAACTCACATGAATTCGAAATTTGACCCTTCTAAAATTTAGGGTCTCTTCTGACATGTATAAAGCAGACAATCTGTTGCTTTGAGAAGAGATGAGGTGTAAGCCATGAAAATTCATTTTAACATTGGGTTCTCTACATACAGTACTTTAGTATAACATTGCATATTGGGCATGAAGCTGTTCAGAAGTCCCAGGTATTCAATTTAGAACATTTTATTTTAATACCAAATGGCACATGGGAGACACAATGTTGTACAGTACATTAGAAATGTCATAGTCTGTCAGTTGGAGTACAGAGACATATTTACCCATTTTGACTTTGGCAAGATATGTGCTTTCCAAAACTAC
>CM044439.1:124058679-124077140 GCA_024363595.1 Xenopus borealis
CACTGCAAATTCCTATGTTAAGAATAATGTCTTCCATAGACAGAAGTTTTGATCAGATTATTACATGTAATGGTATGTTTGCTTATATTTACCTGTTACCATGCTGACATTTCTTAAAGGAGCAGTAACCTCAAAAATGTGTTGGTATACATTAAAAAAAACACCAAGACAAATTAAACTTAAAAATCGCAAAGCCTTTATTAAGAAATAACTTACCGAAACTCTGCTTCCACTCCTCATCAGAAAAGGCAACAGGGTGACAATCCATCATGCGGTGCTCGATTTCAACTCCCTGGCTATCTCCTATAAGGAAGGCAGGGAGGAGAAATTGAGTGCTGCACAATGGATCGCCTGATCGCCTTATCTGAAGAGGAGCGCAATCGGAGTTTCAATAAGTTATTTCTTAATAAAGACTTTGCGATTTTAAAGTTTAATTTGTCTTTTTTTTTTTTTTTCAATGTATACTAACAATTTTTATTGTTATGTTACTGGCCCTTTAAAGCAGCAGCTAATGTGTGTGAAGAAATATTTATCTTATTTTTTTTTTTCCAGGTTCTGACACAGATATCCACACGTGAAGCGATTTCTGGATAGCGCAGCTGAATTCCTAAACCTGTGCATGCTCGGTTAGGTAGCTATATTTTCTATTTAGTAGCTTGCTTCTTAAAATTCAACATCAAAATGAAGCCTGCCATACATACTAGACCTGTTCTTTGGTCAGGTTGTCAAAAAACAGATAACAGACTGGGCCACCAGACTCTGAGGAATTGACAAGTATCTAGGCAAGAAATGCTTAAGTCCAGCACACCCACTGCACAATATTTGTACTACTTTAAGGAGAAGGAATAGCATTTTACACTTGGGGGTTCCAAAAGTTAGGCACCCCCAAGTGACCACTTTTACTTACCTGACACCCCAGACCAGTGCTCCTTTCAGGAGAAAACTGCACCATCCAGGGGTTCTTCCTTTGAGCACAGCGGAGCGATCCTCTTACTGCTTCTTCGAGTCTTCCCATGGCTGCTCATGCACAGTACAATGAAGAGTGGAACTTTAATGAAAAACTTTGCTACTTCGCTCTGCTGCGCATGTGTCTGCTCCCTTGGGAAATTTGAATACTCGAAGAAGCTGACCCGGGGTGTCGGGTAAATAAAAGTAGTCACTTGGCGGTGCCAAACTTTTGGCACCCCCCAATGCCATTCCTTCTCCTTTAATAAAGCCGCTTTTATGAAATGAGAGTGGTTCTTCATGGAGGTCTGGAACAGCGCAATATGCAGGAATTATTCTTGCTAATGGGCCTAATCAAACAGAAACTAATGAGAACTAATGTTACATAATTTATATTTCTCAATACTTTATTGTTGATTAAGACAATCGGATAGTTATTCTTCCTCTTGTGGAAACATTATGTGGAGCCCCACTGGTGTGTTCTTCCTACATTACATAAAATGTAAATCATTGAGCTGCAATTATGTATCACGGTTTTTTCAGCATCCAGTGTTAAGGAGGACTAAAGTTCGGTTGGGCCTATAGCTAAAAACACAAGTATTTGGTTTGAGAAGTGCAAGACTTTGGGTATCTGGGGCCCACCAGTGTCTTCTGTTCCAGTACGAATGTGGATTAGGGAACACAAATTGTAGAGACAAGAACTGGAATGTACCTAAAATTTAGCTTGAAAGAGACATTCTAATCCTTATTGTCACTGGAGACCTCTGATCTCCATGCCTTTCCCATCAATAGGAGATATGTTCATAATTCTCAATGCTTGGGCAGTAAGGATACTGTTTTAGTGCCTTTTTACTTGAGGCATGTTTAAATTCCCACTGTCAGGGCAGCCATGAGGCCATAAGAATATTGCACTTGGGTAATGCATTAATGGGTGCCATGGTCTCTTTAAGAATAAAATGGTGAGGCAAGAATTGCACTAAACAAATAACCCTGTAAATGTTCTGTAGTGCTTTAAGGTTTTATTGAACCACAACTTCCGATATTTTCCCCTGTGCTTGCCTCGAGCAGAATCATGAGTCGGCAATATTCTGGGTTACCAGGTGGCTACTGTTTTATTGACTCAGCCAGTAGCTTTGCTACAAATGTTATGATTAGGAAAGGAATATAACAGAAATAGGAAAACTAACCGTCATAGTAATAATCACTTTAGTGCATGTTGCTTTGTTTTTATTTGGATCACTATTCTATTTAACAATCTGTTTTGGTTCGGAAAGGTGTCACGTATGCATAGGGCTTACTGTATCAGCCCTGGGGTGTGACAGTTTATTTATTGTTAAATAGTTTCTCAGGCACTCCCTACACCTCTCTGGATAAGTTTTGTCTGCTGCTCAGTACTGGGAGTACTAGGTGATGGCAACACCCTCTATCAGTATATACAAACAGAACTGACATGTGGATATAATAGGAAAGATCCCTTGCAGTTTATTCTGGTGTAGTGAATGCACAATTTTTTTAGGCTGCATGCATTCATGTGCCAGCTCTTTCATAGTACCTCTGGGATTATCTATTCTACAGCACTATACCATTCTGAGCTTGTTTGGGTGGCCACATTGTCCATGGGACTGCACTGTTCTTGTATATGCATGGTTAGTGAGGGCATCACAAGGGCATCACAATGTTGCTAGTCAAAGACTCTCGAAGTTATAGGGCACCAGGCGACAATTTGTGCCTGTCAAAGCTTATTGTACTTCTAGACTGGTACAACATGTCCAGCCTAATCCTATTGTTCTTTGCTTTATGTTATTGGTATGCTAGTGCTATACTCTGAATCCAAAGCAAAGCAGGATCAATACATTTACCTTTATCTGAGAGGCTCATTAAAGGGATCCTGTCATGGGAAAACATGTTTTTTTCAAAACTCATCAGTTAATAGTCTTACTACAGCAGACTTCTGTGTCTAGCCCCATGTCAGATTTCAAAATTAAATATAAAAAAATCTGTTTGCTCTTTTGAAATGGATTTCAATGCAGATTCTGCTGGAGCAGCACTATTAACTGATGCATTTTTAAAAAAGCATTTTTTCCCATGACAGTATCCCTTTAATGTTTACTGTAATAGGTGTGGGGAAACCAGTAATGAGGATTATTATTTATATTCAAGCTCTCCTTAATAACTGTAGTGGTTGTTGATTGTTGTATCCCTTTAAATACTGTCTATATTTAGAAATGTAATTGACCCTCTCTACAAAGAGAGTTACAAAGTTCTGATCATAAAGTTGATAAGCCACCATACCACGTCAAGCTTCACTTGCCCATTTTAGTTTAGTTAGGTATAAATGGCTCATATATTTTGCAAGACTGAGCCTTACCTGAGGGACAGAACATGCCGAATAGCAAACAAAAGACTTTCACTGAATGTGAAATACATTTTATTTATTTAAATATAATAATAAATATGCTTATCTGTGTTTTTCCAAGGTTTGATTGCTGACACAGAGTGAAGATGGATGTCAAACACATTAAGGATTACCTCTCATGGCTCTACTATCAGTATCTTCTCATCACATGCAGCTATGTTCTGGAGCCCTGGGAACAATCCATTTTTAATACCCTTCTGCTGACTATTATTGCAATGGTGATCTACAGCTCTTACATTTTCATCCCAATTCACATTCGACTGGCAGTTGAGTTTTTCTCTGGAATATTTGGAGGACAACATGAAAGTACTGTGGCCCTTATGAGCTGAGAAAACCCATGTTTCAGGGACTATAGTTTTGACTATACCTATACATGGGACATGCTGCTTCTTAAATCAAGTGTGTTTGCACCGGCTTGTGGGTGGAGGACATGGTACAACTAGCATTCACTACGCATAATAAGTGTATGTTCAAAAATGTTCCCAGTCTCTATGTACTACAGCATAAGCAGTATATTTGCCAGTATTCTGCTTGTCTTGCTGAAAACCTGAAAGTAAATCTTTGCAAACAAAAATAGCTACAAGAAAGTGGAGTGTTGGCCTACATATCCATGGAAAATTTACAGCTCATATTCCATTGGTCAGTTGCTATGCATACTTTGATGCAACATATTTCAAGTTGAAATATGGCAGCACTCTGTATGAATATTCTCCATTACATGCTACAGTATTGAAATACTTGGGTGTTCCAGTTGCTTTGTGGTGCTCTGTAGTGACAGCACATTGTATTGCTTTACTATTCAGATATGGTCCTTATATTTAAATGGTAGCTTTGTGAAAACTGCTAATTAGTGTTTGTACATTTGTTGGGTGCCCATCAGGCAGTATCCTGTGAGCCCTGCACTCTGCATGTGGCCTGTGTGGATGCTGAAAACCTAATACTCATGGGAATGTTCATGGCTGCTGTAAATCATACCCAATTCTTCTAAATATGTGACCTGGAAAGAAGATTGACTCTGTAAACATGATAGTTTTCTATGTTCTCAGTAAATGAAGTCTTCCAGCCTACAACACTCTTAATATACTATGAAGCTCTGTGGGCCAATCCTAGGGAAGGACAGAATTTTTACTCTGGGCTGTCCATCTCACAGGGGACAGCATAAATATACACAGTATTATACTGTGTAAGGTAAATAGATATTCGTAGTAGTTTTGTAAACGGTGACCAATCTGCATCCCTTTGGCTGTCATTAAATTTCAACTCCCAGCATTCCCTATCCGTCCAGCTATAGAGTGCAATGTTCTGTGAATCAATGACTGGAGATAACAGGATGGACACCCCTGCTCTAAGCCTGTTGTCCCTCTGATTGCCTTCCCACTAACCTTCATGCATTGCCCAGCAACCACTTGCTACAACTACTTATCTCAGTAAAGACACAAACTAAAAGACTTTGGACAAAGAAGCCTCGGAAAATGGGCACTGTGGTTTGAAACCATATCCAGCAGGTCTGAGGAATAACCATTATGGACTAAGCCACAACCCATGTATGATGTCTGTGCTTCAGCCCATCACAGTGCTCTATAAGTTATCTCAGTTGTTAATCTATGCATAAAGACAAATGTGACATTTTATAAATAAATACACAATCCAAGATGATTCTTCTGTGAGTGTAATGTTCTGTGTGACACAAAGTACATGCATACCGATATGTGTACACTGTGCTGGGGGGTCTACCAGCAGGTAAACTATATTAGAACATATTAAGTTCTATCAAGGAAATTTATAATTGTGGGTGAAAGGGTTGGTATATTTAGGCTAAGAATTTCAACTGCCTGGCAGTAGGTTGGATGACAAAGAAGAAAAGGACACAAACAGGCAATTAAAACAACTTTTTTTTTTTTTTCCATCTGGACTGGAAACAGGAAGGATATGAATGCTACTGATTCAAAAATATAGTTATTTAGAAGTAACAGTTGATATATGTAGGTGATCACCCCTTTGCTTTAATTTAATTTTATTTATTTAATTAATTAATTAATTAGTAGCTTACTTGCTGGTCCTGTTAGCGTTTCTGAGCAAATGGTAATGCACATAATCACAGCACACATCTGAAATTGTTGTAAAATGTATTTAAAGGGATTTTGTCATGATTTTTATGATGTATTTTTATTTCTTAATTACACTATTTACACCACACATAATTCACTTTACAATATAAAATGTAATTCCTGAACCAGCAAGTATATTCCTTTTTTTTAAAGGAACAGTTCAGTGTAAAAATAAAACTGGATAAATAGGCTGTGCAAAATAAAAAATGTTTCCAATATAGTTAGTCAGGGAAAAATGCAAACTATAAAGGCTGGAGTGACTGGATGTCTAATATTATAGCCAGAATCCAACTTCCTGTTTTCAGCTCCTTAACTTTGAGTTAGTCGGCAAATTGAAGGGGGGCCATATGGGACATAACTGTTCAGTGAGTTTGCAATTGATCCTCAGCATTCAGCTCAGATTCAAAAGCAACAGTTATGGCCTGTGTGGCCCTCCCTCAAGTTACTGATTGGTTACTGCCTGGTCACCAGGGTAACCAGTCAGTGAAAAACAAGAGAGCTGAAAAGCAGGAAGTTGGATTCTGGGTATTAAGTTACACATCCACTCACTCCAGTCTCTATACATTACATTTTTGGCTAACTAACTATAATAGAAACATTTTTTATTTTGCACTGGTTATCTATTTACCAAGTTTTTATTCTTATACTGAACAATTCCTTTAAAGTTGTAATATTGGTGTGTAGGCAGACATCTCAGGTTATTTTGCCTGTGCTTTCAGAAAGAGCCAGCACTTTAGGATGGAACTGCTTTATGGCAGGCTGTTTTTTTCTCCTACTCAATGTAACTGAATGTAATGCAGCGGGACTTGGCTTTACTAATGAGTGTTGTTCTTAGATCTACCAGGCAACTGTAATCTTGTGTTAGGGAGCTGCTATCTGGTTACCTTCCCATTGTTCTGTTGTTAGGCTGCTGGGGGGAAAGGGAGTACGATGATTTCACTCCAACTTGCAGTAAAGAGTAACTGAAGTTTATCAGAGCACTAGTCAGATGACTTGGGGCAGCTCTTTTGAGAAATGGATTTCAGTGTAGAAGTCTGCTGGAGCAGCACTATTAACTGATACGTTCTGAAAAAAAATTTGTTTCCCATTACAGTATCCCTTTAAAGGGATTTACATGGGCTGAATTTGAGCACTGCTTTGGATGAGCATGTGGGAATAAACTGTTTGGTAACTATGGGTTACTAGCCTGGAGCATACATTGCAATTGTTTTGTAGATACCCCATAGTTTGTCCTTAAATATCCAGACTCTAATGCACCTCTGCTAGAAGTAGTTGCTCTGAACTGAAACCACAAGTCCTTGGATGTGTAGCTATTGGAGATGTAGCATTTGTTATGAGAGAGTTCATCAGAACTGTTCAATTATTAACTGAAGTCTTTTATTCTAAACAAAGTAGAAATTGTGCCATACTTTATCAGGATTTGTCTCACATGATGAACTAGACTGATACCAAGAACTGGTATGACCCTGCCTGCTTCATCTGAAAATCCCATTTGTAGAATTCTACTGCTCAAATGCTATTTGCATTTTATATGATAGAGTATGTTCATTTTGCAATTCGCTCTGCAAGTTCTTGTGTCTGGCTGTGTGACGGCGTTTCTGATTTTATTTCTAGTGCTTCTTAATGCACTTGTATATTTGATAGTAAAACTGAACTCCGTAAGGGCGTTTATAATCAATTAGTAGTGCTTTGCTGTTTGGCATTTGGTAAATACTGTTAGCAATACAACATCTAACCATAAACACAAGAGTACCCACCAGGACAGAGGGGGCTGCATTCAATGATCAACTGAAATTGGGAGAATTATCACACAGAACTACCCATAGTAATCAGCTGAAACAGCTCTGCAGCAGATTCTTGTTCATAAAAGTAAGTTTCTTTATAGATACTGCAGTGGCAGACTCATTTCTAGGGTGGCCCAAACTAAGCTATAAGTAGATTAACATGGAGAATATGGAAAATCTGCATGGACAGAGTAAATTAAAGATGTGTTTTAAATTGCCCCTACGTTTCCTCTTAGTAACAGCAAAATGGAAGAGAGTCGCACAACACCATAATGGTTGCAGGCTTACCCCTTTTATTTTCACCATCTGTGTATCAACGTTTCAGGGGGGGGTCATCCTCCCTTCATCAGGATGGGATGAGGGTGAAAACCTCATGAGAGTGAAAAATGTTGATAGGGGGTGGTTAAAATAAAAGGGGTAAACTCACCACCTGCAACCATTATGGTGTCATGCAACTCTCTTCCATTTTGCTGGAATATCATAGGAAAGGAGAGGAGGTGCAGAAATGGGGTGGGTTCATGTCTAGGACGTTGTAATAATAAGTGGCCACTTCAAGCATTTGCACCAACATCACTGATAAAGACATCTATCCAACCTATATGTACCCACCCTATTCAAATTAACCTAAGTGTAAGAGTAGTAACGAAGTTTAATTAGGCAGAAATGAATGTTAGAGGCACTTCGCTATAAAAATGCTATCACTGCAGAAGTAACGCTAGGGAAAAGTCACCGGCGTTCGGCTGCAGAGACACAACTTCGCATTTTAGTGAATTAGCGAAATTGAACCTGGCAAATGGGCACAAAGTGGCAGAGCCTTCACTGGCGAAAATCCGCCCTTTAGTTGATTTGCCCCTAGATAGGAAGCCTTTGTTTAAAGTCATTGTACCATGTTCGCAGTCAAAAAGTTATGGAGGACAACTTTTGGTATGAGAGATTAATCCTATCAGCAGTCTGCTGCAATAAATCTTTTTAACCAGAAGTGCTGTCCAGTTGCTTATATTGGAATGCAGCTTTTGGTATGAAATAAACTGGGGTAAATCAATTTGGTGTAAAGGTGATTTATTGTCTCAGTAAGATGATAAATAATAGCTAGCAAGCTTTCAGAACATTTCCTTTCTTTTTTTAACTGGTTGAGCTCTAAAAAAAAATTTTGTAAAAGTTTTCTAGAAATTACCATCTTACTCTGATCACTACTTTTGTTATATTTCATATTTCATTCTGTTTCTTTTGGAAGCCTATTATAGTAATTTCATTGTTCAAAGCATTGGAGCTTTACATCTTTCATCATAACCTTTGTGGTCATCCACTTGGACTAGATTCCTCCAAAATCCATTCCCACCTAGAAAATTTCTTGTTGTTACATAAACAAATATAATTAATTCCGCCCTTTTTCCAGTTTTGGTGTTCTATGATTAGCAGTTAATTTGGCATAATCAATGGTTCCGGTATTGTATCCATTAGCCAGAAATGCTTTCTCTGTAATAATGAAGCAATTAGTGATGGGCGAATTTATTCGCCTAGGTCGAATTTGCAGCGAATTCCCGCGATTCGCCGCTGGCGAATACATTCGCGAATCACCAGCGAAATTTCGCTTGGCGAAAATTCAATGAAAACGAGTCGCGCGTCAGTTGACGCGCCGCGCGACAAAATTGACGCGACGCGCAACAAAATCGTCCCGCGACTCGTTTCGCAAATTTTTCGCCGTTTCGCGAATTTCTCTAGAAATTCGCGAAAAATTCGGCGAAGCGAATCTCAGGAGATTCGCCCATCACTAGAAGCAATAACTTGATATCAATTAAGATGTAATTAATCCTTATTGGGGCATAAAATCTTATTGCATTTAATTAATGTTTAAAATTATTTTTTAGGAATGTTGATCCAAATTACAGAAAGATCTCTTATCTGGAAAACCGCAGGTCCCGAGCTCTGGTAAGTAAGGTGGGGGGGGGGCTCCCCCTTGCCGTTTGAGAGTATGATTGTTTACCTGCAGAGCAGTTACTGACCGTCTGAAGTTTCCTATCTGCAGCTGTCAGAGCAAGTAAATGAAGGGGAAATTTCACTGCATACAGTCAGGTTTATTCTAAAAATGTCTACATTTTGGAGATAGATTTCTTTTTCATTAAAGAAAGTAAAAATTGTATTTAATTTTTTTGCCTTTACATCCCCTTTAAGGGATGCTGGAGTTGTGTATACTAATCATCAGAACCTGATTGGCCCATGTATGGAGGGGAGCAAAAGTATGGCCTGCCTTACCATCAGATATCTTTTGTAAAATAAAAATCTATTGCAAAAATTTTAATTGGGCAAGTACTGCATCAGGCCATTTATACAATCCTCTTCTGATGGGTCTGCCTGCATAGTCTTATGTTATTACCAATGTTAGGGGCAGATTAGAATGTGATAAAGCTAATTTAATCTGCCACCTTAACATGAATGGCCAGCTTTATGATACAGAGTGATTTCAGACCCCTGGCAAGACTAATGTAATCATATGGGATACAGAGTTACTATAGCTTTTGACAATTAAAGCACTGCTGCCTAATGCTGGCCATAGACGCAACAATCCAATCATACGAATCCTGGATTCGTACGATTTTCGGATCGTGTGTGGAGTGTCCTGACATTTGTCGTGCCATGCCGATCGGTCATTTGGTCGATCGCAAAGGTGAGAAAATTTCTGTCGGCTGCCGATAATATCTCTGCGTGTATTGCCGATCGTACGATTTTAAGAGGGAGACTGTCACTAGGTTTTGTCAGACACAACTTTCGTACGATCCCTGTCAGGGGCAGAACATAGGCTGATCTGTTACTACTTTATTTAATCTGAAGGTTAGTGGCAGGTCGGGAGATGGGGATGTCTATCTTTATGTCTATGGCCAGCTTTACACTAAAGGGGGTTAAATACTAAACTTAAATTTTTCTTATTGTGTTTTTTTTTGGGGGGGGGGAACTCAAATTTTTCATGGAAAAAAATTAAGTTTTTGAGATTTATTGTACCCCGATGCTGCAAAAAGTCAGAGTCCAAAAATCCACCACCTCAGACCTGTCGAGGGGAGGCACCTATCCCAAATTTAAGTTATCATGGTCTGCACTAGGTTTAGCCCGAAAATCCAACCATTTTTGGGCAAAAACTCTAAATGTGGGAAAAAGCCCAAAATATTCTTATGATTTGAGTTATATTGAGTTTTTTCATGATCCAAGTCATTTGAGTTAAAACGTTAATAAATAAACTTAAATTGGGCACAAGAGTTTGGTCACGCTTTTTTTAACAGTTTAGTGTAAAAATAAAAACTGAATAAATAGACAAGCTGCGCAAAATAAAAAATATTTCTAATATATTTAGTTAGCCAAAAATGTAATGTATAAAGGCTGGAGTGACTGGATGTCTAATATAATAGCCAGAATCCAACTTCCTGCTTTTCAGCTCTTTAACTTTGAGTTAGTCAGCGACTTGAAGAGGAACCACATGGGACATAACTGTTCAGTGAGTTTGCAATTGATCCTCAGCATTCAGTTCAGATTCAAAAGCAACAGTTATGGCCCATGTGGCCCCCCTCAAGCCACTGATTGGTTACTGCCTGTTCACCAGGGTAACCAGTCAGTGGAAAACAAGAGAGCTGAAAAGCAGGAAATTCTATGCTGGCTATTATGTGAGACATCCAGTCACTCCAGCCTTTATACATTACATTTTTGGCTAACTAACTATCTATCTATTTACCCAGTTTTTATTTTTATACTGAACAATTCCTTCAATAACATTATGGTGCAGATTTACTAAACCATCAAATTTTTTTAAAGGACATTTTCGATCGAAAATAGATTGAAAAGGTTTGTTTCGATTAAAAACTATTGGAATCGTTCAAATGCATCGTTCGATGCGACCACTTTGAATGATTTTGGGGAAAATCCTTCGAATTCCAATTCGGCAGCTTTAAGGTTGCGAAGTGTCGAATTCAAATTTTTTTTTAAAGAGACAGTACTTCGAAATTCGAATTTTAACCTTTTTTCAATTCGACTCAAATTTGGACTATTCGATAGTCAAAGTAGCCAAAAATTACTTCGAAATGCGATTTTTTTTTTTCATTTGAATTTTCAGTTCGACCCTTAGTAAATGTGCCCCTATGAGATAAATTCGGATTATAATCCCCTAAATGTTTGCATAATGTTTTCCAGTAACATGACTTCTATCCTTATGCAGAGTAGATAATATAATACATAATGATGGACCCAGCTTCTGAAACTGCAGGAGTTAAGGGAACTCTTTGTCCTAATGGTACTGCATATTTCAGAGGATGCAAACTGGTAACACAATAGCATCCCTACTGTTCTTGATCCAAAGAGATCCAAAAGCAAGCCAGAAAGATATCGGTCTCACTCTAACAAGAGCCAGGGAATGGCAGGACAAAACTGTTATTCATAGAGAATGAATTATTCTGTTGTTCATAGCAGACTTTATAATGGCACATACAGGATATGGTTTGATCAGGAACCACTAATCAGTTGCTTCATCTGCTGTTGCTTGTAATTACAGCTGTCCCTGTATATACTGTACTCCTCTGTACAAATGGCACAGAAGGTGATGTAAAAACTTTAAATGAAAGATGTGAAATCCTTAAGTACATTTTAGTTGACCTTTGATATAGACAGGAGTCTTGCTTCATCTGATCAGTTAGAGCAGAGATCCCCAACCAGTAGCTCGCGAGCAACATGTTGCTCTCCAACCCCTTGGATGTTGCTCCCAGTGGTCTCAAAGCAGGTGCTTATTTTTTCATTCCTGGCTTGGGGGGCAAGTTTTGGTTGTATAAAAACAAGTTGTACTGCAGAACAGAGCCTCAATGTAGGTTGACAACCCACATAGGGTCTACCAAATGGCCAATTACAGCACTTACTTGGCACCCCAAGAACATTTTTCATGCTAGTGTTGCTCCCCAACTCCTTTTACTTCTGAATGTTGCTCTCAGGTTCAAAAGGTTGGGGATCCCTGAGTTAGAGTAATGAAGGCTAGGGGTATTTCACAGTAGCAGCTAAACTAATTCTTTGATGTTTTCCCTAGTAATGTCAAATTTTACTAAACAAAAATAACATACTTTATACAGGTTGTGACCTGCTATCTTGAATGCTCTGGACCTGGGGTTTTCCAGATAATGGATCTTTCTGTAATTCGGATCGCCATACCTTAAGGCTATTAAAAAATAATTTAAACCCAACAGGATTGTTTTGTTTCCAGTATGAATTCATCATATCTAAAGAACAATGTATGACTTTATTATTACAGAGATAAAGTTCATCTTTAAAAATGTGATTTATTTAACTATAATTGAGTCTTTGGGAGATGACCCTCCGGTAATTCAGTGCTTTCTTTATAATGAGTTTCCAGATAAATG
This sequence comes from Xenopus borealis, assembly GCA_024363595.1. NCBI lineage: Eukaryota > Metazoa > Chordata > Amphibia > Anura > Pipidae > Xenopus > Xenopus borealis. The sequence goes on from CM044439.1 coordinate 124,071,317, forward strand.
ATCTCATACCTGTACTGTATGTGCTATGATACAGAAGTAGCCTAATCCCATTAATCTTGCACACCACAAACTTATAGGACCAGTAACATCAAAAATTTTAGGCGACAGGGCGATGATCTATCATGCGGTGCTCAATTTCTCCCCCCTGGCTATCTTTTCTGAAGAGGAGTGCAAACGTGGCTGTCTGACTTTACAGCCCAGTCTCTGCTTGTGAAGCAGGCCCCACCTATGTGGTTCTTTTTCTATGACAAACTTTATTAACATCAACAATTTTCAACACACAGACACATTTGAATCACAAATGAGATCATATTAAGTTAAACAAACAGAAACATGAGTGATTAAAAAATATTATTCTATAATGAACTCAGAACTAAACGCAGGTAGAAGAGGCAGCTGCCCAAGATGCATCTTGGGGGGGGGTGTAGGGTTGCCACCTTTTCTTGAAAAAAAATACTTGCCTTCCTATATATTTATCTTTTTTCCCCTATTAATAACATTGGGATCAAACATCGTTTTTACCTGGCAGGCTGGTAAAATACCGGCTAGGTGGCAACCCTAGGGGGATGCAATTTAAATAGAATTTAATGACCTGCATTATACACTCCGCTCCTCCTTCCCTCCCTCAATCAAGCCTGGGAAGATTTACCAATGGATAAATATTTAAGATTTACTGGCAGCAGTAATAGCTGAGCATGCTATAACCATAAGCAATTAAAATTTGAAATAAACCACGAAACATGTTTTATCTGGGGAAGAACATTTGATCTGGCAAGTAGTTAATATACCAGTTCATCAAATGATTGCAGGGCAAGCACTGTGCACATAGGAGGGCGATTGTTTATGAACAACATTATAACCTACTTAACTTCATCCTTATTGTGAAGCCAAAAACATGATGTTAATAACTGACAGGAGAAAAAGCCCACACTGAGTCAACTACTGTAGATTATACTCATTATGAAAACACAGCATAGGTTAGAGCTCTTTGGGCATGTTGATGTGATGATCACATGTTCAGGACTACTAATGATAATGCTAATTGCTGCCAATTTAGCTGTTCAAAACCCTTGGTGGTATGCATAGCCCTGAGGCTCATCAAACTGGAACAACAGTGATCAAAAGTCCTTTGCCCACTGACAGCTGCTTGCAGCTTGCCATTCATGTCAACAGCAAATGTGCTGATGCTGGTAGAATGGAATTGTTTGTGAATGCTAACATAAGCCATACCAACCTACAGGAACCCCAGCCACTCAAACAAGCATTGATTGCTACAGTTCTGAACCCCATTGTGGGGGTTCCTAAAAGAAGAATTGGCATTTTTAGTAATTAGACCCCATCTCTCACTTTTAAAGAGTGGATTCATTGCATCCTCTGCCTTTTTAATTAAATGGTATGTATGGGCGTAGTTGATTTGACACCCTGCTTAATATGTGCCCCTGTATTAGTGTCCATAGAGTGTATGGGACGGTACCTACCAACCACTATTGGTGTTAGATAGGCCCTGATATATTACACGAGGTGAGTCACAAAATGTATTGGAACCCCTGACTGAGAATAAGAATGTGATCCATACTGTAGTACAGTGGTGTCCAATCTGCGGCCCAGGATGGATATGAATGTGGCCCAGCCTGAAACGCTTGGTTCCCAAGGAAACTTCATGTTGCAAAGGATATAGGAGTAGGTAGGAAGGGGCACTCTGCCCATTGCCCAGTTAGAAGTAATAATAACATCCAAGTGTCATATATTCCAGTGTATAGATGTATCTGTTTATTGTAGTTCTTTTCTGTGCATTTTTTTTAATTTTACAAATTAAAACTGTTTGTGTATTTCATGTGCAGCCCCAGACAATTTTTCTTTTTCCAGTGGGGCCCAGGGACGCCAAAAGGTTGGACACCCCTGCTGTAGTATTTGATGGTAGACCTTCACTTATTATGGTGGTGTATTATGATGTCATTTCTATTTCAACCTCAGCCCTGCCCCAAAACCACAGAAATGGTTCCCTATTTATTCCCCACCGCTGCATTCCCTCTTCCTCTTATTTGGGGGGGGTCTCGCTTACAATCTTTTTCTGGAATAATTTGGCACTGTTTTGTTTACAGCTTTGTTTACAGTTTATACATAGGGTAATTATGTTGCTTGTAATTAAAATTGCACTGACATGGGGAATATTAAGTATTTTCCTAGTACTCCTTCATCCCAATTTTATCATTATAAGATACTGTAAGCTAATTGTTAAACAGCTATAGTGAGCAAGAATCTGTAAAAGCACAGTCCATATCTGGGAAACAATTTCACAGACCAAGTGGCCCCTTTAAGATATTAATCAGTCAGTTATTCTTTTAGCATAGGTTACAGTACAACACAACACATGCCATTATAAGAAAGTGAACACTTATTAATTGGTTACGTATGCTTAAAGAAAGCTTTATCAAATAAAGACCAGATAAAAACATTGTTTTGTGAACTTATACCTAATTAGCACCTTTCTTTATCTCATTTGTACTGAAGGAAATAAAATAGCACTGAAATTTTTTTATCTTTATTTTATAAATAAGGAAATAAATACAACAGAATTGTGTGCCTGTATTTTAATTTGCACTCAAACATTCCTTTGCTTCATTTTTACATGAATTAGATTAGCCAAACTTCTTTAATTTTCTTTCATTCCAAACTGTAGTGTTCCTCTTGGCATCAGCCAACAGCTCCAACATCTCTCTGTGGCTCCCAAAACAATCAATTTGGCCAGTGTAGTTCAAACTCAAAAGTTCACTGACCAAAATGTGAGGTCCAACCCACTAAAGACCTGACTGAGTATGTGTGGGGTCTGTCTGGAAATGAATTGTTCCACAACTTATGTAGGCCAATCCATAAGAGCTACAGAATGCACACATAGAATGAGAAAGTTATTTGCAAAATGATAAAGGGTTTTTACCATGCATAGAATTGCAATGAATTTAATACACAAATCGAACACTGTCATACAAAGTAAAACAAACATTGCTTATACCAAAAAGATAAATAAGCTAGTTGTGGTTTTGGTTTCAGGTGTTAACTGCAGGTATGATTCACGTCAACCCTCCTACATGACAAGGGTGCTATGGATTAGATATTTCGTTCAAAATTCTTTGAAGTGATATTATAACTACCACAAATACATTGATTCACGACAGGAAGGGGTCATCCTTCCACTTTATAGAGCACTGGTAAGGCCACGTCTAGATTATGCTGTACAGTTTTAGTCTCCATCACTCAAACAGGACATTATTGTATTAGAGAGGGTACAGAGAAGGGCAACTAAGCTGGTAAACAGTATGGAATATCCTAGCTATGAGGAAAGACTGGCCAAATTGGGGATGTTCACGCTGGAGAAGAGGTGCTTAAGGGGTGATATGATAACTATGTATAAATATATAAGGGGATCATATAATAATGTCTCTAATGCTTTATTTACCAGTACTAGTACCAGCTGACGTAAGGTCACCCATTTCGATTAGAGGAAAAGAGGTTCCGCCTAAATATTCGGAAGGGTTTTTTTACAGCGAGAGATGTGAAGATGTAGAATTATTTTCCTCTTGTACAGGCTAATACATTAGATAGCTTTAAAAATGGATTGGATGGCTTTTTAGCAAGTAAGGGAATATAGTGTTATGGACGATAGCTCATATTACAAGTTGACTAGTCCAATTGCCATTTTGGAGTCAGGAAGCAATTTTTTCCCCCTCTGAGGCTTCAGATGGGATTTTTTGCCTTCCTCTGAATCAACTAGCAGTTAGGCAGGTTAAAAGGTTGAACTTGATAGACCTGTGTCTTTTATCAACCTAATTTTCTATGTAAAGAAAAAAAAAAATTTCTTGATAACCATTCCAGTAACAGCAAACTTCACCTCTTGCATTTTTATTAGTGAGGTGCTTAGATATTACTGGGCCCCACAGCAAAATCTTTTGTGGGGCCCAGACCTTTGGGAAATTGATCTGCTGCTAACATTGTTTTTTCTCATATCACATCATAAAATATACATGTTGAAGATACTGGTTTGTTTAGGTTTCCATGAGAGTACATTGAAAGATAGATGCTCTATGCCAGATAAATTCAGGGATACGCAATATATTTAACAGCAACCTGCATTACCTGTTCTTATCTGAAACTACTCTAGAAGCATGGCAGTAAGCCAAGATCAAGGAAAGAAATGTGTGTACTTAAGAATAAACAGATATTATTCACCCCTATGCTTCATAACAGCTATGACTACACTAGAGCCTGCTAAACCATTTTCTTTGCATTCTTGTACCCTCATAAATATGTTTCCTTTCACTGTTTATAAACAAGATAAAACATTTGAGTACATGGCAAATTAATTATTAGTCATCACTTAATCTTTACTTCTTTCAAGTGTATGTTCCCTCCCAGCCATATCTGCTTGTCTCAATCATTTCCTCCAATGTGAGCCAGGGATTCTTTTTAAGCATCCAGCTTATGCCCCCTGCTAACTGCCTTCTTCTGTGTTGCAAGTGCTTTCCTTCATGCTTTTCTCTCCCAACCTACCTTCTTCTTGGGTCTCCTATTATTCTTTCATCTCTTCGATGGATCACAGCTGGTTGTCTACCATCCAACCCAACCCACTAGCAGGTTAGGTCAGTGCTAAAGGGATACCCAACTGAATGTTGTGGGCTGACCACTAATCCTCCACATTTCTCTAAAATAAATACTAAGGGAAATAAGTTACATGCTCCTTTCATATATATGTCTGAGAAGTAGTGCTTTGTTATCTACAATATTTTCAATTCAAGGAAAAATATATGGCTGATGAGCTCTGCCTATAAATAAAGTGATATTACCTTTTGCATTAATGCTTTGGAGAACTGAGAATACAAGGATGAGTCCTGGGGAACTGGCTATAATAGGATAAATACCAGTGCTTCTAGAAAGTTCAACTGTTTGTTTGTCTTCAAGGGTGAGAACCAAACAAAACATAATGCAGCTGTAAGGCTTACTTCCTTTTTCTTAGTGTCATTGTATATTTTTTTAATAGAAACTTGCCATTTAAAGACAAATTTAAATCTTAATATGTGTTTATTTAATTAGTGTTATGCCACAGGGTAGCAGCCCAGGGCAACTGTAAGGGTACAGCAGAGAGGAACCCAGTAGCATATGAATGCACATGAACAAATATTGAAGGACATATTAGATCATTTACTAAGACCCAGGGCAAAGAACGTGAAAGAAAATTCTTCTGCCCCAGTCAAAAAGTTGGTGGAAGTGGCATCAACTTAAATATATATATGTAGGCACAACTGTATTTGTAGAGTCATCCGCTGGTTTCTGTACTCTGAGCTGATGCACTGAGACCTTTGGAAATTTGTGAAAGGAGAAAGGCAGGGTCCAAAGTCCCAAAAAGTAATTTTTTGCGACTTTGTACCTGCTTTCAAGTTCATAGTGGAACCATATTACATTGTATCACATTATTTCAGCATATACATTATGACAGCCCTCCAGCTCTAAACATACTTGGGCATTTGAGGGGTACTTTGTATCTCCTAATTCAATTCCAGATTGTCCCACATAACCAGATGCAATTCAATGAGAATATTTTATCTCACTCCTGAATTAGGAGAAATATTTTTTCTCCTGAAATTGCATCTTGCCCATAAGCTTTCACTTGATAAACCATAAAAGTATGTTTTTTTCTCATTGATTTTAATCTGGCCCATAGTCTCATTGTACAGGAGCATTTATCTCAATTCACTCCACTCTGTAAGGTAGTGGTGGTGCACATTTAAGAGCAGGAGTAGGAGATACAGGCAATGTAAGGTAAGTAAAGGCC
>CM044439.1:124085834-124107423 GCA_024363595.1 Xenopus borealis
CTGCTTGCTATAATTATGAATTCCCAGAATGAAGAAAACAAGATTAAAATAATTTATTTAGTGTAATTTATATAGTGTTCATTTTGCTTGACTAATGTGATAAAATATGATTTTGAATATTTTTTTGGGGTGATGGGTCCACTTTAAACTGATGTAAATTTGTGCCACGGAATTGCTGGGCCTAGACCCTCTACATTGGTGGTACAGCACAACCTGTCCAGCTCATTATGGGGCAGATTTACTAAATTCACATTTAGGATTCAAAGTTCGATCGAATTTTCAAAAAGATTCGAATTCGAATTTTCAAAGGTACTGAATTGGGTTTCATTATTTTTGATCGAATAGGAAATATTTTGTTGATCGATAAAATCGCTCGAATCAATCGATTTGAACGATTTATTGACCAATCAAATATTTGCTATTTGCAATCGAATTGTGGTAAAATCCTTCAAATTCGATATTCGAATTCAAAGGATTTTCATTCACCATGTATTTTTCAACCCGCGAATTCAACCAATAGTAAATCTGCCCCTAAGTGTTACTTCATGTGCCAGAGCCACATGTCTTTCGTTCTCAGTCACATTACTTGTGCACTACTGAAAACTATAAAACATTTATTTCAACTTGGGGTAGCTAAATAATTTTGGGGTTTAAAAAAACCTATATTAAATGTGTGAAAAGGAAATATTAGTAATTAACACAGGCTGCAGTGTGCACTTTGTGTAATTTGTCACCCTATCCCTTGGGTCAAGAACTACCTGCATTAGGCAGAGCTTGATCCAAGAGGGGGGGATGGGGGAGGCATGTAGGCTTCCCTCACCATTTCCTAACCTGTTTCCTAACTTGCTGTAAGACAGATGGTAAGGACAGGGCTCTTGTGCTGATGCTGGTTCTACACAAAGCACTAGATTTATCATCAGGTGCTTGGTGGAGAGATCAGCAGTTCCCGGGGTGCAAGTACTCCTTAGATGAGCACAATGGGCTTGCACTTGTGCCCCAGGGTTTGGAAAATGACCCATATCTTTGCAGAAAGAAAACAACTTTGCATTGTGCATATATTTTCCATTACTTACTCTTATTACATTTGCTTAAAAGTGTTGTGCCTTACATGGTGGGAAAAACCTCAAGTGGGTAAGGTGCAAAGTGCAAAAAATTCATAAAGGAATCTGTTCTTGTGTAAATATAAAGTATTTTTAACCATATATTTTCCCATTGGACAGAAAAGAGAAACAGGTATCTTTATTTAAAGGAAGTGAAAGATAGATAAAGCATAAAACTCTTTGAAAGGTTCCAATGCAGAGGACTGTGCACATCATAGCTCAAAAGATTTTAGAACACATCTCCATATCCCAAAGCTATAGCCTGCCATCATGAGGTTCTAGTAAAACTGTTTTATGATCCTTCCTTTGACCATTGCTATTTCGGCTCTGGCTATTGACCTTTTTCTGTTAAGCCACATGACTGCTGACTTTTGCACAGTATGTGATTTTTTTTAGAAAGATATAAAACAGCAGCCTACTGATAAAGGTCTTATTTGCCAATGAACTTTAAGAAATAATGAAAAGTGGTCACACACCACAATATGCAGACCTCAGACATTGAAAAATCTAAGTACTTGCAAGTTAAAATTACATCCATTGTACCAAGGATTTATTAATGGAATGTCGGAACCTAGAAATCCAAATACACAGAATGAAAATCAATGTGCAGTGATGACTGACTAATAAACCAGTCCCTGATCTCATATATAATGTGCATGTGAACAGGTCAACACAAAAAAAGGAACTTTGATTATATAAAAACATATTACCACAAAAATTAACCTTTCATTGGCACAAATAATTAATCAATAGCAGCAATGTTGCACTTATCGCAACAAGAGAATTGCATGTGCATTTGTGGGGGGTTAATGCAGATATACATGTATATATATATATATACATTTATATATATATACATATACACACAATTTGCATGGCAGGAACAATGTAGCAATAATACTAAGCTTGAGCTTGAGTGGGAAATCATATAAAGATACAAAAGAGAAGAGAGGGAATGGATGCAAATTCTCAGGCCATGAAATCCATTCTGGGCAAGTACATGTATTTTAAAAAGATAAAAAGGCAGGGGTTTCTAGTTACAAGTTAAAACCATAAAATGGTTTTATAGGGGAGAGCAGGACAAGAAATAGGGTAGAGAGCAGGGCTAAAAATTGGTGGCACTGTGTTTTCTGAATTCACTCAAAGTTTCCTCGTGAGTCAACTTCAGGCGAATCGCCGTGTGTGTCATGCCGCAGGTGACTTTCATTATAGCCGGGGAAGCGGTTCGGGGAGATTAGTCGCCCCAAGGAATAGGCGATTGGTCGCCAGGGGACTAATCTCCCAGAATCGCCAGGTGTGACCTTAGCCTTGCTTCCTAAATAATGAAACAGAAACACAAAGTAGAGGGTTTGTTATCAATGCACATTCCCTAGCCTCTGTTAAATAATACTTCATTCTGTGCAAGTGCATTTAAGCATTTAGCCACATTTGCTTTGATTCTGGAGAAGTCAGCAACATTCAGAGAAAGGTGCGTGATTCTGGTAGTGAGGGATGTAGAAGGGAACTGAATAGGGAAAGCAAGTGTCACTGTTTTAAATAGCAACAATAATGAACTACCTGCTCTAGCTAACTTTCTCAGTTTCTGTCTTTCCTCTTTCAGGTTTTCCTCTGACCTTGATTCTAAATGCCTATAAATCCACTTTATCCTTTACTACTGACTCCTAAACCCAGTCATGTACCCTTTGTGTCAAACTTTTAGCCCCAGCACTTGGATAAACACTGAAACACAATTTGTGCACTCACTTACATGATCTACAGAATGCATGTGGAGGAGATCCCAAGCAAGAGTTGACTTCTCTAGTTTCTCATTTTGTTCCTTAGTTCTCCTTTATCTCCTGGGCCAAACAAGACTAATATTGCACACTCAAACAATGGCAAATCCAATCTGGGAGTGTTGGTGAAGGATTATATGAAGCAAAACAGAGAGAGACAGGAAAGGAGAAAACGTAATGAAATGTAAAAGGAAATATGTAAATAGACAAGGTTAGATTTTTTGGCAACACCAGATTCAGCAAATGGGCACCCTGGGTGACTGATTCAGTCCACTACTGGATTCAGTCCACTACTGTAGACCAAAGCACAGGGTTAAATGGAGAAATCAGTTGTTGTACTACAGTTGTAATACATGCATATTAAAATGGAATGAAAAGGGGAAGGCACTAGGTAAGAATGTGTTTGGGATAACAACGAGAAAAGAGGAGAATTTCTAACGCACTGCCACCGCTGAGGGGTATGAGAGAAATAGAGGCCAACATGAGATACCACTGAGGGGTATGAGAGAAATAGAGGCCAACGTGAGATACCACTGAGGGGTATGAGAGAAATAGAGGCCAACGTGAGATACCACTGAGGGGTATGAGAGAAATAGAGGTCAATGTGAGAGACAGCAGCTGCTATAATTGTGCTTCTGGGAGTGTAAGCTTACAGTTGTCAGACAGCAATACACCTTTAATAGAAACTAGTCAAGGATAAAAGAGTTTGTTATGTTTTGGTAGTAAATGTGGTTGCTGAAAGATATAAATTTCGCCAACGTGAACAACGTAATGGTGAATTCACAGAACATTTTGTAACAGTTGGATGAATCTGTTAATAAAGCAGTTATACCCTCCTCAGTCTCGGCTACCAAAACATAACAGAGTTGTTACTGACAGAGCAGGTACAGAGAAAGGCACAAAAGAAAGGGAAGGCTGAGAAGAGGGAAGAGGAGGATAGAGATGTGAAAGGGTTTAGTCTAAGGAGAATTTTTATAAGTACATAAAGATGAACCAGGCAGGACCCTGGAATAGATATGACCACCAGCAGCAAACAAGAAAGAGAGAGAATATAGTAGAATTACTTGAAAAAGTTGTCCTTGCATGTAGTCACGGGTGTTTTTGTAGGAAGTAGGAGCGAAAATATTAATATGGAGGCAGTTATATATACATTTAAGGTAGTAGACACTTCAGGGGTGTGGGTGGTTGTGGGTATTGATGGAGGAAGGCCTTGGGAAGGCTAAAAAAAATAATAACCAGCAGTAATACCAACATTATTAGAAGAATATTGAAACAGGCAATAATGTTAGTGCAGTATATTCTCATTTGAGTATGAAAGTTAATGTATCCATAACTAGGCAGAAAAATAACTGGGCTTCTACAGTGGCTTACCTTATTGAACTCCTCGGTAAACTCTTTCTAATTCACTTTAAAATGATGCACCCAAGTACTGCCCATAAAGTCTCTAAAGATATAGGACCCATCTTACAGGGCTGAGAAATTAGTGCAGATTCGATTTCATTAAACAACGAAGAGAACTGAGAGAAGTGCAGAAAAATAGCAATACATCTGAACTACAGTGTTTGGATAGGAGTTTATGTGGTGCCATAAAATACTGCAGATGCTAGACCCCAGGTGATGATAAATAATGATGCAGCAAAATGTATATTAAAGGCAAACAAAATTTAGACTATAGGGTTATAAAGTCCAGAAGGAAGTAAATAAGGAGAAGGTAAATGTTGTTAAATTAAGTCTTGTTGTGTAGAACTGTTTATTACACAAACACTTTGTGGATATTGCAAGCCCAAGCTTGCAACCCGAATGACTTTCTAGGAGTATCCCTTTACACACTTCAATTTCCTAGATGAAAAGCAGCGTAGGTTTAACTTCTATTCCCCTCTTCCAATGTTGTAGGCATATCATATTTTCTGCAGCCATAAGTCACCTTACGTATCATATTTTTATGAATAGTTTTACAGTAAAAGTGATGATGCAAACATAAAACAGATAGGTTTGATAGTGCAGAGTCATCCACACAGTGTCTGGAGTTACCAATCTTCTAAAGATCTACAGTTCACATCTTTGTTTCCAAAATAATTACTCATAATAATTGATATAACAATCCAAATGTAACACATTCATTTATCAGCTTGACCTTGTTGTAGCTCAATTGCTGTACATATCATAAGCCCGACATGCTGCATTGCATTTTCCATCCCTTCCTCTCAGAGCCCAGTTTACTAAAAGAAGGGTTTAAAGTGTTTAGTCATGCGTGAAAGATGGTGCAGTTTTTCTGAAGCAATTAGCAATTTTTACGTCCAGCTCATAAATTTGCTCCATAAAACCCTATCAGAAAATCAATCAATCAATCAATCAATCAGGGAATGGTTCCCAGATTCATTAAAGAGCTCATATATAATATATATATATACTATGTTCTATTTAAAGATCAATATTTATGCTGTTGTCATTATAACATTTTAGCTTCAAAAAACAGCACTGAAATACAACAAATATTGCCACTTTTATCTGCATACATAGACAGCATAATTATTACATGTTAATTTGCTGGATTTGCACAGATGCACAGAAAAACTTATTATTTTGACACTCAAGCAGGCCTGGACTGGCAATACAGTATGTGGGTTGGGGCAAATGCCGATGGGTCGCTTTCTTTAAAATGTAAATGTAAAAATGCAAATTAAGTCTGTCTTTAACGGACAAGGAAAGTTAAACTAAAGAAGTAGGTAGAAATGTTGTACATTATATTTTGTGCTTCTGTACCAACCACATGCTTCTTTTCTGCTGATTCACTGATTCACATGCCCTGTGCTGCTGTCACTTACTGAGCTTTGAGACCCACTCACATATCAATATACAGTACACATAGAATAGAAATGTCACAATATAAAGCTGATTAGTAATTAATACAGATAATTACTACATGGCAGCACAGAAACCAGTGCAACTAGTATCAGAATTTAATAATCAGTCCTGTAGCATTAGCTTATATTACAGACCAACCTCATTTTCTGCTTGATAATTAGTGACAGCCCCTAATCTTAGCTTCTCAATAGCTGCTCAGAGCCCACTGAGCATGTGAGTGTCACAGGCACTTTCCAAAATGGTGACCCACTGTGACAAGTTTGAAGTCCTGGATTATTGCTGCTTTTGAGAAGTTGAAACTTTAGGCTGGTGCAGTAAGTTCACTATACAAAATATGCATTTTTATCCATATTCATTTTTAGGGTTTAGTTCTCCTTTAATATGTAAATGAGCTAATCACTTTAGAAATGCAAATGAGCTATCCGTAATAACCAGCCACAGTTAAGTCGATGCCTTTTGTGGTGCACACACCAGTACTGGAAAAATGTAGAATATATTGTAAGTATAGGGTCACTAATCCATCTGATAGAATAGTTGTGACAGAAACTAGGGTGAGATTTGTTGCAAGGACCAGTTCCAGCACATAGGGTGTATAATATTGCATTTGATTATATGGTAAAGTACTCTTAAAATAGCTATTAATAAACACTAGTTCTAGTTAAACTTGGGGTAGGAAATATACTGTATATCATGCTTTGCATGCACATGAATAGATGGGCTGCTTTGATACTTTTGCCAGAGCTGCTGTTTCCTCCCAGTCTGGCCCTGCCCTCAAGATACAGTACAATTGACACTTGCTTTATTAGCAAGGTACATAGGCTAGTAGTGCTTCCCCCCCTAGTGAAAGGGGGTATGGCAGGTTCCCACAGAGTAAGTATCAGAACAACAAAGTCTCTTAAAGAAAAATGGCTTTTATTTCAGCCGGCAGCAACAGGTTGTAAAATACAGGACATTTTCCTCCACAAACAACAAAAATAGCTTCCAGCACCAATAACAATAGCAGCAAAATTAAAGACATTGGAGCAGGTAACTGTGTGTGTACATATACAAACATTTCTATACATTTGGTTTCCAGACCTCTTTCTGTGTCTCTCTTGGTCAGAGATTCTGAAAGTCTGATCAGCCTGGGTGTTAAGGACTATTGATTAACCACCAGGGCAGGATTTACATAACGGGCACCCCCGTTCTTTGCCCGCATTCGCCCTCATACACCCTCATACTCTGCCCGTTATTCACAAAATTTCATCTTTTTCATGGGAAATTTAAAAAACTATAGTATCTCCTGCATAACCCCAGTGTTTCTGAACCAATGTGGGAGTGGCTGAGCAGCATGCCCCCTAAAATCCTGTCATCCTAGGCCCAGGCATAGGTGGCCTTTCCACAAATCTGGGCCTGTTAACCACATGAGACTAATCAGACCCAGCTGGTCAGCTTGTAGCACCTCACTCTGCTACAGCACAAAATGTATTTGGTCTGTTATGAGGTGTTCCAGGTGAGGACCGTTATAGACAGTACAGTCATGGCAAGCTTGAAGTGAGCTCATGATGTCATGCCTAAGGGAGAACTAGATTTTCACATCCTTCAGTCCTCCAGAACTTAACATGGGAGACACAGGACTTTCTGTACAGCTTGAAAGTGAAAGTAAGAGTTACTTCTGTTATGTAATGGCTGCATGAACCTGCTAATAAAGCACTGTTATACTCTCCTCATCCACGGCAACCAAACACAACAGCATTTTATTGTTCAGGGGTCCACATCCATAAAATGATAACATTTCCAGATAAATTGTGTATAAAAAAATGTTTCCACAAAAACCCTACTGGCCTGGACCATCACTTCCTTTGCCAGGCTGTGCAGGAGAGCTGGTGTCACTCATAAATACTGAATTTCTATGGCACATTATACAAGCCACTCTTGCATTTGCCAGAACCCACAGATTGCCAGTCCGGACCTGCTGTAGGACAGGAAACAATCAGCAGCTAGGCTGACCTGATAGGGAATTCAAACCTGGTTTTGCTTATGTGAATGCAGGGATGTTATTGGCTATCCCCCTTCTACTGTGCTGTGGAACATTAGAACATGGCCACTCTTCATTTGAAATACAAACAGGGACTATAGCATATCTATTGGGAGCTCAAATAAAGGGGCTATTTTTAAAGATAATTTAAATTTTTCACCCAAAGAGAAACCAGCACCATATAGTATGCTGTATTGCTGGAGTTTATTTAGTGATGCTATAAGTCACAAAGACAGAAAAAATAGCAGGGTGTTTTTCTTCCTATTTGATAAAGCAAATCTATAATCTTTAAATATTGTCCTTTTTTCATATCTTTTTACAGCCTAATAAATGGAAAGAGGCTAAAAGCCTGCAGGGAAGCACCACTCCTTAGATTATTTTCTATTGCAGGAAGTGTAGATACACTACAGGTTGGGCAGTCTGTATAATTGCAAGGGAATGTACACACCCAAAGGGATAAGCAACAACTGGCACAAGGTGTTACATGCTCACAGAGCAAAGATAAACAAAATCACATCCAACTCTTACTTCAGAATGTGCTGAAACTATTTTTGGAATCCTTTTGTTCCACTGGTTGGTCTTTGGCAGTTCTTAAACACTTTTATACTACATATCATAGTCCTTCTTTTCTCTTTTTCATGTAACTGCTGTCTATATTTGAACTCACAATAAATTGCTATAGGTATCAATTAAATGGAAGCTGACCTGAATGTATTTGTCTCTTCCTCCATCAGGGTCGGACTGCGCCAGTGGGATGCTGGGGAAAACTCTGGTGGGCCTCTGCTCTTGTGGGTCCCACCAGGCCAGACCAAATCCCCATGGCCACCTGAGCAACTCCCTGAGCTCTCCGGCTGCTGAAGGAATGAATTTGCACTAGTTGGGGAAAAGGAGACATGGGGGCCATCAGTGTGGCGGAGGGCCCAGGTGGGTTTGTGGGCCAGTCTGACACTGACCCCCCCATATCTATGGATATATATTTCTTTCTAATGGTTTACAGCAATTCAGTTAGGTGCTTGGATCAGAGCTCTAAGGATACCTTAGTGCTCATTTAAGAACACAAGTACACATCTTCAGTCTGGAGGGACCAGGGCCCACCAGGGCTGCCTCCTCTGGGGCCCGCACACCCTCCTCAGGACCCCACCTCAGCCACAACTCCCCCTCTGCCTCTGGGCTCCCCAGCCACAACCACCCCTGTTGTAGCAGTGATCGGGGCCAGGGTGAAGGGAAGGGTGCAGCGCTCAAGGACAGGGAGCAGGTCTAGGTCGTGGACAGGCCACCTAGGCCCAGGCTCAGAAAAGATTGCATCAATTTTTACAGTTGTGGGTTGTAAATGAGTCCTCATATTTTAACAAGCACAAAAGTTGATTTATCCAGTTTGCCAGGATCTTGGGATCTTATGACTTACCTATAAGCAGGGCCTGATTTAATCGGAGGGTGCCCAGAGGCCGGAATCGTCTGTCGCCCCCTATAAACCCAAAAGAGAATAGCTTGCATGCCCATCCTTTATTTCTACCAGAGTGACTTCGGAATCAAGTTCATTACTTGTGCAGCTGGGTGGCATGCCGTCCATTAATTTATAGTGCCTTCAGCCTAGCCCTGCCTATGAGAAGGATGGGCACATAACATTAGACACTAAAGCCCTATTACTGTATTACTAAAGGCTCCAGGGCAGGTATTAATTCAGGGGCCCATGGGAAATTTACTATGAAAATAAAACCAAGGCAGTTTAGCTCTAAAGTAGCACTGGGCAATCTGCTTCATTGCTAATCCTTTACTTTTTCCTTCCCAAAGCCACTGGTCGGTTTGACATTCCCTTTAAACACTATGTAGTAACCAAGTGACCACACCAACACGAACAAAGTCACCAAACATGACAAAGACTGAGAAAAGCAGCAGCAGAAACGCCCACTATACAGTATGTGGTTATAGCCATAACAAAGAGAATCCTTTAAACCATGTCTTTGTACAGCTGCTATCCTTCACTAAGTATCATTCACCATAAAATTTTAGACCTTTGTGCCGACTTCCTCTAGATAGAGCACAGAAGCAATATATCTCTATTGTAACAAACGTGTCGCAAGCACATAAAACAAATGTGTTCAAATGTGACGTCAGCTAGAGATTATGAGCAAAAGGTTGAACCTGATGGACGTGCATATGCAATTTCAGCTACTATGCAACTGTGCCATTTAGGAAATGTAACTGACAATGGGCAAAATACAGCTGAAAGGTCATTTGTTAGAGATCTTTCAAAGGATAAAGGCATAGAAAAAGGAATCTCAGATTCCATGCAGTAGGTCCCTGCTCATTAAACCAGCATCCTCTGTAACCCCCCATGAGGGCCCAGGCTTTAATAGGCTACATAGTACCCACTGTGCAAGGTACCAGCTCAAACTGGAGGTTTGGGTAAAGGGGTGTGTGAGAGAAAACATGTTTCTACATCTCCAGTATGAGCCTATATCTCTTCATTGTTTGAAGTACTTGAACCAGGTGACAAGCCCTAAATGTCTATATGGCAGAAATGCCCTCTTATCTATATTTTCATGTTATATCAGCCTTGTGTTTACTTTTGCTCCTGTTCCTTTCCTTAGCAAATTCTCATTAAACACTCCTTTATCTTTTCATTACACAAAGAAAAGCCTTTTACTGCCAGAGAGTTAATAACGTAAAGAAATGTACTTTATTTTTGGATGGGGAAAGTGAAATCCGTGAAAAAACTTATTTTCTTCTTGTGGTTTACAATTATAAATATCTTTTTGACAAAAGGCAGGCAAGAGTTACTGAACTATGATCGCTATATGATTTACTCAAAATGCCATTGCTTACACCTCTTTAAAGTTGCTAAAGCTAGTTATACTGATCATAGTGACTGCATCAGAGTATTTTACTACATGCAGTTTTCTCCAGATGAGGACACTTTAACAAATATGTCTCTTTCAGAAAAATATTTTTTTATTTTATAAGAAAGCAGCTTGTATTTTATCAAGTCACACATCTGCCCAGTTTTTCTAAAGGAGGACTAAAATGAAGGCAATATCTTACTGATCAAGTTGTGGTTGGTAAGATAAATCCTTTTCAGAAAATGTGTTCCGCCTCTGATAACATGGATTATTTCTTAAAATAACAGAAATTCAAAGTCTGGATTCAAACAAGTAATCTAGAACTGAGCAGATTCTCTGCCTACATTTTGAAATTTTTTTTTGTTGCTTTTAGGGTGGTGGCACACGTAGCGTTCCGGGAAGATTAGTTACCCAGCTACAAATCTCCTCTTCTTTGGGTGACTGAACTCCCCAAAGTGCCTTTCCGCTGGCTAGAATGTGAATCACCAGCAGGTTGGCACTCGGATCCCTTCAGTTTCTGACTTTGGAAAACCGAAAGAGATCCGAGTGCCATCCTGCTGGCGATTCACATTCTAGATGGTGGGAAGGCATTTCAGGGAGATTAGTCGCCTGTAGAAGAGGTGATTTGTCAATTGGCGGCTAATCTCCCCAGAACGTTACTTGTGCCACCACTCTAGTCTTGGGAGGCCCATTTATCAGCATACTCATTTTAGTGGTTTTAGAATTATTTTTTTTTAATTACGATTAAAAAATTTGTCTGTCGCAATGTAATATTCATCATTAGGGTTTTATTGGGAAATTTTAACACCTGCTCTGGAGTTTCATTAAATATCTTGCCTAAAAAAACGGTTTGCACTTTCCAAAAGTTTATTACATACACTGCAAGCAAACTAACGAAGCATATTACATTTGTCCATATTTCTCTAAAATCACAATTAACTTGTAATTTACTTAAAGATCCGAATGTAAAAGGCACAAGAAGGCACTGAAAAAAATACAAATACCTCAAAAACTAAAAAAAAAAAAAAGCTTGAACCTAAAAATTCAGTGAATAGCATAAAAAATCAGAAAACCTCTAAAACTCGAAATGGCTTTAAAATGTCTAATGGGATCAGTGTAGGTCCCTAAAGGCCCCTATAGAGCCTCAATTGCTTTTACTTCCTGAAGTTTTGTATTATATATTTTTGTGGTTCTTACACATCATAAATCTTTTTGAGAAAAAAATTGAATGTGTGAAAAAATTTAAATTTGAATATTAGTATAGTATAGTCCCCTTATTTAAGAAGACATAGTGCACCAAGTTCACCCTTTCCAAAACCTTCTTCTGCAAGTTAATCCAAATGACAGCAAACCAAACCCCAGGAGGCCACCATATATTTCAACCATTTGGCTTCCTGGCCCCAAATTGGCTATACAATTATTCAATAGATCTGTTTCAACATTACAAATAAGAAATATATACAATGTCTTAGCAAAGCCAGTTATCACAATTGTTTATTTTGTAGCAGTGACAAGTAGCTGCTACTAGTAGCTCTGTGTGTCTTCACCCTAAAAGACACGTTTACTTCCACTATGGTTCTCTCTAGCTATACTTTTTTATGTCTGCTACTTTAATAAGTTGACTTGCATAGAGGATGTTACCTCTATTATTGCATTATATGTCACTCAGGACTAGACAATATGATTGCTGCAACCATAACATGGCAGCTTGCCGGTGATAGGCCATTATCCATTTTTTAAATTAAAGGGGTTGTTCACCTTTGAGTTAACTTTTAGTATAATGTAGAGAGTGATATTCTGAGACAATTTGCAATTGGTTTAAATTTTTTATTGTTTGTGGTTTCTATTTTGCAGTGTCAGCAATTTGGTTTCTAGGGTACAAATTACCCTAGCAACCCTGCATTGATTTGAATAAGAGACTGGAATATGAATAGGGGATGCACTGAATAGAATGATAAGTAATAAAAAGTGGCAATAACAATACATTTGTAGCCTTACAGAGCATGTGATTTTAGATGGTGTCAGTGACCCCCATTTCAAAGCTGCAAAGAAACAGAAGAAAATTGCAAATCTTTAAAAAAACTATGAAAAATAAATAATGAAGATCAATTGAAAAGTTTCTTAGAATTGGCCCTTCTACAATATACCAAAAGTTAACTTGAAGGTGAACCACCCCTTTAAGAAACACAATAAAAATAAGCTAAATTTTTCCTGAAGTTTACGTTGCCTAAGATGCTATCTATCATATCTCTAATATAAGATAACTGATTAAGAAAACACTGAGCTGTGAAGCAGTTCTTAGGTACACTGTCAGGCAAGGTCACAGCAGATTTCATTCTCACTCAGTTCATTAACAGCTATGCTGTGTCAAATATTAGTTCAATGTCAGATTTGATAGCAAAGACTTTCATATCGAGGCAGATTTTTTGTCGGGTGCACAAAATCCTATTTCATTAAAGTTCAAATGATATTTCTTTGCTTATACATTTTCTATGGATTGAACACCAAGGGGACCCTTAGTTTAAGAAATGGAGTAATTCCCCATGTCATGGGTCAGAGCATGACCCCTAAATATCCCAGGTTTAGGTACTAGATGGCACGGTCTTATACTATAAAACATGAGCACATATATGCTTAGGGTCCATTTTGTTAATCTCCTTACCTGATCAGGCAGGAAGGGTGAAATGGAACCTAGACAAGGCCAGGTCTAGTAAGGATAGGCTAGCTCCCTTTTATATGTCACTCTAGAAGTTACAGATAGTTAGGCTATCTACCCCATTTATCAACATGCTTATTTTATCTGAGGGTCCAACGAAGGATCCCCCTGCATCAACAGGTGCACTTGCACACAAACAGAAAAACTAGGGAGGTATTTGGGTGCAAGTAACTTTTAAAAATGGCATCAATAAAGTGTCCACTGTAGAGCAACAGCACTTATCTGGGTTTCATCATTCATATTTATATTGTCATATCCACAAATCAGTAATGTTCCACCTGTTTAGTAACTGTCAGTTTTTATTTTGTATGAAATGCAATAGAAAATGTATAGCAATAAATCTTTGCATGCAAAGAAAAAAATTCCCTACATGGAACCTACCCATACCCATAAAACTCTGTCATGTTTAGAAAGCCACTAAAACCTTTACAGGGACATATTAAAATAAGTTAGGCATCTGCTGTATTGTGGAGAGAGAGCAAATTCAACATATTCAACATATAGCAATATACAATATTCTTCGGCACACAACTTCCAAACCAGTCATCATATTCAATTTCCCATAGGGAGGAAGCACGTCAATACCCGAGGAAGGGGTTGACCCCGAAAGCTTGTGCCACATTCTGCTGAATAAATGATTTAAAGGCATTGCCGAAGGTATTGGTGTGCTTCCTCCCTATGGGAAATCGAGAGTAAATTTAATACAGAACCTTTACTGGATGTCTCCATTGATAAAACATATGGAAATGTGGTTGTTATATTGTGAATCTTTAGACTGATTAATTAATTTATAGATAGATACCGGTAAGCGGCCTGTTCTCCGGAATGCTCAAGGTTTGTCTATATAAGGAATCTTTCTGTGGTTTGGATGTTTAAGCCATAAGTCTACTACAAAACTATTTAAACATTAATTGAACCCAATAGGTGTTTTATTATTAAAGAGAAAAGGAGATTTCTATATGTTACAGTTTTTGCTATGGTCATAGATTATAGATGGGAAGCTAAAGACACTGTATGAGGCTGAATGTGGCCACTTGCTTAAAAATGTAAATAAAGAGGGCTTATGTGTGCAAAATAAAGGACACAAAGGTGCATTTGCAGTCATAGATAGAGTGTTAACCAACTTGTTGGGCAATGACTGAAGTGTGCCAGTGATCACATGAGACATGGCATATTATTCTTGAACTGCCTGCTATGCTGCTAGGTGGTAGTGGGATTGGCTGGAATTTAGGCGTTCCTTGGGTGAAGAACTTTGCATAATTGATCTGTGCTTTGTTTCTTAGGCATTAGGCCAGATATGTGCATTTAGGTGTTCACGTTAGGAGACCATCTGAATTAGCTTTTATTATACTGAATTCTTGCCTTGCTTTTACACATGCTGTTCTGGCATTTATCTGACCCCCAGGATTACACACAGATGTGCCTCCGGTTTAATGAAAATTATTTCATGGAATATCCCAAATAGCTTTATAAGACAGTTTTATATAGTGCAGATGTCTGAAGATCATCACAACAGTTTTGAGATACCAATCTCCAGAACGTTTCTTCAGATTTGGAGCCATTTAATCATATTAACCCCTAGATCCAGTGTTGGGAAGATACTATTGCTCTGTCTCTCTGATAACGCAATGTCCAGCGGCATTGTTCCATGTGTTTGATCCCGTGGTTCAAATGGTTTGAATGGATATTAGATGTGTGTGGAGTACCTCCTCCTCTTTTCTATACCTGATGTAGCACCATCCATGTGAAAAAATTCTAAGGTTGGACAAGACTAGCTGTGACCCAATAGGATCTGAAAATGGTCTGTCGAAACTGCCACCAACTCCATCCTGTGGTGACATATAAGCCCAGTTGATCTGGCAGATTTGGCCAAGCTATTCAATCAATTCTGGATGTGAACAACTACCTTAACAAATATTATTCCTTAAAGTGGAAAGTAGAGGTAGTAAGGGTATTGAAAAAACAATAATGCTTTACATACTAAAATAACATAATGTCTTTAAAATAATAAGCAGAATACATAAGTCCTATTATTTTGTCTCAAACCCTTGTTTGCAAAATAGTGCTACGGGTATTTTATGGATCATTTTTTCTTTTACTTTCCTTAGAGTAAGTAAAGAGATAGCTGTAGAGGAGGCTAGCCACAACTGCTAGGCCTCTCCCAGCATTGGAGTTGTCATGAGTGTTTTGACTGAAATTCATTATCCAGAAACCCCTTATCAACAAACATAAATAATTCCCATTTTATAATGATTTCCTTTTTCTCTGTAATAATAAAAAAAAAACCTTGTACTTGATCCCAACAAAGATATAATGGATCGTTGGAGGAAATCCCACCCAATTGGGTTTATTTAATGGTTTCATGTAGTAGACATAAAGTATGGAGATCCAAATTACAGAAAGGTCCTTTATCTGGAAAGCCCTATGTCCCAAGTATTCTGAAAAACAGGCCTTTACTAGCAATCTCATAAGTCTCTCTTGACAAAATCTAAATGCAGCTTGGACATCTGAATGGGGCAGTAACATAGAAATATAAGTGTAAGTGAAGTGTAAGCTGCCTTCCTAGTTATGTTGGTTTCCTCAGCCCAGGTCATGAATATGTGTTAGTTGTAGCCCAGTTAAAATCAATGGTCTGAGACTGAATTAGTGCAGGGCAATATGAAGAGTTTCTGTGTGTGTGTACGTTTGGGGTCTTTTAATTATGGCCTCTGATTTCTTTCATTTTTTTTTTTTTTTAAATCTTTCTATTTTTTATTTTGAATCACACATATAGAAAGTTTTTCTCATTAGCATAACATATGTGCCTAATATCAATACAATACCTTATGTATCCGAAATTCAGTGTGCTGTCAGTGATATAATATTGTGCAACAATCTGTCTAAAACTACTTTAAGAAGAAAGAAAAAAAGGAAAAAAGGGGAGAGATTCCAGTCTTCAATATACCTTTTAAAAGTATATCAAATGATCAAAAAGAATGAATACAATATAATTAGCTCAAAGATACCTAGTATTATGTCTACAGACAGATATTACCAAATAAACTCTTGATCAAAAAGTTTTCTTTGACATGGTCTGGCAGAGATCAATCACTTCCATCACCAGGATTAGCCTCTTCCATATATTGTCCATGGTAGCCAGGTGGCCCAGTGTTTCCGAATAGCTGTTTGGGTTTCAGCATGTATTTCTTCAAATTACGAATTTCTTCCATTTCTGCCCTCCATTCAGAAATAGTTAGCACTACTGTAGATTTCCATATGCGTGGAATCAGGGTTTTTGCAGCATTTAAAGCATATTGTGTCAAGGATTTATTGTAAAGGTGCATCGAAGTGGTATTGTGGTAAAGTAGTATCGCTGCTGGCGTCATCTCAATAATTAGTTTGAACATGTCCTTGCATATAGTCAAGATCTCTGTCCAATATTTCTGTATTGTAGTACAGTCCTATAAGACATGAAGCAACGTGCCCCAACCAAGTCAACAGTGCCAGCATTTATCTGAGATGCCTGGGAAATTTTTACTCAGTTAAGTGGGGATATTGTACAATCTTGTCAAAATCTTATAGTTGCTTTCAAGACTGTGGCAACTCCTAAGCCCTGTACAAGATTTGAGAAGCATTTCCTCTTGTTCTTGTTCTGGGAACGATTGATTAAGGGCATTGTCTCACTTTGTCAGATATGGTTGTGGAGGTAATTGGAGTACAAAAGGAAGATAGGCTCTCGCACACCCTTTCTTTTCAGATCCTGTAGAGATGTCTAGTGCTCAGTGGTAGAGGTACGGCTACCTCACATATCATACGTAGAAATAGAAAAAATAGAAAAAAATCCACGGCACACAGAACTACTGCAAGCAAGGGAACACCTTGCACGTTTAATGCGGTGATGCAGTGCATCACCGCATTAAACGTGCAAGGTGTTCCCTTGCTTGCAGTAGTTCTGTGTGCCATGGATTTTTTTCTATTTCTGTGGAGGTAATTGCCCACCAGGGCCTGGTAACATTGTAGAGTGGGATAAGTTCTGAGAGAGTTATTTATTTTGATTTTGGCAGTCGGCTTAGTATTCAGGGATGTAATCCATTTTATGACATTTGGGCCCATGCCTAAATATCTAAGACTGGAACATATAGCCCCATATTACCCTGTCAAAAGTCTTTTCAGCATCAGTGGATAGAAGTAAGAGGGGTTCTGTCTATTGGTCAATGCTATGATATTACTAACTTTGTTTAGTTTATCTCTTTCTTCTCTGTGAGGTAGAAAACCAGCTTGATCTAAATGTATAATTTGGGCAAGGCCAGGTTTAAGACGCAATGATATGAATTTTGCACTGTATGCCCAAGTAAGTGGTTGAATTCTGTGAGGTTTTAAGATTTAAAAAAGACCATAAAAAATCCATCCGGCCCTGGCCACTTGCCAACTGGAGTTTTCTTTATAGCTTGTTCCAATTCTATGGTAGTAATATAATTTTTTATTAATTGTAACCAATCTAGGTCCCCTTTTGTCATATTAGAAGATTCCAGGTATTCTGCATATTGACTATGAGTGGTGGCATTATTCTGTTGTGAAGGACCGTCATTATGTATTTTGTATAGACCTCTATAAAAATCTACCAAAACTTTATGTATTCCCTTGGGTGAATTATGCAAGTATCCTTTTGTGTCTTTCATTTGGAAAATGTGATTTTTGTGTTCTTTAGCATTAAGTGCTCTACAAAAACAAACGGCTGGACTTATTGCCATGATCATAGTAAAGTTTACATAGAGTGAAGGTGGCACGATGTGTATCTGCTTGTATTAATGTTTTAAGCTCTAGTCGAACCTGTGTCAATTCAGCCAATGATTTGGGTGTTTGTGAGGCTTTGTAGGATATAACTATTTGTTTCTTTTTAGTTTTATCTCATTTTATTTTTGCTCCATGTTGTATTAGAATGCCCCTTATGAAACATTTGTAAGCCTCCCATTCTATAATAGCATTAGTGGCCGTATTAGTATTTTGTTGAAAATATTCTTTAGTATTTGTAGTCAAATTCTCCAATATCTCTGGGTTCCGTAAGAGACTCCCATTCGGTTTCCAAGAAAATTGCTTTGTGTTTAATCTTTTTAAGTAAAGAGATGTTTAAAAGCACATAGGCACGATCAGACCATGCAATCGGTCCTATAATTCTTTGCCTGATGTTGTCTAGAGCGTCATGTGAAATCAGTATATAGTCAATCTGACTGTGGGTATTTGTACTGTGGGAGAAATGTGTGTAGTCTTTAGCCGTTGGCTTGACCGCCCTCCAACTGTACACCACCTATAAAGAATGTAACTATGTCTTGAATTGTATGGTAAAGAGGATTTGCTGGAAGAGCAGTCAATTCCAGGGTCCATAGGGGTATTTACATCTCTGCCTATTATTAGGGTGCCTTCTGCAAATCCCAGAAGTTTGTTATATACTTGTTCCATAACATTACTTTGGTCGTTATATGCCAGATAAATTGAAGCAAAAGTATATTTGCTAGAGTATATAGTCCCTTTAATAACATGACTGCTATGCCTCTAACTTTAGTAGGTTGTGGGGTGCTGTAAATAATTTGTGAATATCGTGAATCGTGCAACTTTGGTACATGTGCAACACTTTCTTGGGCTAGTTAAAGCACCAAGGGTTAAAGTGTCCAGCTATTGGGGGATGAGCATGGTTACACTGCGACCTACACACCAGGGCAGGGCCTTCGCCATGTGGAAGCTATCCTTTAGGAGGTAGTATAACTGCCTTTCTCTCTCTAGAGAGACTATAACAGTACTACCCTGCACTTGCTATCCCTCATTCACGGGGTGGCCTGGTCCCCGACTTACCCACTAAAGGTGCTGGTCCCTATAGGGTCACGTGGCTTTACTGGGCTATGGTGTACCCAGGCTCAATGGCATATCCAGTCAATCCAGACACCAGCAGCCAAAGAGGAAGTGGCCACTCCTTTCCAGCACTATAAAGATGTGTGGCAGGAATTGGTCATTACACTCCTGGCTATAGCTGTTCTTAACACAAATTGAAACATAGGCCTTTGCTTAGTGACAAAAGATAAGGGACTTAACTCCAGGTGCCAAATAAAAAAACCTATGGGTCCCTACACATGATTTGCTTTGAAGTGCGTCTCCTGTAACAATGCAATTTGTAAATTTTTTGCTTTCATTTCTTGTAATAGTGTTTTCCTTTTCCAAGGTGACTTAAGCCCTTTTGTGTTAATCGTATAGATATTTAGTGTCTGTTTGCGTTTCAAGGGGATGGGATTATGAGTGTTTAAACTCATTATTATAATATTTTTTAAGCCTGGATGGGCATAAATTAACAAACTCCAAAAAAGGAGCATGGATTCCAAGTGGAAACTATTTATACAAAAGGGGGAAATTAATCACAGGGAGGCCCTAAGGCCTACCTATTTGAACAGTTGGTGTGGTGTATGGAGTTACCTCCTTTGGGGGTGAAACAAATTTAGGAGTTTTACTAAGTACCTAAAATACACAACATTTTGGGGCAGATTCACTAAGATCCGAAAATTCGCCAGCATAGGCTTCGCTAGCGTTCGCCGCACTTCGCCAGGCGAATTTTCACCAGCGCTACGCAAATCCACTAAATTGCGAATGTACCCTCAGGTCGGCGAACGGTAGCGTAGTTGCGCTAGTGTTACTTCGCTAGGCAGAGCAATGTTACGCTAGCGAAGCCTAATTTGCATATGGCGGGAACTTTAACTGATAATAGAAGTATATGTTACAGCCACTACATTCCACTACACAAGCCCAGGAAACCTTTAATAAATTATATAAAGTTTTCCTATTGCCCTACATGTGCCCCCTGTATAGTTGAGTTGCCATATGGTAGGAAATGTAGGGGGGAAGGGTAACCCCCCAAAAAAAATATCGATCTTTTTCAGACTATCACCCTCCTATGCTAAAATACACCAGCGGTTTTTTGGCACTTAGAAAAAATTTAAAATTTTTTTTTCAACCTCCTATCTATTGTATTGAACTTCGCCTGGTCTGACCAGGCGAAGTAACGTCTAGCGTAACTGCAAAAGTTGAGGGAAATGTTCATCTTAGTGAATTTGCGAATTTACAATCCTTCGTCAGAGCACAACGTTGAGCACTACCAACATAACTTAAGGGGGAAGGGAAGAGACAGAAAGGTCGTAATGAAAGAAGGTAGGGAGAAGGGGGGAAGGCGGATTGGGAGAAGAAAAAAAAGAGGGGGAGGGGTGGCAGAAATGGGGAAGAGGAGAATAAGGATGTCCCGTGCCGCCCAGAATTGTCAGATTTAAAGGGGGGAGGAGTATTGGGATGTGCTCAATATACCTAATTATCAACAACCTGCTCAAAACACAACAATACTAATCATGACATATCTGGCTTAATGCAAAATAATAACATATCAAAGGTATAAGCTATCAATGACTAGTATAATGGTTATGCATGCAAAAGTTATGATTTCCTTTTAGTTAGAGGGGTACTCGGTGGAAGAGCGGGAGACTGAGTATTGAGTATTTTGTGCCATTGTCTGGAAAGAGTGCTATCCCTAGTGCGAGTAGGAGTGGATGGGCCATCTGTAGCAATAGCCATTTGGTTGTCATCATGGGAATGTCCAGCTTTTGAAAAAATAAGGGGGCATCCACTGGGTAGTGGAGTGCAAATACCTTGCCTCCTTTGTGTGCCAATAGTGCAAATTGAAATCCGCATTTGTAAGAAATGCCTCATTCCCTTAAGGATGACGTAATTGGATTTAAGAGGTGCCTTAGAATGATGGTAGATGCGGCTAAGTATTGATATAAATGTATAGTGCTTTCTTCAAAGTGAATGCTATCTACATCTCTTGCTTTTTGTAAAATCCGTTCTTTAATTTCAAACTGCTCTAGACAGCAGAGAACATCTCTAGGGGTTGTTCCTCTTTGTGCCTCAACTTTGTGTATGCGTTCTATTGCTATAGTTGGCTAAGCGTTCAGTAACTCAGAGAACGTTTTTCTGGCCAAGTCCCAAAGTTCCTCAATAGGTATAGTCTCAAGAACACCGCGTATGTGAATATTGCATCTCCTACTCCTGTTCTCTAAGCCCTCCGTGTGCCATCTCAGATCTAATATAACTTAACCATGTTTGTGGATAGATTTAGTATTGACGTTTGTGTCAGTGCCCATCTTTGTTAATCTATCCTCTAGCTCATCAAGTGAATCCTGGATTGAAATTATGTCCTGCTTTCGTGCTACTGTTTCAGAAAATATCGTGTTCTTAAGATCAGTGCCCCAATTTTGTAAGCAGTGTCGGAC
>CM044439.1:124121387-124137424 GCA_024363595.1 Xenopus borealis
AGGCATTTTTCATATAGAAGGAGTGCGTTCCTACTGCAGTGAATATATATATATATATATTATATATATATTATTTTTGTAGTGAAATAGTTTAAAATCCCTAGCAAACCAACCTTGCCAGATCAGATGGGAAAACTTAAAACCAGAGTTTTCAGAGTCCATCAGAGGTTAACGATGGGATTACTTAAAGTGCTGATAAGAATTATGCATTACCCTACTTGTATTGAAGGGTCACAAGTGCAAATGAGCTGAACATTCTGCTCCTACAGGATAGACATCAGGAGAACCTACAGTGTTCACTGAGCCGCTACTGCCATCTGCAGGCATTTAATAATATATGGAATTAAGTTGCAGCATTATATTATATTCAATATACAGGTATGGGACCTATTATCCGGAATCCTCGGGACCTGGGGCTTTCTGGATAATGGGTCTTTCCATAATTTGGATCTAAATACCTTAAGACTACTAGAAAATCATGTAAACATTAAATAAACCCAATAGGCTACTTTTGCTTCCAATAAGGATTAATGATATCTTAGTTTGGATCAAGTACATGCTACTGTTTTATTATTACAGCGAAATAGGAAATAATTTTTAAAAAATGTGGATTATTTGATTATAATGGAGTCTATTGGAGATGGCTTTTACATAATCTGGAACTTTCTGGATAATGGATCCCATAACCTGTTACCTATTAACACACATGTATGGGATCTATTATTATCGATATCCAGAAAGCTCAGAATTACAGGAAGGCCATCCCTGTTTAAAGCAAATATCTCAAACTCAGGCTTGGTGGGGGGGGGGCGTCACAAAATTGATTCCAAATCAGAACGTAGCTTCCTCTAAGTGGCGTCTGATATTTACTGTAACTAATTAGAGAACGCTGACACAAACAATATTGAAAGCAGCAGTTAAGAGACAGCAGAAATCCTATGAGGTTCCTGGAACTATTTCTGACAGCCAATATCACAGAGCTGGTCCAAGGCACCACTTATTAACTGTCTACCGCTAAATCAGCCTTTGAATTCCCATAATACTTCCTTCCTGCAAACATTAAAGAGCTGATTTTGTCAGGTGTCATTTTTCACAGTGTAACAGTACTAGGTGCAACATTTAGCTTAGCCAACTTTATGCAGAGCAGACTATCACCAAGCAAAATAAAAAGGATCCATGACATTATATTTACCTAATGCCTCTGGGTTTTAGGAAAATTTATAGAGGCAGAAAATAGTCTAATCTATAATTACATTTTTTTTTTTAAATAAATATAACATAATATACACTTTCAGTAAATGGAAAAAAAAAAAAAACGCAGTTCTGCTGCCATCTACTGGCCACTTGTGCAGCCAACCAAGAAAAGCTGCTGACTCTCTTGAGCCTCATTGACTGCCCTGAGTAAAATTTGATCAGTTCTAGGAATCAGCATTATGGGGTCAGGAAGCTCTAAGTTCATCATCGATTGATAGATCTACGGCCTTAAATCACATACGCAGTTTAAGCTGCTGGTGTGTCCAACCTGATACAGCACCTTTCAGATAGCAGAGCAGAGAATAAATAAATCACAGAGGAAGAAAGCAAGATAGGGAGGAATAAGGTGAAGCTAATTGTTACGGTTCAGAAGTATACAGTGTAAATGTCACGCAGGGCAAAGTCATCAATAATCAATCACTGATCAGTGTTGACAATGAAATTCTTATATAAAATACAGGTATGGGACCTATTATCCAGAATGCTCGGGACCTGGGGTTTGCCGGATAACAGATATTTCCATAATTTGGATCTTTATACCTTAAATCTACTAGAAAGTCATGTAAACATTAAATAACCCCAATAGGCTGGTTTTGCTTCCAATAAGGATTAATTATATCTTAGTTTGGATCAAGTACAAGCTACTGTTTTATCATGCTAGAGAAAAAGGAAATCGCTTAAAAATGTGGATTATTCCATTATAATGGAGTCTATGGGCGATGGCCATTCCATAATTCAGAGCTTTCTGGATAACGGGTTTCCAGATAAGGAATCCAATACCTGTATTACAATTTATCTCCTGAAATGGAATCTGTGGAAGATGAACCGCCCAGAATTTGGAGCTGGATAGTGGATCCTATACCTCTGTGTGCTCAGTAAATCAATAAATCTAGACTTTAGTTTGATAATGTGTGTAGCATGTATTTGTGGAATTCTTCTCATTGGCATGTTTTACTAAAGGGAAGGACAAGGTAAATGTTTAGATAGATCTATGGTACATGGCCATTTCGTAATTTGGCGCTTTCTGGATAATGGGTTTCCAGATAAAAGATCCTATACCTGTACAATGTTTGGATGGTGAGGCTGACATAACATGTTAATTGTCTTGAATGTGAAGTTATGAGAGAAGGCTCAAGTACAATATTGTTCAGATGTTAGCATCTTTGAGAATACATGTATGTGACATATGAATTGTAAATGACAGGTAATAAACTGTATGTAGAGAAATAACAATGTAATAAAAGTTGAGAAGCAGCAGCACACCAGTAACATTGGCTCTGTGTCTCCACTCATTTTATTTAACAGAATCACTGTTGCCACGGCCACACCGTGGGCCTGTAACATCAGCACCAACACTTGCATGGATTCTCTTTTAATGACAACAGCTTGCCTGCCCACAGCTGTCAGAGCCAAGCCAATGATCTGAATTGATCCTGAAGGATTTAGCACTTGCTAGCGGCATCTGGGTCTTGGCCCACTGCACGGTCAGGCTGAGAAAACCAGCATAGAGCAGATCCCATACAATGCAACCTCTGCTATGTCCCTAGGTAAGACCTGCCCTAATTTATGGTGACAAGTTCATTTTAATGCAAAAAAAATAAATAAAAAAGTCTGAAGAACTGCATCTCATACCGCAAACTAAATGGCGCCTTAATCATTTCACTAACAACATGGCACCAAAGGAACATGTTAAAGGAGACATGGTGTGTGTGATAAACAAGAATGTGTCAGTGCTTTATACTTTATATAGAAAGAAAATGCTGAAAAAGTAGTGTTTAGGGTTTATTTATTGAAAATTTCTGCAAAAAGCTACTAGCTCTGCCCATCTTTTCCACTTCCTGCTGCCTCCTTTCCCAGGCTGTGTAGGAGAGCCAGCGGCACTCAGCACACAGCACTGTGGGACAGGAACCAATCAGCAGCTAGGCTGTTCGGATAGGAAACTGAAACCTGTCTTTGTGTGAAGGCAGGGCTTTGATTGGCTACTCACCTCTTACTGTCTTTCTGGCAGGGACCATTATGAAGCAATCATCCTCATTTGAAACATGGACAGTAACCAACTATTGCCTACATGATTAGGGTGGTTTTTTTTTAGCTATGCAACTGCATTTTAGTATGTCATTTACTACACTTGGGTTATAAATGGTAAATGTGAAAAGTGGTAAATAGACAATGCCATGATAACTTTAATCAAATGCCCAGACTGCCCTCACATCTGGTGGGATTTAGAGAGATAGCCATTCTTCCATTTTCAGCTAGTCACTTTAAGACTATGGGACAGATTTATCAAATTCACATGAATGATTAGAAATTCGATCGAATTTTCAAAAAGATTTGAATATTTTTGAAGGCCACTTCGACCATGGAATTCTGAAAATTTGATCAAATGATTCAAATAATTCGAATAAAATTCTATAGGCTGTATCTGTGCTATAAACCAGCGGTTCTGGATGCATAGTTGGCCACAGGGACATAAAGGAGTGATTTACATGTCTCCGCCCATGATGCATTATGGGAGTAAAAAAACTCTCATTTTTGATATCTAGGCAGTGCTATATGTATGGCATGAGACATGTAAATACCTTCTGATTTCAGAAGGCTTCACTTTGCATTCAAATAGTCAACAGTCTAATTACTTGCCCTTTAATTTTTTTATTCAACTGCCTACTTCGCCAGATTAAACCTACTGAATCACTTTTTAACCCTCCAATTCGACCCTTAGTAAATCTGCCCCTAAGAGTCCACTGAAAGTGTCTGCATAAACCTATGAATACCATGAAAATCACCTGTACAGACTCACCTATAGATGTAGAAACAGTCAAAATAGTAAAGATATGGGACCGGATACCCAGAATGCTAAGAACCTTGTTTTCCATACAATGGGTCTTTCCATAATTTGGATCTTCATACTTTGTCTACTTAAAATAATTTAAACATTAAATAAACCCAATAGGTTGGGTTTTCCTCCAATAAGAATTTATTTATAGCTTAGTTTGGATCAGGTGTAAGCTACGGTTTTATTTTTAAATAGAATTATTAGTCTATGGTAGATGGCCTTCCTGTAATTTGGAGCTTTCTGGATAACAGATCCTATACCAGTAACAACGTTGTCTGTAAATATTCTGTGCAGATTCCACAGATCTGGGCACATGAATGTATACTGTAGGTCATTGATCCCCAACCAGTAGCTTGTGAGCAACATGTTGCTCCCCAACCCCTTGGATGTTGCTCCCATTAGCCTCAAAGCAGGTGATTATTTTTGAATTCCAGGCTTGGAGGCAAGTTTTGGTTGTATAAAAACCAGGTGTACTGCCAAACAGAGTTTCCTGTAGGCTGACTGTCCACATAGGGACTACCAATACTCAATCACACCAATTATTTGGCACTACCCAGGAACATTTTTTTTAATGCTTGTGTTTCTCCCCAACTCTTTTTACATCTGTATGTTGCTCACAGGTGAAAAAGGTTGGGGACCACTGCTGTAGGTAGTCACATGATTACATTGATTCTGCCTATAGGAGGCTCTAGTGCTAGGCAAGAGTACAGGGGCCACATATAGAATGCTGGTTCCCCAGGCCCATCCTCTCCACTCTAACCATGACAAATTCAGGGGTCCTCACACTAAAGAAGGCAACCCTCCTGCTGTCGGCATTCTGCAGCTTGCAGCACTGGGGGGGCTAGTTTGACAATCAGCTCAAGTTCAGGGTTCCTTACAATAAATATATTGCTGAATAAAAACTATAAAGAAGACACAAAGTTTCCCGTTCTTTTAGCACAGTGCAATGCAGCTGCGGTGCCCTTATGATATATTCCCCAGTTGTGAAGTTGAAAGGGCCCTGCCTAAGAAGAAAGCCAAAAGATAAAGCTTAGGCATTTGTTATTTAAATGTTGGCAGACAGGAGAAATGCAAACCATACAAGAGCTTTGTGTATGGAAATTGAAGTTCCGAGTCTTCCGACAGACACATGAGTGGGTGTTATAAATGGGCTCAAATTAAATTGGACACATTTTAAATCCTCTTGATAAAAATGCAGCGGCGGATGGCTTTGAAGTGAGTCTATTCTGTCAGCATTTCTGTTCCTTCTCCACCCGTGGCATCCTGTGAAATGTGAAGATCTTCTAACATTTCTGCAAGGCTGATCCGGGGGGCTCCCTCCTCATCAGTGTCACTCTCTACGGGCACATTAGCATCTGCACGGGGAAAATACACACGTTGAAACATACCCTGGGAACGGATAACGAGCTCCAGCCCCACAGCTATCCTTAGCAAAAGGAAATTCTAGCTTCTGCTTGGATCTCCCTTTAGGCCCAGTGAGGCCACATTTATCCTCAGCAGTGTTTCACTGACTATCTACCCACTATTAAAATCCCCATTAGTCAGAGGCAGCTTTATTATTTAGTGAAGACTTATAGTAGGAGACATAAACACGGGGGCTTGAAATCTGTCAGGCAGCAGCAAATAGAATACACATATCTGTATGTGTTATCTTCAACACTGCATTCATATGCACATCATCATCATTTAGAATTGTGTTTGTATATTTACATATTGCTTTCAGTAACAAGAGATTGTAGAAAGCTTATACATAGCTCCAAGACAGAATATATAAGCATCCATAAAACTCACTGCAAAATAGTCAGCCTATAAATGCTTCATTAGGATCGAAATGGTCAAAATTCTACTAGGGAGTTATTCAAATTTGATTCAAGTTTTTTTTTTTTTAAATAAAAGATTTTTCAAGATTTATCAGACTCTGGCCCTTTAAGAATACAAAATAGACTAATCGCCACCTAAAACCTGCCAAATTGCTGTTTAAGTCAAAGGGAGAGGTCCAGGGATCAATTTGGAGCTCTTTGCAGCCCTCATGACATTCACTCTAATCGAGCTTGTCAATTTCAATTCGAGTTTGATCAAATTCGATTATCGGGTCATTTCAATTCATCAGTTTTAAAAATTCGATTTTAATAAAAATCAGAATTTATGGGAGTTTAGGAGAGTTTTAAAAAAAACTCACATGAATTTGAAATTTAACCTTAGGCAAATGTGCCTATTAGTTCTTATGAGCGGAATAGGGGCAAATTTATGAATCAATTCTTCTCTGGAGCTGTGGAGTCTTAGGGTAGAGACACAGATGAAGATTCAGGGAGATTTAGTTGTCCTGCGACAAATCGTCTCTTCTTCAGGCAACTAATCTTCCCAAAAAGCCTTCCTTCTGGCTATAATTTAAATCGCAGGTGGGAAGACACTTGGGAGTGCTTCGTTTTCCAAAGATTCCTCAGACTTTAAAAAAACGTTGCACTCAGAGTGGCATCTCTCCGGCGATTTCAATTCTAGTCAGCAGGAAAGCTTTTTGGGGAGATTATTCGCTCAAAGAAGAAGCGATTTGTCGCCGGCAACTATATCTCCCTGAATCTTCGCATGTGTCTCTAACTTGAAGAGTGGAGTCAGAAGCAATTTTGGGGATCTGGAGTTGGAATTACCAAAATCGCTCCGACTCCTAATAACGTTAAATACATGTGCTGAATATAATCAAATCCGATTTAAGAGCTTCTGTGAAGGAGGATATGGCAGAAGCAATTCTGTTTCTAAGAGCAATACTTTAGTTCATGATAGATTGTATTTAACAGCTATTCTACAGCGATATGCCAGGTTTCATTAATATATAAGTTGTTTCAGGATTTTCCAATGTGTTTGGTTTATGTAGTTTACCTTTTGGTTACAATTTTTGAGCTTTGGCAGTGATAGAATGACCTTGAATCAACATGGAACATACACTAGTATACTGAGGAGTCTGTGTTGGAGTTTTAAGGCCCCCATACACAGGCAGATACAAGCTGCTGACAAACCTAGTTGGGTCCCTCGATCCGACCGCCTCTATTCTGATCTGATCGTTGGGCCCCACTTCAATGTGGGCATAACGGGGAGAGATCCGCTCGTTTGGAGATATCGCCAAACGAGCGGATCTCTCTGTCTATGGCCACCTTAAAGGAATTGTTTAGTATAAAAATAAAAACTGAGTAAATAGACAGGCTGTGCAAAATAAAAAATGTTTTCAATATAGTTAGTTAGGCAAAAATGTAATGTATAAAGGCTAGAGTCACTGTAAGTCTAACCTAAAAGAACAGGACCCACTACTTGCTTTTCAGCTCTCTCTTGTTTACACTGACAGGTTACCCTGGTTACCAGGCAATAACCAATCAGTGACTTGAGGGAGGGCCACTTAGGTCATAACTGTTGCTTTTGAATCTGAACTGAATGCTGAGGATCAATTGTAAACTCACTGAACAGTTATGTCCCATGTGGCCCCCTTCAAGTCGCTGACTTACTCAGATTTAGAGAGCTGAAAAGCAGGATGTTGGATTCTGGCTATTATATTAGACATCCAGTCACTCCAACTTTTATAGTTTGCATTTTTCCCTGACTAACTATATTAGAAACATTTTTTATTTTGCACAGCCTTTCTATTTACCCAGTTTTTATTTTTACCCTGAACTGTTCCTTTAAGGATTTATGTACCAACTTCACGGCCATGAACAAGAGCACCACCTGCTGCCCAGTTTCCCAACGGTGGTCCAGTCGGCAGAATGTGTCAGAAGAAACAGTGGACTGTTGTGAATTCTATTTCTATTTCAACCTAGTGCAGCCCCAACCTGCGTTTTGAGAAGGAATATTGTTATAAGGGCAATACAAGGAGGATAAGTGTAACGCTAAAGGGAAGAAAATGTGCTATGTAGTTAAACTGGTAATTTAAGATAAGGTAAATTAAGCAGTCTACCAGGAAAATTAATGGATTGACTCAAATAGCCTTACTTTTAAAAATGTTAACATTCTTCCGTAGGAGTTCATCTTCTTCAAGGTCTTCAAGAAAATCTTGATATTGCCTAATAAATACACAGTAAAGATATTCATTTACAACAAAAACTGCATTCCCCCAACAGTAGATACCATGAACCACAAATATCTCAGCAAACAGAGAGCGCCTAGAATGTATAGCAAGTGCCTGGTATCATAATATCAAAACATTTACATTGTTATTCCCTTCAGTAAAACATGCCAATGAGAAGAAGAATTCCACAAATGCATGCTACATATATACATGCCATTTTCAAACTAAAGTCTAAGAATGGCTTGATTTACTGAGCACACAGAGGTATAGGATCCATTATCCAGAAAGCTCCAAATTTATCTCCCACAGATTCCATTTCAGGAGATAAATTGTAATATTTTTGAACACGTTTTCCCGTTGCAATAATAACAACACAGTGGCTTGTATTTGATGGTAACTAAGTTGCATGAATCTATATTGGGGGCAAAACACTCCTATTGGTTTTATTAAATGTTTAAATTATTTTTAGTAGACTTAAGGTATGATGATCAAAATTCTGGAAATAGAAACATTTCGGATAAAACATCCCATACTTGCAGACACATACAGGGATATGTAAGCTATGTTACAATGTCACTATATAACAAGGGGAACATTCTTTTGTATAATAAATACTTGTGACATCACTTACATGAAATATATTATTAATGGGGCTATTTATGAGATTATCAGATATACAGCAATGTGCTTTTAAATTCAGAAAATAAGACATAAATAAGAGGAAGCTCTTCTTATACATATCATACAAAACCCTCTTCATGGTTTTTGCAATGTATGGTGCCATAAAGAACGTGCACACCCATTAAAGAGGTGGTTCGTGTTTAAGTTAACTTTTAGTATGTTATAGAATGGCCAATTCTAAACAACTTTTCAACTTTCATAGTATGCTAATTGTTTGTCTTCCTCTTCTGACTCTTTCCAGCTTTCAAATCGGGGTCACTACCACATCTAAAAAAACAAATGCCCTGTAAAGGTAGCCATACACGGATAGATTTTTAATCCCGTCCATCGACATCTGTCCAATTTTCGGCCAGATATCGATTGGGGAAGCCAGTCGGAGGGCTCCATACGGGCCAATAAGCTGTCGGCAGCTTTTATCGGCCCGCATATGGCCACCCTTAGACTGCAAATGTATTGCTATGGCAATTTTTTTTATTCCTCATCTTTCTATTCAGGCCCTCTCCTATTCATAATCCAGTCTACTATTCAGACCAATGCATGGTTGCTAGGGTAGATTGGACCCTATCAACCACACTGCTGAAATTGCAAACTGGAGAGCTGCTGAATAAAAGGTTAAATTACTCAATAACCACAAATAATACAAAATGAAAGGGGTAAAGAATCTCAGTGCATAAATCTGGTGTTCTGGACACCAATATTCTATAGTAAAACAGAACCACTGAGAAATGGTGGCGTAATAGAGGAACAGGGAGGTAAATAGCAGTATACATCTAGACACACAGTCAAATCCACAGAAAACAGAAAAGGAGGAGCACTGGTAACTGTACTAAGTTGACCAAGGCAAAGTTCCACATTAATGTAGGAGCATTCACCTCTCATCATCTGTGTCCATGCCTTCCCTGTCTCTGTCCATCTCCTTTAGCTTCCAGTTCCTCCGCCGCTGTCTCCTCGCACGATCATAGCTCTTCTTTATTAACACCTGCACAAAAGACATTTTACAATACCACTGAGATTTAACAAAAGTACAAGATAAAACTCAAATGCAGAACAAAACATGAAGCCCCGTTAAATACACTGCACTGTATAAATAGAAAACTGTTCACATATTCAGGGTGTATAGAAGTAGCCTGAGACACCAGGGCATTACAGTAGCATGTCTCCTCCTGAAAGGGAGGACCATTGCATTCTGGGAAAGGCTCATTCCTATAATCCCCGAAAATCCCTATAAAGTGAAGAAGAAATTTTAAAACAAACAGGAAAATAAGGTCAATATACCGTGTATATACCAATACAGTGTCCCAGCTGCTTTGGGTGAATATTTGCTACTTGAGTTTTAGTAGACTTTCAATTCAAGGCAGGGGCTGGCAATGGACTTTCAAAATATAACTTTTATGAGATTTCTGTGCCTCGTTTGTTCCATAATAGAAGGCCAGATTAAAGCAAGAAGCTTAGGTTATCTAGTGATGTTTTCCATCCAAAGCAAATTATTTAGACGTTTAAGCTCGGCCAACTTTTGAGATCCAAAACAAAGTCCTGGGACCCCCCTTCCCATAGCTCATGACATGGTTTCATACAGAAGAAAACATTCCTATACTAGTCATTCAATCATTGTTCCCAGAATGTCTAAGGGCTGTGACACACTAGGCTATTCACCTCGATTTTGTGGCAACCAATCTCCCCCAAAAAAAAAAAACTGCTTACCTCTTATCTCCCTATCTGATCTAGCTGGGCTTTAAGTGGCATTTATCTTAAACTGTACTGCATCCAACCCAAGCCTTGTTTAAGCTTTAGGACCCATATTTAGTTTGCTGATAAAAAATATTCAGTTTAGAATACAGTGGTTTTATTATTTAAGTGGAGACAAGCAGAACTGAAATTCATTTCATGGCTATATGCCCATGTATGATGAAATCATCTCTCACATAAAACAGGAAAATATTTTATTTGCAGGTACTGCCAACCAGGATAATGGCACAGTGCTGGTGTAAAAACAACAGAAGAGAAAACGCCTATTCAGATACACTGCCAGACACAGGCAAAACAAGAGTACTGCTGGACTGGGTGCAAAATATGCAAGCCAGTATGACTGATTTGGCCCATGAAAAATGTTTATTAATTACTTGGATTGTTGTTTATCTCCTCTATAAACAGGAGACGATAAGCTCTGTATAAACAAACCCCTACCCATTGTTGTGTCTGTCTGTGACTTTCAGTCAGGAATTGTCCTTTATGCAGGGTTTGATCTGTGAACTAGTAATCTGATTAACAAGGTCTCTCTTTTGCTTACAAGGATATTGGATAATGAGATTAGTTAAAAATTTTTCCCATTTGGCCTGTTTAGCTCAAAACCATAAACCATACATTTTTTTCATAAACATATGCCAGATGTTTCTTCATACAAGTCCTATCTATTGCATTCAACTTCTAGAATCTGTATGGGGTTCCAAAAACGAAGGTTCAACCACTTCTAAAGGACAGATCCTGAATTTGGGAAACCAAGAAGAATAGTAGCACAGTTTAATCAACAAATCCTTTCTTCGGTGTTCATTAAAGGATAGTGAGGGAAAACATTTAAGCAGTGTGTGTATGCTATATTTACATATTATAAAATAATCCTTACCACATCAGGAATATGGTGAGGGTTCATCTTGTTAATAAACTCGTCATTTAGATTACAATTAGCCAGATCGAACCTGAAAAGAGAAGTTCCACAAGAAAAAAAGGAGCTGAAAACAAAATCTACACTCCAACTGGATCGTCCCTGGATTGGCAAAGTTTCCTGTGCTGTGCTCTCTCATTCATTAAAGAGATACTGACACCTGAAATTAAACTCTTTTTTACATCTATTATAATATTGGCTTTGAAAGCTACTTCTAACTTTGCCATAAAGTATTTGCATGATGTTTTTACATTATCTGTCTGATCCCCCATGTTCCTGTATGAGGGGGCTGCCATATTTGTGCAGCAGGAGTCTGTTAGCATTAGAAACTGTAACTAACAGACTGAGATGGGACAGTCTTAAGTCAGAGAGTCAGGCTTAGGAACTTCAACTAACAATTATATACAAAAACAAACATGACCTATAGGTAACATTTAATGTACAATCATATGTTAAAATTCATTTTTTAGTATCACTATCACTTTAAGATAATTATTTGTACCAGTATTAGTGATTACTGATTATACAATTACTGAATTGTTAATATGTCCCATGGTGTATTTACCTCTTAGTTGCAACTTACAATGTTTCCAGTAACACTATAGCACTCAGCCTTTGTAGATTGCACTACTTGTCCTACCTCTGAATCAGTGATCGCCAACCAGTGGCTCATGGGCAACGTGCATGTTGCTCACAGTGGCCTCAAAGCAGGTGCTTATTTTTGAATTCCTGGCTTGAAGGCATGTAGACTGCCAGTCCACATAGGGGCTACCAATCACAGCTCATATTTTGCACCCTCAGGAACTTTTGCATGCTTATGTTGTTCTCCAACTTTTTTTTTTTTTTACATTCGAATGTGTCTCATGATTGAAGGAGGTTAGGAATCCCTGCTCTAATCTATATATGTATGTATATGTATAGCCCATGTGTTCTTTGTGACGATTTTATAATCCCTATTCCCACTTTCTGTATCAGTTAGTCAAGTACATCAAATCAAGTCCTGCAATACTTAAATATTTCTATATCCAGTAGTCTATTTACTTATATGGGCAATAATTATCCATCCTCCAGCTATGTGCTAAATACATACATGTATATAAAATCTTACAAAAGTATATTACAAGGTGATAGGAAAGACTGGTATATGGCCATCAGCACCAGGTCAAAAATATCAGTGTTGCTGCTAGGACTTTGCATGATTTCTTTCAAAGTAAAGAGCACGGTGTCCAGTGTGGTAGTATAGAGATAAGTTCTCTGTTTATTATACTGATCGAACGAGAAAAAACATTGAAAAGAATGCCCTTTGCTTTCTGTCACTAGCCCAGATGTGCAGATAGCTCTGCCTCGGGTATGACATTTCACCTTGAAAAATTATTTTACTTATTATAATTACAAGGTCTTATATTTGCTTCATTAAATAACATTTTAGACAAACTATAGGTAATTCCTGAGCCCTTTAAGCAATTATTGAAGAGACTTACCCCAACACAAGGTCGCCTGGATTTAGCAGGTGCCCCAAGTGAGTGCGGCAGTGGTACTGCTGGGTTGTGTTCATCTCGGATGTCTTCTGTACCCAGACCTCTGCAAGTACATGCTGTGCCAACACACAGAAGCAAGAATACTGAGAAATATAGTAATTACAGCAAATGCAAACTCCCTCCAAAATTCAGTTTATGCTTCATCCCCTGAACCCTACATTGGTAAGTCAAGGACAAGGCTGGGAAGGACTACATTTGCATATCCATATCTGATTATAAGGGAAATACATCAGCGACATTCACTTTAGAGAATGGTTTTGTTTGGCAGTTGGCTGTGAATAAATTTGCAGACCCCTTGCCTAAAATGTCTTGTTCAGAGAACAGCAGAATAAAGAAAAAAAATAATTGAGGAAGGTTTTCAGTGACCTAAGACAGAAGTATCATGTCACATAATTAACTTCAAGGGTCTTAAGAGGGGCTACACATGTAATCCAGCAGAGGGCAGAACAGAATTATAGAAATGACAGCTGAGAAGCAGTCCTGTTTTGTAGTCCCAGAGTGTGGCGAACACGAAAAAAGGTTCGTTTTAGCTATAGATTAAAATAAAAACAAGCAAATCTAAGACTGTCCAGATGTTTCATCACCCCTGATATGTCAAGAAACACAGATTCTTGGAATGTGCTACAGTGGGGAGATTTTCCCATAGTCATATACAAAGCAGCCCAAACTGCATGGCAATGTACATTTGTCTTAATACATGTATAATACAATGTATTAGTTGATAACGCTTATGCTTCCTTGCCCAAGGTCCCAGTGTATTCAATGCAGTGAACTTATACCAAATCTAGAGTATCATTTGATGTTCACAGTCATGGAAAGCAAAGCATACTTTGTTTGATCTCATGCCTGCTCCCGCTGCTTGTTTTCTGTCTCGGATTATGTCGATGTCCATGACAATAAACTCCTCCATCTGTTTGGGGTGGAACAAGCTGTTGAAAGGATATCTCCAGTATGTGTTCCCATCAACCTCAGCAACTGAGGGTTAAAGGGGGGGGGACAAAACAAATTGCAAAATGTGAGAAAGTGGTGCAATTATCTATACACAGACATTTATAAATTACAAACATTAACAAGACAGTGCTAAGATCACTGCCAGTACATCTGTTGCCTTGAAATGCTCCTATAAACCACAAATATGCCTGTTAACGATTTTTATCTTCTATATATTTTCCATTAAAAGTAAGAATTAATTCCCCTTTGATGAGAGCAAATGAGCTCTGTATAATACATTCCCCATCCTCTGTGCCTTCTGTACATAATAAATAAGGGGTAATTATACCATGGGGATGTAATGATGGGAGGGTAACCAACTCACAGTCCTCACTTCCAAAGACAAACTAGGACGCTAGCATATTTCTTTGCATGTGTTTTATTTACAGAGTTAAGTAGTGCAAGTCTGCGCCTCTAAATCATTTGTTCAGATTTCCTTACTATATTAAATCATTGCCTACGAAGCTTTGCCACACTGTCTAGACAGTGCAGCCCACACTAAAACAAGGAGCACACTAGCTGACTGGGTGACAAATTGCTTCAGGATTACGGTCACTACTTTTAAAGGCCCAAAAACATAAATAAATGGAACTGTATACATTCATACTTTATATACAGTCATGGGGTTTACAAGGAAAAAGAAAAGCCTGACCCAGTAGACAGCAGATCTGCAATGGTCTGGCAATAGGTGGATAAGAGAAAGACATTTATATTCATTTATATAACAGATCTCTGATCTAAGTGGGCTTGATTCAGTTAGAGAAAGTATAGTGTCGGCAAGTAATCACCACGTTGAAAAGTCATGAACTAGCATGTTTAGCCAGATGTCATCCTTAAAGTGGACCTGTCACCCAGACACAAAAATCTGTATAATAAAAGTCCTTTTCAAATCAAACATGAAATCCAATTTCAAATTTTAATTAAAGCATTCATAGCTGTTTTAAGCTCATTTAAAAATCTCAGCTGTCAATCAAATATTGTCTGCCACTCCTCTATGCCTTAGGCATAGAGGCGGGGCAGATAATTACTTTCACTTTCCATTCAGCACTTCCTAGGTGTTACTGCTCTCCACACATTCCCCCATTTCTCTTAACCATTTAATTGTGTAGCCAGGACATGCAGATAGACATCCGGTCCCCCATTCTGGTGCACAAACAAGATTCTGAGATGATGCAAGGTTTGTCTTAATAACAGTGTCCACAATATGGCTGCTGCCTGCTTGCTATAAATATGAATTCCCAGACTGAAGGAAACAAGATTAAAATAATTTATATAATGTAATTAATGTTCATTTTGCTTGACTAATGTGATAAAATATGATTTTGAATATTTTTTTTGAGGTGACCGGTCCACTTTAATGGACCAGGAAAGCTCCATAATTGAAATGTCGGATCAATTTAGCAGAGTTTGTCTGTGCTATTTTATATGATGATAGAACATTTACAATTTTACTTAAAGGGGTTGTTCACCTTTGAGTTAACCTTTAGTATGATGTAGAAATTAATATTCTGAGACGATTTGCAATTGGTTTTCATTTTTTATTTCTTGTAGTTTTTGAGTTATTTAGATTTTTATTCAGCAGCTCTTCAGTTTGAAACTTCAGCAGTCAGGTTGCTAGGGTCCAAATTATCCCAGCAGCCATCCTTTGATTGGAATAAGAGACTATGAACAGTAGAACTAACAATTTCCTTATATTTTACTTTATTCGCTATATAACCCACATGAGCTTGTGCTTGTATTAACTACCCCATACTTACTCTGCAGAGTGCTAGGGTCAATCAGATGAATTGTACTGGTTACACGGGCACAAATGCAGATCTGGTTCATGTTTCCAAGACTCTGTGCCAGCTTTGGAGAGAGGCATACAAGGTTGTCCTGTGCACCAAATAGCATGTATTAAACCATTGCTGTGGCATATAATCATAAATGGCAATTATAAAAACAGGGACAATAGTAAAGGAAATAATAAAGAAAATAAATGTTAAAACTGAAATTGCCTTAAAGGAGAACTAAAGCTTAACTAAAGAAGTA
>CM044439.1:124146607-124176534 GCA_024363595.1 Xenopus borealis
TCCATGACAGAATCCCTTTAAACTGTAAGCTCTGTTGGGGCATGGACTGAATTACAGACCATAAGAAGGGTGTGAATACAAGTTACCACTGCTGCATTTATTCTTACCTTTTGACGGACCTGGACCACAGCTTTCCAGAAATCTTTAGCTTCTACTCTATGGCAGTCATCACACATCTGGGATTGAACAACATAGTCTACTACAAACACCTGTTGAAGAATTGCTCCATTCATCACCTAAGGGAAAATTGACAGAACAGCGATCATTTCTAGCTTGAAGTTTGGGGGCAGATTTATTAAATTCACATGAAGGATTCGAAGTTCGATCAAATGTTCAAAAAGATTTCAATTTTCAAATGTTTTTGAAGACCACTCCGACCAGTGAATTTTGAAATCGAATGATACTAATCAAAATCTATTTGAATATTCAACTATTCGACAGTAATTTCTTTTATTCCTTTCAGTTTTTATTCGACTGCCTAGTTCGCCAGATCAAAGCTACCGAATTGAGTTTAGTTATTTTTGATAGAATAAAAATATTCCATCAAATGATTAAAATCGATCGAATATTTGCTATTCGA
The DNA here is from genome assembly GCA_024363595.1 of Xenopus borealis. Taxonomy (NCBI): domain Eukaryota; kingdom Metazoa; phylum Chordata; class Amphibia; order Anura; family Pipidae; genus Xenopus; species Xenopus borealis. Next base: position 124,147,188 of record CM044439.1, read on the forward strand.
ACGTTCGACCAATTGAATTGCGCTAAAATCCTTCAAATTCGATATTATAATTCAAAGAATTTTTATTCCCCAGCTACTCCCATAGTCGAATTTGAGGGTTTTTTTAACTCTCTAATTCGACCAATAGTAAATCTGCCCCTTGGTGTTTTTTTCTGCAAAAATTGGCAGCACAGGTAGCTCAGTTTAGCACAGATCTAGAAGAGAAATTAAGTAGCAGATACACCTGCATCAAATATTCAGTTCAAATAATTTCATATTTTAAAACCAATCTAGTCTTAATCCCTTTGCCAAAATATTGCAGTTTTTGGCTGCTTAAACCATGGTGTTCAAAGTGCCCAAAAGCACTCCATGTTTCTATAGTATTTGTTATCCAATCTGTTCTATATTTACAGATTCTAATATTTTAAATTGTGCAAGAGAAGGCAAGCAGTATTACATAAATCACCTCTTTTTGTATGGTCAGCTTTACTTTTAGCCTCTTTGAATGGGGCTCAGTCCAGATGAAGCCTGCATCGATAAGCCGTACCTAAAGAAAACAAGATTACACAAGAGGTAGAAATATTCTACAAATTATATCCTTAAAAAATGAGGTCATCAGATATAACAATGATGTTGTTTACTGAAGCTTGTGTATTATCTAAAAATATTAGTAAATACTTCCTGTTGTGAATCTCCTTGGGGACGTGTGTGTGTGCGTGCAAAGAAGTACCACACTCAACAGGCTCGGTTACAGTGACAGAATTTAATAAACAAATGAAGTTCCAACATTTCCATCACATCATAGTGATCTTAACCAAAGAATGGTCTACTGTAACAGACGGTTTAGTGTGATACTTTTTTGTTGCTTTGTAAACGATTTACCTGCACCCAGGCATGCTGTGTTTTTGCTGATATTTATATATTTGGAACCATTTCTCCTATATAGGCTGGTGTGAATATCCATACCCAAACATCGGTTAACTTAAGAAATTATTCTAGATTGTTTGTGGCAGGGGAGTAAGCCAGTGTCTTGGTACAGATTTGTGGAGCATATGTATTTGTAAGTGAACATGGAAAACTGTAAGGGAAAAAGTATGGTGAATATACAGGTATGGCACCTGTCATCCAGAATGTTTGGGATCTGAGGTTTTCTAGATAATTAATCTTTCTGTAATTTGGATCTTCATAATTTATGTCAACTAGAAAATCATATAAACATTAAATAATCCCAATAGGCTGGTTTTGCTTCCAATAAGCATTAATTATATCTTAGGTGGGATCAAGCACAAGCTACTGAGAAAACGGAAATAATTTTTCAAAACGTGGATAATTTAGATAAAATTTGAGTCCATGGGAGATTGCCTTTCTGGATAACGGGTTTCCGGATAACGGGTCCCATACCTGTAGTAAATAAATAATAGTTTCTTCTGTATTTTCAAAGAGATTCTGGAAACCTTTTACATTGTTATTTTTTTTTAACAGGTCCATTAATAAAGACCTCATTGTAGTTCATGGGATTTATAGGATATTGCATATGCCATTTAAAAAAACACAAGTAGAGTGTAGAGTGTAAAGTGTTTAGTGACAGTATGGCAGCAACAAGAGCATTCTGCACAAACTTCTGCTAACATTCCTCACCTTATGGAGTTAAACCCAATAAGTCTAGGCAGGACTAACGTGTACCTGATATGATGTGCTATCTATGAACCATGCTTGTGTTAAATGAGCACAACATCTAGTGTAAAGCAGTGGCTAAAGGGTAGTTCAACACTGCCACACAGTGGGGAGATTTAACTGAGAATTTTTACTTCTCAAAATTTAGTATTTTTATAAAATACATTTAATATTAATAGAAAGCCACAACAGCATATTAATATTATAGTCCTATAACAATGTGCAGGTCCTTGTCACTACTTTTTTGTGATTAAAGCAACAGGCAAAAGGCATGTCCAGCTCTAGCTTCTCTATTCACTGAACTCACATTGAACAAGGTTTACTGTCCCTTTACACAGAGAAAGGATTGTGAGCACCTTAAATGAACGCTATATCCACTGCACATGGAAGTTATATTTCTGAGACAAGGGAGTTCTAAAGCCTTTCCATTTCGATTTTAAGAAAACTAACTCGGCACATTTCTACTGTTGTTTCAGCAGCTATTTCACCTTAAAGAGGTAGCCCATGCTGACATTCTATAAACTTCAAACAACTTAAAACGCCTGCATTAAGCTTGAATGCTCTTTTCTAAAATTAACTGTGCTGATCCAGCCTTCAGATTATCAGCTGTCACTATGAGTACCACTTCCTTTGGGAGATCAGAAGATAATCTTCCAAAACATCACAGCACTGTGCCAGCAAGAATCCCTGCCCATCACAAGAAGATTAAGATGCCACTGGAAAAGCACGCTTGTGCAAGAGGTTTTGTTTGTGTATAACCTATGCAGCTGTAGGTTTATGGTATCTTATAAAGTTCAATGTACAGTAAAGCCAAGTTTAGCTAGTCATTTCCCATCAAACCACACCATTAAATCTACAAGGTGAACCAGTTACACCATCACTGAAGCTGGGAAGAGTAAACGGAAAATAAGAATAGAAATATATTAAAATTTACATCAACAAGATCGAAGCTATAGTGACCCTAAACAGTCTAAAGAATTGATGAAGGAATGTCCCGTTGTCTTACCTAGCTTCTATAAAAAGATTCCTGACTCAGCTTGCAGTTTTCAGTCTCATCTATTAAAGGAGAAAGAAAGCTACAGAAGCCGTATATTAGCCACAATAGTGCAAGATAGAAGACTATCTATTCTGCAGAATGCTTTACCATACTCGTGTACACAGCTCTAGAAGCTCTCTCTGTTTGTTTAGGATAGCAGCTGCCATATTATCTTGGTGTGACATAACTTCCTGCCCGAGTCACTCATAGCTATGGGCTCAGATTACAGCAGGGAGGGGGAAAAGGCAGAGGAGCAAACAGAGCATGTTCAAGCCCTAGCCCTGGAGGTTAAAGCTGAAAACAGGAAGTCTGATGATACAGAAGCCCATGTGTAACCAAAAGAAGGAAATAAATGCTGTGTTTCTGTTGACAGAGGACTCAGAGCAGCATTACTTTAATGGTGTAATTTAACCTTTCCATCTGCTTTAAATACAACACAACAATCTGCATTGTTTAATATATCCCTCTGTATAGATTTCAGAACAGCAACACGCATAAGGTTTTACAACACAACGGTCTGTGTATCCATAACAATAACGGATTTTCTCAGTGCATCTCGTTTACATTGTAATGCTTCCTACCCATTTGCCAGCTACTATAAAAAATATTTCCAGAAGCTTGCAACATACCAACAGTATCACACACACTATACTGTGGTGCTTGAAAGTTTGTGAACCCTTTTGAACTACACAAATCAAGTGTCTCATCCTGATTCATGCAAGGTTATACCTGGAAACAGAGATAAAACATGAAAGCACAGCACTCTTGAACAAAGTACCCTAAGTCAGTGCTTTTTAGCACCAGTAGACTTTTTTTGTTGCCATTTGTTCAGCTCCTATTAGTATAAGAACATATGTACACTACTGAATGTAATGTTTACGTAAATGTTTTTTTTAAAGGAGACATTTTCTTTTGAAACAAAAATCAAAATCATTAAAGGGGTGGTTCACCTTCAAGTTAACTTTTAGTGTATTGTAAAAGGGCCAATTCTAAGAAACTTTTCAATTGGTCTTCATTATTTATTTTTCATAGTTTTTTAATGATTTGCAATTTTCTTCTGTTTCTTTGCAACTTTCAAATGGGTGTCACTTATTCTATTCAGTCCATCTCCTATTCATATTCCAGTCTCTTATTCAAATCAATGCAGGGTTGCTAGGGTAATTTGTACCCTAGAAACCAAATTGCTGACATGGCAAACAAGAGAGCTGCTGAATAAAAAGCTAAGTAACTATAAAACCACATACAATAAAAAATGAAAACCAATTGCAAATTGAGAATATCACTCTCTGCCTTATACTAAAAGTTAAAGCATGGGTGAACAACCCCTTTAAGCCTGCTCATTTTACATAATGCATGGGTAAACACAATCTAGAACAATGTTTTGGTCTAATATAACAAACACTCAGACATACTGAGAGGATTGTGTTACGATAGGTATATATTAATAGAAGCACTTGCCAAGAGTGTTTAAACTCTGCACGCTGGAGAGGAATACATGACAGAAAGTTGTGTGATCTGAGAACAAGTATAAATGTTCATAAACCGATGTAGTCAGGCATTTGCACCATTCCTCTTGCATGCTTTTAATTATTTCCTAAAAATCATTAATTGCCCATCAAGGACTCATAGGCTTCTGTTTTAAGGGGGTGAACTGGATCATGAGCCATGGAAATAGAGTTGGAGAGACCATGGCATAGGGATTAAAAGCCATCTTCCAACCGTCACCTTTCATGGGAGAAATAAGTAATGAATATATCTTACTGCTGCCCTGCACTGGTACAACTGATCTGTGTACTTCAAAAACACTACTATAGTTCATATAAACACTATAAAAGACTATAAAGGTTAAATAGTGGTTAAAAGATAACACCATTCTGTTCTACAGAGCTTATCTGCTGTGTAACCTGGGCCTTTTTTCATTTGAATGGCTGCCTACATTGCTACACACCAGCTTATTTTTACAAACAAATTGTGTTCCTGAAGCAAACACACCAGTTTAACCAGTGCAGGGCAACACTGCATTATATTATTACTTTACTTATTTTTATGTTACTGTACCTTTAAGAAGGATTTTCATGCACTTTTCTCCTATAACATTTGTATTGTGCATGGGGTCAATAACAAAAAAAAACAAAAAACTGTATTTTCACAGGCCTATTTTTGCACCAACCCTCCTGTGGGTACTTAATACATTAAAGGCCTGCCCCCTAAAACTTTTTTTTTTTTTCAGAAAATGCACATTACAGGAAAGTGCGGTCACAGGACATTTCCCAGCTGTAACAGCAGCAGTAACAAATGAATTATATTAAATATTAGTGACTCTAAAGAAAGTACGTACTCGTAAGAAAGGGCAACAAATAAAAAAGAAATAGATTTTAGGATGCTGCCAAGATAAGACCTATTATCTTTTTATATTTCTATATGCCATCCATGAAGGCCACCCAGACCTTATTATATTGTTTCTGTTTCCCTGTGCAACAGCTTGTATTTTTCTGCAAAATATTGTAAGTTGCTACAAAACATTTTAAGTTCTCCAAAATACTAAAACTTTTTATATGACCTGACATACTCGTTTACTCGTGGTTGGCTTAAAGCATCTTCAGCCAATCACTACGCAGAATGACCTTGCAGCTGACTTATGTTATTTGGCTATGAATAGGTCCTACAGGAATTCATTTAATATGCCTTTAATAAAATAAAAAATAAAAAAAGAGGATTTATCTTGCAGTAAAATATGCAGTGACAGACCATATAAACAGCACCATGGTTACCTGCTGTACAGATTTTACACCACTACCTCAAGGAAATTGAAGTGTGGCATAAAGTTATTAGTCTAGGAAGAAGCACTCTATTTAAATATATAGATTGTTGCCAATACGCAAATAACTTGGGAAGATAGTCTAAGGCAGGGGTGCCCAAAACGTAGATGGGGATCCAACAGTAGACCTTTAGCTGGTGATCAGTAGATCTCAAGACACTGTCAACAAACAGCTTGTCTAAATCATCCTCCTATTTCATGCTTTTCATTCTGATATTTATTATGTTATAGTTACATAAGAAATACTTAAATATTCATTTTCGCATGAATCATTTATATCAAAGGTATAAATCAATATTTAAGTCATATTTTTCCATGGAGCAGGATGCTAATAAAGTTTTTTTTTAATGTAGATCACAACGGGAATCATGACTAAAAGTAGACCTCGCCTTATTGGACAGTTTGCCATCACTTTATGAACCAAAACATAATAACCCAACTTCAGTCCTATTAAGCCAATGAAATTGTGTTCAGACTTACTTTACTCAAGTTAGTTTTCAGTTTTTTCAGGCAGAGAGTAAGCAGCTCTCTTGACTCCAAAGCACACTGGATCCAAGTTCCTGGGGGCTGCAAGTAGCTAGGAAAGATAATGGTGTGGTTTATAGTGGAGGGTCAAACTTTAAGCCCCTCAAGAGCTTACTTAGACACACAACATGTTAGAAGTTGGAGGACTTTTTGAATGACAATTTGATATCAGATGTCTCACCGCATCTCCAAAACTTTCAACACTAAGCTTTTAGCGTGATCACGAAAAACACAAAAGTTTGATCACAAACATGTGCTTCACTCTTATACATACCATTGAGGAAATAATTGCTACAGTATTGGGGTTTACCACAAATGAGGACTGGTTTCAGTTATCTCTCTGCAATAATAAATATTACATGCCCTCTCTGTATATAGTGGGATAGCCTGTTATCCAATACAGTGCCAACAAATGGCACAATCACCACAAAGGGATTAACACTTTATCACAGAGATAGTAGTACCTATGTGGGAAAGTTGTCCAAATAAACAGGGCAGGCAGGACTGATGTGACATAGAGATTCTAACCAAGGGCACCGACTGATCTGCAGAGTGAGTGGTTGGTTTATTTCACCTGTCAATGACCCTCTTCAAGGTTGGTTATAAAAAGCAATTTCCCTGTAACGTTCCCTTATATACAAGCTGTAACACATTGTCTACAGCACATTAAAAGTGAATGATTATACTTCCATTTAAAAGTCCTTTAGATGCTCGCTATCAAGAAGCTTTTTCAGTTCAACTGGTTTCAGGTTGTTTGCCAGAAGTTTTCTATTTGTGACCCGTTTTCAAATAATGAAGTGTAAAGTTCTATTTTTCACCATCTTATTTCTTTCAAAATTAGCTCTGAGAGGGGGAGGTCACAGCCTCTGCAAACTATTCTAAATCGGTGCATTTAGTTGGTACACTTTTTATCTTTGGCACTGCTGAATCTCTGAGTTTCATTAACGGGGAACTGTGCACAAACAAAAATTTTTGAAAAGTAAACAATTTCAAGCAACTTTGCAGTACACATCAATTAAAATATCCGCAGACTTTTCATGATTTTTAATGGTTTAGAACAGTTCCCTTAGCCTAGCCCCCTGCTCTCCTGCTGATCTGACTAACTACTTTGCCGAGCTGGCCGACTACTGTTACTTTGTATCAGCAGCAATCTGTCCTCAGCCTCCATCCTCCAAGGCCCACAATTCCCTTTACATGTGATTTCAATAAGGAACGGAACATCACAGTGCAATGCATTGTGGGTTATGTAATTCCTGCATGCTTCCTGTACACTTTAGAGAAGTTGTTACAATTTGTAACATCAGTATTTAGTCCCTCCTTCCCTGCCAAATGATGCAGAAAGACAAAAACTGTTAACCAGCTGGATTTCAGCAAAGAAAATTACATTTATTCATGTGATGAGTATATTAAAAGGTTTCTGTGTTATGTGGACCTCTTTGGTTTGGAAGACGGAGTTCCCCTTTAAAGGTAAATGTTACAATTGATAAAATAGCTGCTAATATTCCACAGATGCTGCTAAGAAATGTATCAACTAATGTGTCAAATTGTCGCTGTTCAGAATCTGCACTATGATTTTGATTTGAGCTGCCAGACAAACACCAGAGACATGAACATTAACAGTAAAAAAATAAATGATGGAAAGCAATAAAAAAAAAAAAGTGAACAATCTGAAAACAGATAAACTGAGCATTTCATTTCATTCGATTTTCAGGTATTCTAAGATTTGATACGTGAATTCAGCATCTTACCGTTCACACTGTTTGCAGAAATGCACTGAAACTTGCTTTGGGATGCCCTCGCTAATGTCAACCTGCGTCCGCAAGCAGGCTACACACATGTTGGCAGGATTGGGGGGAATTGGAATGCCACACTGGCAGCAAAGTCTGTACAAAGAGAATACAATTAATAGCTGTAAACATAAAGGTCTTTCAGGACTGAACACAGAGAAACGTTTAAGGATGCTTTAGGGTGCCAAGAAAAAGCTATTTATCACTCAGTTCAAGCTTCAACAAATGTGCTAATTGAGTTTCTAAATACCAAAGCTCATCAGTTTGTCATTGCTGATGAAAAAAAGGAAAAAGTCTGACAGGTAACATTTCTCAGTTTTCTGTTCAAGTATTGGAACTGCAACATCCAAAAATTCTGTGTTATTCGCCCAATTTTGAAAATGAGTAATTGGCAGCAAAGAAGAAACCTCTCGAGCACTCCCTGACACAAAGCATGCCATGTTTAGGGAGAGCACCAGGTTATTGTACTGCTCATTTGTACTTATAAAGAACAGCCAAATAATGCAATAGGGCATTTGTCATTAAACAATAAATAAACATGCATTACACAGCAAGTGATGTTCGACTATAATAAAACAAAATCCACAGCATAGCGTGCAGAGAAAACTTTAGTTACTTGCTAGAATGTTAAAATAAATATACCATCTTTATAATCAATGATTTAAATAAGTATGTATGAGGGCATTGTTTCGCATCATCACACAGTGTATTTTGCAGTGACTATTTCAAAGAAACAGACAAACAGAAAAGCACTCACATGTTGCCCTGGCTGCTTGTTGCAGGCTCTTTCATGTACTCCATTTCTACTAAAGAGGTTTCTGCAAATTAAAAAAATAAAATCATGTAGTGACAGACAACATAAAGATTGGCATAAAAAAAAACTGGAAAATGAAGTAGAAACCTGTTTAATAAGAATTGTTCCAAATATGGAACTCTCCAAAGCACTCCTATCAGTTTACTGTGCGGATTTCAGGAGGGTCAGACATTCTAAAATCTATTAAGCGTCTTAACTAGGGATACACCAAATCCAGGATTCAGCCTTTTTCAGCAGGATGCGCCGGAATCCTTCTGCCTGACCGAACCCTAATTTGCATATGCAAATCACAAAACAAGGAAGTAAAAAATCTTTCCCACAATAGAAAGAAAGAAATGTGATGTTTCTTTTGACAGAGGACTCAGAGCACCATTTCCTTTAGGGTTTACTGGTGTATTTATACAGACCTTTCTCATAAAGCTTACTTAGTTTTAGCCTTTCCTTCTCCTTTAACCGTTGCATTAGAACCCCGCTCTACATATAACTTTTTGTGTCTCCGGCATCGTAATTAGCATCCCCAAATTTCTGTGCAAAACTCAGGGTAATAACTGCATAAAACTCTTGAAAATGCAGGTGCTCCACATCTAAAACACTAAACTTATATAAGGAGGCATAAAGATTAGGACATAAAATGGGAGACAGAGACAAAAAAGTATAGAGTAAGGGGATAAGTAATGAAAAATGTGACTCTGATTAAGCAGCAGGCAAAGATATTAATATTAGTCAATATAGGTTATTGTAATTTGGACTGAATGTGGATAGTAAGCTATTTTGAATGTGAAAGAAGAGTAAAGGAGGCCATACACAGGCAGATAAAGCTGTCAATATTGGTCGTTTAGACCAGTTCAGCAACTTATCTGCCCGTACATGGGGGCTTGTGATGGGTCTTCCCGATCATTATCTGACCACGATATCGATCGGGATGGTTTAATTTTTACGATGACCAACCTGTCGGATTCCATTGTTCCTGGTTGTAATCCGATCGTTTGGCCCTAGTGCCAAATGTTTGGATTACCCTGATATAGCCCTACCATTAGTGGGCACTTCAGGGAAAGATCCGCTCGTTTGGCGATGTCCCCAAATGAGCGGATCTTATAGTGTATAGCCAGCTTTAGACTGCACCATGTCTGTAGGCATGCCTCCAGGGGCCTAACTACAGAGGAAGCAGACCCTGCAGCTGCAGGGGTGACCAGAAGGTATTAAGGTCCCCACTCCCCACTAGGGCCCAATGAGGAGTAATTTCAACGTATCAGTAAAACAGAACAACCTCTGAATATGTTGGGGGCTCTAAAATGACTGCTGTTGGGTCCAGAAATATCTAGCTATGCCACTGCGTGTATCAGATCGGGCTCTAGCACTGCTGGTTATTACTTAATACAAGATATATTTACAGTAGCAGGAAGCGCACACGCAATCTCTTTCTCTCATTTGTTGACAGATGGATGAAGGCAAGGGAATGGGATGCGTATCCTTGTGTGAACACCCATCATGTTAGCTGGGAGGCAACGCGCTCACTAGACATCATAAATTACACTCACTGCCCCTGCCCTCGATTACTACTATGTTAATTGACTAAATGAACGCAAACCTGAGCCGTGCCAAATCCGATCATAGAAACGAAGTACAGATTTCCAGTTCTACGACCCGCACCATGTGGCAATGCAGCGCTTCCGGGTGATGTCACTTCTACAAGGACCCTGGCTGTCTTCTGTGCTGCCTGTGTGGAATAAACCCCACTGAATCTCGTACGTAGGCATCTGACGTGTGACGGTAAAGAATCTATTAACTGGGTTGTAGGTGGCCGAACACAAACTTCTGTCATGCCATTTTTAGGACATGTTTAAATGGGAAGTTCCACCTTTGAGTTAACGTTTAGTATATTATATCATTTTTAGCGTTAACCATACATCCCATCTGTCACTTTTTTGGAGGGACAGTCCCTCTTTTGACAGCTCAACCTGCAGTCCCTCATTTGTACTGGAAAGTCCCTCTTTTCTCTGCACTGAACAGCCAGAAAAAGAAACAAAGCCTCTAACTTAATTGGCTTTTGGCAGAGAGCCCAGAACAGCTAACAGGTGCAAATAAGATACTTTGGAACAAATTTGAGATAAGAAAATAACTAATTGTAACAGTTTAGATAAGGAGAAACATTTTCAAACTTTAATAACCTGCTAAGTTTTGTAGAATGAACTTGATAATTAGGGGTGTGGCCACAAAATGGGTGTGGTCAAAACATTTAGCCATGCTGCGTGTGGAGAAAGAAATGTCCCTCTTTTTACTTCTAAAATGTTGGGAGGTATGCAACTTTTCAATTGGTCATCACTGTTTATTTTCTATTTTTATTTGCCTTTTTTCTGACCTTTTCCAGCTTCAAATGTGGATCACTGACCCCATCTGAAAACAGGGCATCTCCAACCCTGCTACCCAATACTGTTTAAATAAGGTGTTCAGTTTGCATTTGTCTGTTATTGTGACTTACTTGAAGATCAGAGCACATTTTATGACATTTTTATGAATACAGAAATCCAGTCAGTCACCAAACAATATATTCTGACTTACTTAAAGGAACAGTAACACTAAATAATGAATGTGTTTTAAAGTAATGAAAACATAACGTCCTGTTGCCCTGTACTGGTACGACTGGTGTGTTTGCTTCAGAAACTTTATTATAGTTTATATAAACAAGCTGCTATGTAGCCATGGGGGCAGCTATTCAAAGTTGGCAAAGGAGAAAAGGGACAGGATACACAGCAGATTCTTCATAACTTATCTGTTATTTATTGTTTATCCTGTGCTTGAATGGCTGCCCCCATGGCTGCACAGCAGCTTCTTTACATAAACTATATTTCTGTTTCTGAAGCAAACACACCAATTCTACCAGTGCAGAGCAACAGTACACTGTATTGCTATTCTTTTAAAACAAATTAATTTTTTGATGTTACTGTTCCTTTAAGAAGAGTAATGAGACTGTATGCAGAGTTTCTCAATCTCTGTGAAGACCCTGCTAATAAGAGCTCACAAGGTTTAGGGAACATTTGACACATATGGATGATAAAAGCAGGCCTGGACTGGCAATCTGGGGATTCTGGCAAATGCCAAGGAGGCTGCTATAAGGTGCCATGGAAAATCAGTATTTAGTGGGCTGGTGGGGGCTGTTTGGGCCTCTGTGTGGGTTGTTGGACCTTTGTGTATCTGAAATGCCAGAGCCTATTTTAATTCTCATTCCGGACCTGGATAAAAGCAATAGTTGTAAATTCAGGCCAGGATTTACATCTTCATAGCCCCTAGGCTGCTTGGTTCTAGTGCTGGGGTGCTGCCGTTCCCAGGGTCGGAACTAGGGGTAGGCAGGACAGGCCTCTTCTCCCTTGCTGCCCGTAGATCATAGTTCCTGAAAAAGATATCCATCAGGTAGGGTTGCCACCTCTTCTGGAAAAAAATATTAATACTAATAACATTGGGATCAACCATAATTTTTACCAGCCAGGCCAGTAAAATACCGACCAGGTGGCAACTCTAACCACAGGCGCAGCCAAGTACTTTACATTACACTTTGTGCTCCTGCCGTTCCTGCCTCTTACATACGGAAGCAAGTGTTCTCAGAGGTACACACACGGGGGGCTGGATGATGAGTGCGTCCTGCCTTGGGTACTCCAGTAACTTGCCCTGGCTGTTCCCCAGTATTCCTTAGAATTTGGCTGGGCAGCATGTCGCCCCTGAAATTTTGCCATCCTAGGCCCAGGCCTTTTTGGCCTTGCCACAAATTTCTGATCAATGAAGATACATTGCATATGATTCTCTGACAGGTGAATGTTTAGAGAGCGTTTAGAAGGAAGGAGAAAGTCTCTTAGGTCATGGCAAGGAGTTACAGAAATAGGCAGAAGCTTGAGAAAAGTATTGTGGTCTGAAATGCAGCTTATATTTCCATACACATGGTAGCTTTAGTTTTTAAAGAGGTTGTTTACCTTCCAAACACTTTTTTCAATTGAATCATGGACTGTAGGCTAGACCTGAAGACTGGAAAACTCTGTATGCCTTGCCACTGCTAAATTACAAGGGCATGAGTTGTCTCATTTGTTGTGCACCCTGCCTAGATATAACTGCAGCAATGACAGTTCAGTAAAGAGGATCACAGGCAGTTGAAAGTATTATGGCACAGTAGTGTTACAAATGGTTATACTGTAATACATCAAATGGCTACCAAATTACATATATGCTGTTATTATTATATTCAGTAAAAATTACTCTGGGTCCATAGAGCTTAAATTCTGTATTCTGCTGTATTCAATTTTAGGGTCAATCAGAAAGTCAGAAGTAGGGGACACAAGAGGGAAACCAAGTCAAATGCCCTCAAGTAACCCATGAGCCATTCCTCTTATTTAATACAATATGCTGTTTATATGACTGAATCTCTGTTTTACCTGAGAGCTGCTGGTTCTTTGCTGATAGGAGATACTTGAAAATAATGATAATATTGATCCTAACAGTGATATTTATTAGTCCATGCAGAATGCATTTTTAATTAGAGCTTTAACAGAAGTACCAGGAATGATTTTACCCTTGAAGATTATAAGGGATCTATTTTCATAGAGAAAGTGTTCTGGTAGTGAAGCTATATATCACAACAATCCAGCTTGCCATATACATTTATATTTTTCTTGTACTAATAAAACTGCTCATTCTCTCACCCATGGGTTAACCAAGAAGGAATACTGATCATCTTCTACGAGGGCTGGTGGTGCTGCCATCTGTCGAGCAGAGCAGTAGACACTGGACAGCGGCTTATTGTATACTATAACAGCAAAAACACCACACTTTTTCTGACTATAGATCTTGAGTAACAACATTGTGCATTGAGCAGTGGCTTATATATAATTTAACACGTCCTTAATTCTTTAGTACAGGGTGCTGGAATAGTTTACATCAGATATAAAGAACATATTTTGTTATGTGTTTTGTGTTAGGATGATGGGAAATGATCATTGTGAATTCAGAAAAAGCAATAGTCCTGCATAGATTGTACTTATTCAGATGTGGCCAATTCAGCCACACAATATAAAATTGCTGCAGTGTAGGACTTACCTACACTTTATTTTTCTTTTGTGCCAGGCTCAAGAACGCTATTATTTTGTCATATTCCATTGTATTGGGAATAGAAAAGATGTTGGAATATGGCTAGATTTGAGGAGAACGCCCCCCCCCCCTCCAATAAAAAAAGAATATTTTCACAGTTTTTATAAAAGTACACAGTTGGATGCTTAGGGTTCATCTTGGCAAACATGGGGTGCTGATTCATTGGTATGAGTGTTGGGCCTCCACCTCATTGGCATGTACTGAATAAGTACTTTGTTGCAAAGCTATTTATATCCACATCATACCAGCAACATGCTGCAGGATTAGATAGGGGCATCATAAGAAAAAGCTACAAGTTATGACAAAGGGATATAGGACGGTCGATAATTGGGACCCCCACATTAACACTAGTCCACCAAATTTTGACCAAAGGTGGAATACAGGGCCATACAGTCCACTGAGAAGAATAAAATACAAACCATGCACAGCAACCAGTGGAAGAGAACAAACAGAAGATCAAATGCATGACTTGCCTCCAAATCTCTTTGGTTTCTTTTAAATACTTGTGTTTTGTTAGGACTTCCAGGTTTGGCATCTGTTGTTCAGAAACCCATTATCCAAAAAGTGCCAAATTATGGGAAGGCCATCTCCCATCTTCTTTTTCTCTGTAATAAGAAGACAGTACAACAACCCTATTGTGTATAATTAATGTTTAAATTATTTTTTTAATAGACTTGAAGTATGGAGATCCAAATAATGGAAAGAGCCCTTATCCAGCAAACCCCAGATCCTGTTCATTCTGGATGACACACTCTTTGAAATAGGATCTACAGTATCAACGTCACAGACAGTCAATGCCCCAAATCTCTTCTGAAACAATAATACAGGACCCATTTTAGTGCATAAGCGCAAAAATGGTTCTTGTGAGCAAGCACAGGAAACAAAGGCCACTTGAGCACATTCAGGTTTGTAAGTGTACGTTACAAGTGAAAGTCACCCTGAAATGTTCAAGATATATTCTAAGACTGATAAATACTACATAGTAGGAACAAGCTAATAAATTAATCTCAGCCATTAAGATTAATATGAAATGGCTGAACAGAATGGGATGTGACAGTATCTGGAGATATTCTGGATACCTGACTGTAAAACTATTGCTTTGCTGTCAAAAAGGAATCGGTACATTTGTACCTGGTAGAACAGATATACTGTACATAATCATTCACTTCAAATAATAGGGAAGGAGACAACCAATAAATTAATCACAATGACAAGGAAGATATTTCCTAGTAGCTGTGTTTATGCTGATTTTTATCTTTCTTATATACAGTACATAGTAACATAGTAAGTTAGGCTGAAAAAAGACACATATCCATCAACCTTTTAACTTTTTTTTTAACCTGCCTAACTACTAGTTGATCTAGAGGAAGTCAAAAACCCCATCTGAAGTAGAGTCCTGCAGCGGGTCAGGTACCTGCGGTTTACCCGCAAAATCCAGCGGTACCCTGCGGGTTGCATGGAGGACTTCCGGGTGCTGGTATAGAAGCGGATAGGTGGTTTTGCGGGTTGAGGGTCGGGTCTCGGATCTTTGCCATAGCAATGTTTATGCCTTTTTTCTGAGCATTTCTACTACCGATGATGTCGCTTCTGGTTTACAATGACAGCACTTCCTGATTCTTGATAGTCAGCGGGTCCGGGTTGCGGATCGCGGGTACGGGTCGTGGGTCCAAGTGGGTAAGAATGCGGGTCCGGGTTGCGGATAGCAGGTTGTGGGTATAGGTCGGGTACAGGTCCCAAAAAATGGACCCGTGCAGGACTCTCATCTGAAGCCTCACCAATTGGTCTCAGAGGGGGAAACATTTCTTCCAGACTCCAAAATGGCAATCGGACTAGTCCCTGGATTAACTTGTATAATGAGCTATCTTCCATAACCCTGTATTCCCTCACTTGCTAAAAAGCCATTCAATCCCTTCTTAAAGCTATCTAATGTATTAGCCTGTACAACCGATTCAGGGACAAAATCCCACATCTTCACATCTCTCACTGTAAAAAACCCCTTCCGAATATTTAGGCGGAACCTCTTTTCTTCTAATCGGAATGAGTGACCTTGAGTCAGCTGGAAAGTCCTACTGGTGAATAAAGCATTAGAGAGATTATTATATGACCCCCTTATATATTTATACATAGTTATCATATCACCCCTTAAGCACCTCTTCTCCAGCGTGAACATCCCCAATTTGGCCAGTCTTTCCTCATAGCTAAGATTTTCCATACCTTTTACCAGCTTAGTTGCCCTTCTCTGTACCCTCTCTAATACAATAATGCCCTGTTTGAGTGAGGGAGACAAAAACTGTACGGCATATTCTAGATGTGGCCTTACAAGTGCTCTATAAAGTGGAAGAATGACCCCCTCCTCCCGTGACGCTATGCCCCTTTTAATACAGCTCAAGACCTTATTGGCCCTTGATGCTGCTGACTGGCACGGCTTCCTACAGCCAAGTTTATCATCTACAAGGACTCCAAGGTCCTTTTCCATAATGGATTTGCCTAGTGCAGTCCCATTAAGGGTATAAGTGGCTTGGATATTTTACATCCCAGCTGCATGACTTTACATTTATGAACATTGAGTCTCATTTGCCACTTAGCTGCCAGATTGCCAGTTTGTCAAGATTCTGTTGCAAGGATGCCACATCCTGGACAGAATTAATTGGGCTGGATAGTTTTGTGTCATCTGCAAACACTGATACATTACTTACAACACCCTCCCCTAAGTCATTAATGAACATGGTGCTGATGATTCTAGACTAAGGAGCAGATTTATCATTGGTCGAATTTCTAATTTAAAAAAATTTGAAATTCGACCATATGAATAAAAGGGAAGTAAAATCCTTCGAATTCGACTATCGAATTCGAAGGATTTTACCGCAATTCGATCAATCGAATAAAAAAATTTGATCAATTGATCAATCGTTCGATTCGAATGATTTAATCGATCAATGAAATTTTTTTTTTTCGATCAAACCTAATGATTCCCAATTCGGTAGCTTGGTTCTGGCGAAGTAGGTGGTCGTATAAAAATTTAAAGGGGAAGTTATCTGACCATCGAATAGTTGAATATTTGAATAAAATTTTCGTTGAATATCCGAATTATTCGAATTCGAATATTCGATGGTCGAATTTGCCTAATTTGCATATTCGAAGATTCGAATTTATTTAAAATTTGATCGAACTTCGAATTATCCACGTGAATTTTGTAAATCTGCCCCTAACTGCTTACTAGGTATGAGGATGTGTCAGTATGCCCATTCTGTGCATATGTAATGATGTGTCCAGCAGGTGGAGATGTAGAAGTATGCTGAGCTAGTAGTAAACAAATTTACAGCAATATATATCTCTCCAGTCATAGGACTGCTGTAGCACTGTGCAAACAGATCAATGAATACGGTATATCATTTGCACTGTAATTCTAATGACTTTCTCCTAAATTAATGTATTCTATTGCCATGTTTAATTTTGGTAAATGTATCAAACGTATATGTATACTCTTTTTGGTGTTTATTTGTAGCACTTCCTAATAACCAGAGGGTGACTTTGTTTTGCTGGTTTTGCAACTGTCTGATCACCATGTCATTAACTTCAATGTCCTGTCTGGATTTTTGGAAATCCGCACAGGCACTTTTCACCATTTTCACTTGATTCATCATTATCAGAGGAATGGTATATGGCTGGCCATAGATGCAAAGATTTGATAGTACAAATCTCCTATTTGTATGATTTTCAGGCTGTGTGTGGCGAGTCCCTTTCAGTCGATCGACAGGTTAGAAAATTTCTGTCGGCTACAGATAATATCTCTGCATGTATTGCCAATCTGACAATATCAGTGGGAGATTGTCACCAGATTTTCTCAGACATAACTTTCACGATTGCTGTCAAGGGGCAGATCATCGTCTCATCTGTTCATCTGTTCTTTTACTACTTTATTTGATCTGAATGATTAGTGGGAGGTTGGGAGATGGCATTGAACGATTGTTCATCCAATATGAAGGTAAATCTGCACGTCTATGGCCACTTTAAGAAATTGTGAGTAAAAAGCACCAGGTAGTTAGATGCTTAAGAGTTCTTCTTGGCAAATAGAGAGTGAGAGTCACAAACAATATTGGGGTCGCCAAACTCAAACCTCTTATTTCTCCAACCCCTAGTCAGAACCCCCCATTGTCACTCGGTGTGTTCCCCCCCCACACACAATTATCCCATAGGACATACCTCCCAACTGTCCCTTTTTTGGAGGGACAGCCCCTCTTTTTGAGAGCTCAACCTGCAGTCCTTCATTTGTACTGGAAAGTCCCTCTTTTCTCTGCACTGAACAGCCAGAAAAAGAAACAAAGTTTCTAACTTAATTGACTTTTGGCAGAGAGTCCATAACAACTAACAGGTGCAACTAAGATACTTGTAACAATTTTGAGATAAGAAAAAAAGTAATTGTAACAGTTTAGATAAGGATAAATATTTTCAAACTTTCATAACCTGACAAATTTTATAAAATGAACATGGTAATTAGGGGGTGTGGTCACAAAATGGGCATGGTAAAAAAATATAGCCATGCTACAAGAAAAAAAAAATATTTTGTCCCTCTTTTTACTTCTAAAATGTTGGGAGGTATACCATAGGATAGTATGGGTTAATAATTAGTTTATATGCCTCCCAAATTTAATGGGTAAATACTAATAACATATTGAAATATATAAGATTAAATTGCCTGCATTCATGTAGAATAGGATGAATTTTCCCTGGTAACTAGGACTAAGATTATCAGATATAATGAAACGCCAATATAAGAGAATTTGAATGACACCTCCTCCCTCCCCTTTGAAATATATGTGTCATGTAAGGGGCAACCCTAGGGTTTCCACCTGGACAGCCTGGTGCTTTAAAGGGCTGCCTGGGTAAAACTGCCTGCCCGGTTTTCCAAATTAGGAAAACCAGCAGGAGATTTCCTATGACTGATGACTAGCCCATTGTCAGTCCCTGCGTCATAGCCCCGCCCCTGACATCACTGCCCCACCCTACTATGTCATGGCACCGCCCCCAGCCCAGATTGCGCAGGACAAAAAGGTGGCAACAACCCCATATCTGTGTGGGAAGGTAAGTCCTGTGAGTGTGATAATCCAGTGCTAATGCATATTAAAATGAACATTTAACATCACAGGAATAGATGGAACAACATTATAGCAACACTCTCCTGGACTTAATGTACAGAAGCTTTAAAGTTGTGGTGTGGTCATCATATTTAATTGCCTTGAGAAAGCTTACGCAAAACACTCTTCAGAACCTTCATTGGTTTTAAAAAATTCTTTTTTTTTTCTGATGAACAAATTTATTCGCCAGGCTCTAATTCGCAGCAAATTTCTGAGTTTCACCGCCGGCGTATAAATTTGCTGATAAAATGCGCCGGTCGGAAAATTAGCCTGTGTCAAATTTTCAATGCTGGTGTCAAACGTGTTTGACGCCTGCGACGGAGTTGGCGCCAGCAACAATTTGGATGCTGGTGATGATTACAAGACGCCTATTGACGCCGGCACCCATTTTTGATGCTACCGAATTGCTACGTATCGCACATTTTTTGCCTGTTTCATGGCGAAACAGGACAAATTCAACCATCACTATTTAACATTGTCTGCTACATTAATTCTCTCTCAATGCTCTGATTTTATTTAGGCACTGTAGATTTGTGGTCTTATAGGGAAGTTAAGCTCTTACTGTAGAGACAGGAACAGGGTCAGACTGGCCCGGAAAAAACCAGGTGGGCCCCGGCCCTCATCGGCCCCCACTGGGACCCGGCCCTCATTGGCCGTGCCGGGCCAGATTTCCTCTAATCACCCTATGGGAAAAAAAGTTGCGACTCGCAGTCCTATTGCTTATGCACGCGGTGCAGCTCCAACGTCATGGGAGTGGGTCCGGAGGGGGGGCATTGTACTGCGGCTCTGGACAGGAGTCACGGTGGGCCCCGGGCCCCCCAATCCAACCCTGAACAGGAAAAGTAAATTCAGAGATTATAGTCCTCAGTGTCCTGCCTTCTTTGTCTAGTGTCCCAGGGTCTTGATAGAACAGAATTCAGATAGCAACAATTGGGATAATGCCAAATTCTATACCATTTCCTTTTCTAAACTTTCATTCAAATGAATTGTAAGCATTTATTCATTGATATTTTATAGTGAATTTGTTTATAAAGCACCAGCATCATAATTATTGTCAGTTTGGAATTAAATTATTTCAGCACAAATATGAATTTTAACTGAGGCACAAATTAATTTATGATGACTTGATATCATTGATTGGTTGTAGTGAACCATTAATTTATTTATTAATCAAGTTATAATTAATTGGTACTTAGCACTTTAAAAATTAATTGTACGTTAGCACATTTGAATTGGAATTCATTTATTGAATTTTTATTGGGACACTGCAGGGTTAATTTACTCCTAATCTGTCTAATCTGTATTTAACAGTAATCAGTAGAACCCAAAAATGTGCTTTAATTTAGCAGGCAAGGGAATTTTTTTTCTTGTGTACTATAATAAACATCATTATTTGTGGTTATTGCTTATAAATCTATTTAAATCTAGCTTTGCCAAACAGAGATTTAATTTTTACTTTTTTCAACGCACTTTTTAGTGCAATTAGAACAGAAAAACAAAAACTGCATTGTCTGAACTTTCATTGTTTATTTTCTTTTTCAGCGTTTCTTTGTAAAATTGCACTCTTTTCCTGAGAAAAAGCCATCTGCAATGTCTTATTATATCTGCAAATAACAATTAAAGGGGAGATATTTCAGCCTCTACTGCAGAATTGCATTCAAATGTATCTGTATGCAGGAAAAATCTGACAATACCCAGAGGTCACTGAATGGCTGCATGAATTATTCAGATTATGTAAATGCATAAATAACACATTGCACAAGGGGGGAAATGCATATTTAAAAAAAAAATACATTCAATTTTTGAGAGCTTCATCAAATAACTCCTGGTACAAATTGCAGTTAAAATCTGCATTCATATTTCAAAAGGCCAGTAAGTCATATTTGGAAAATATTTAGAAAACAGATCATTTACAGGATATTTTTGTGATATTTGAAAAATGAAATACGTGTAGTAATAACTTACAGATGGAAACCTTTCGGGCTATAACTTATGTTATAACAAGCCTTAAGAAAGTAACAGAGGTTTCTATGGTCATGACCCTTATTTTTAAAATGCTGATTTTTCTCTGCACCTGCCTCCTTCAATACTTCTCAATTGTGTTTACTTGTCTCATTATCTGTAAGCTGTGGGTAGAAATCTGTGGAAATACAGCATAGCTGTTTAATTTTGCATAGTATTAATCTTTTATATGGGACATCATGTTTTTGCCAACACAGTTCTCAATAGTACTCAGGAACGTGACTGGTTCTTCTCAGCTAAACTTGCTGGATAATTGGTATCGGGGAAAAGGTATTACAACTGTTCAGGGCCATATCATAACTATAGCCCTGAAAAATAAGCTATACTATTGTCTTATATGTCTCAGTAGTGCCTAATGTCCTGCTTGCATTGGGCCCCATAGGCTGTATTTCTGATAGGGTAGTCTGAGAGTCTCTTCAGAAAGAGAAAAGCCACACAAAATGATTTGCTTATGATCCACTTGCAAGAATTTAGTCACACAGAGTGGAATTTAGACACAAAGAATCAGGGCTGGATTTGTGGAGCGGCCCCCTAGGCCCGGGCCTAGGGCATCAGGATTTTAGGGGGCGACATACTGTCCAACCACAAGCAGATTTGTTCAGAAATTTTAATTTCCTGTGTGCCAATTCCCATTGCTCTGTCCTGATGATGAAAATTTGAGCAAATAAAAGGGAGGGGACAGGGGCGACAAACTACAGTAGGCCTAGGGGTGCCTGCTATGTAAATCCTGCCCTGCAAACAATGTGCCAGGAAGTTGGACATAATGGGCCAGGGTATCACATTTTGGACAGCAGATACCTTTATGCAGTATTTCCCAGCTGTTTTTACTAAGAAAAGCAGGTGCTCTGGTTTATATGTGATATTTTTCATCATGAGTTCATTTATAACTCAGGGCATTTTTGCACCAGTGCACTAACCCTTAGAAAACCAGTCACCAATTAGATTTTGTATGTCTACTACAGGCAGCACAATGAAAGTAATCACATCTAATGGGTTAATGCACTGGTACAAATTTGAGCAATCTAAGCAAATGAGTATCCTTGCTTCTCTACCTCCTGTTTTTGTAATAACTTTTGTTCTGCAAATATGTATATAATTGTACGTATTCTGAAGATACAAACTGAAGCTTGTCACCAACTGTGGAAAAACGGCTTCCAGATGAGCGCTAGGTTGCAAGGAACAGGAAGTGCCATGGTTTGATGTTATATTTCTAAAACGATAGGAATCAAACAGGGGTTAGAAAGTTATAGTTTCCCTTTAAAACTCCTGAAGTTGATGTTGAAGATGAATAATTTAGTCTTTTATTCTCTTCCAGTACATTGAATATGAGAGCAGAGTGTTGTGAAATACATTAGAAAGGAATCATTAAGTACCATAAAAGGAGTACATACTTCACATGTACATATAAAGGCACTTGTCCATTATCAATATATTAAAGGAGAAGGAAAAGCTGGAGGTACTTGGGGCTGCCAAATTTTAAGCACCCCAAAGCAGGCCCAGACTGGCAATCTGTGGGTTTGGGCAAATGCCCGATGGGGTGCTTGCTTTAAAATGTAAATGGGGTGCTCACCTAAAATGCAAATTAGGTCTGTCTTTAATATGTACATGAGCCAATCACTTTAGAAATGTAAATTAGCTGTCCATAATAGCCAGCCACAGTTAAACCAATGTCTGCATTTGTTAGTACTCATGTCTGTATTGGCATATGAGAGGAACCAGGAATTCTGACCAACTTCAGTTAGTAATATTAGAATTACTTGCTACCCGGTCCTTTATGCTTATGATAGGTATGTTGGCAACAGGAGGATCCATGCTCAGAACAGTCACTTCACTCCGTATATGGAACATTATGATATGTAGCATTAATTGCATGAGACAGTCTAGTCTCCTCAGGTATGACACACTTTGGCCCTGTGATCAGGGCCGTAACTAGGGGTAGGCGCAACCAAAGGGGGGCGCTTGGCAGGTGCCTGTCTTCTACCTACCCCAGGATTGCTGCTCTCCCATCACGCTTGACTGCCCCACCCCGCCGGCGCTCTCTCCCCTCCCCTCTGTGCGAAAGTCGCATGCTCGTGCTCAGCGCACGGAGGGGGAGAGCGCACACCGCGAGCACACGGAGGGGGAGGGCGCACACTGCGCGCGCCCGGAGGGGGAGAGCGCACACCGCGAGCGCCCAGAGGGGGAGGGCGCAGGGGATTGCAGTGGCGCCTGGGGCGCCAGGTACACTTGGTCCGGCACTGCCTGTGATACACATGGTAATTAAAGTCCTCTTATCTGCCAGGGTGCATGGTCTAGCTGGTGGCGCACAAAGGAAAATGTAGAATATACTGTAAGTATAGGGCCACTAATTCTGCCTATTCTATCTTCGTGCAGCATGCGCAGTAGAACGAAAAGCCAAAATTTTTTTTTTAACTCAGACAATTTTTATTGATATTCAGCACATACAGGTCATAGACACCAACCCCTGGAAATGATATAGACTGCTACAACATGTACATTTTTTTTAAAGATGTACCTTTCCCTTGTCAAGGACAATGTTGCGTTGGATGATAGCCCAGCTAATCTGACCAATTACTCCAAATACATTAGAATATTTATTAGACCCTCTGGAATTAAATATTAGGTTCTCTAGTGTGTTTAAATGGTTAACTTTTGTGAGCCATTGCTTATAGGAGGGCAGTAATTGATCTTTCTGTTTCCTAGTTATCAGCTTTTTCCCAAGTAACAAACATTCACTGGCTAATATGCATTGGTATCATGTGAAGTGTTCTCCTAGACCAACATAGAACAGACATACAGTACACAAGGTGTTCGAGGAATTTTCCCCTCCAAGACTGAGTCTAGTTTATCTAAAACCTTTGCCCAGTAGTCGGTTAGAGCAGGGCAGTCCAAAACCATATGGAGCAATGTAGCATTCTCAGAGTGGCATCTGGGGCATTCAGATGAGGTCCCCGGGAAGATCTTATGCAATTTAGCAGGTGTATAATATGTCATATGTATAAAGAATACTTGTAACATCCTGTCCCTGTAGCTAAGAGAAGCCCTAATTGGCAACTCTAGAAGTTCATCCCATTTATCCATCCATGGGCCCCAGATCCACTTCCCACCCCTCTCTCAGTTTTTCCTACGGTCTGTCAAAAACTTTGTCCTGTAGACCCTGGAAGAGCCTACCATAATACTATCTAGAACTGAGTTGTGTGCTAACAGAATAGGGACTCTATGGTGCTGCGCTGTCAGGGAGCTTTGCACCTGAACATATTGAAGCCATTGATGTTAGGGAGAGAGAATTCTTGCCTAAGGCTTGTAAATCTAACCATTGCGGAAAAGCCGAACTTTAACTAAAAACTTAAACTGCAAATGTTTTGGTCCAGGGTAATCGAAGACAGAAGAAAACGGAAGTAGATCGCTCCGTGGTGCTCAGTCGTATAACTCCAGGCTGGTGCAGATTTCTGCTGATATAAGCACCGTCCCGGGGTTTCCGGTAAGTAGATACAATCACTTGGGGCTGACTTAAGTTTGACACCCCAAGTGCCTCCAGCCTTTCCTTCTCCTTTAAGGACATTAAAACATTTTGTGCATTAAGCTACCAAAAATATCATATACTTATATATCCATATATTGCAATATATTTAAGTTGGCCAACTACGCCAATTGGTCAGTCCAATTCTCACTTTTATATGATCAGTTAAGAATTCTACTGTTCCTTAAACATTTTCACAGGCACTAAATTTTATCTGCAACTTGCTTTTAGGATTAAAACTCCCAAATGGCTTTTTTGACCACCACTGGGATCACCTGACTATGGCTGTAAAGGGTTGGATCAACAACATGGATCTGGTCACTGCTCCTGTATAGCAACCTATAGCAAAAAAGGGATTGTTGTGCTCACTAGATATCTATATAGACAAAGTGTTTTTCTGCATTTATTCACCCATAATCAATATGCTAAGAACATTAAGACAAAAAATGTCCCCTCCAAAACATTGATTGTTTGAAATATATGCAATTTATTCAAGCTGGCCAACTGCATTAAAGTCATCCCTGGTCTGGCCAGTCCTGCAATTACTTTTATCTGATTCGTTAAGAATTCTACTACATTTTTCATAGGGACTACGATTTACCCGCAACTTGTTTTTCACTGTTAAAAATCCCAAATCGCTGCCCTTTTTATTGGCTACCACTGGGATATCCTGAATATATATATATATTTGACATTTGTAATTTTTAATAAAACAAGCATTTTTTCAATAAGACTGGGTTTATGTTGGTTACTGTATGTGTACATTGTCCTTTAATATTGGTTTGTAACTCTTTTGATCTCTGAACTGAAGTTGTCAGAAAAAGCTGGAAGCATTTTGGAACCCAGGATGGAACCTTTAGCGCCTTTAGAAGCGTTGTGAGTAATACATTGCCTGCAGACTGGCACTTCAGCCTTTGTGACAGGTTTATTGTGCTCCCATGAGACAGCATAGTTGTGACCTGGATTTCAGTATCTTATTCGCATTATTTTTAGAAAGTCACTGCTGGAAGGAAAGCATCTCCCTTTTATTTAAGCCTGATTGAATGTAACCTTCTCCTGTTTCTGTTGCAGCATAATACTTTAATTTGTATAGCAGTTTAACCAGGAAAGAATATCATACCTATAAACGTACGTATGTAAAGGGTGGGGTTACCCTATAGCAATGCAGGATGGCTGGGGGACTCAGCATTACTTACTTAACCTATCTCTGCCAGTTGCCTTTAATGTTGCCACCTTTGGAGGAATGCATGGGTTTACACATTTTTTGTTACCAGGAGGTTTACTGGTCTTTTTACTTAAAGCTGCCAGTTAACACTTACCTTCAAGGGTCTCACCATTGTTCTTCATCACTAGTCATTACTTCTGGCAGATACCCATTTACTCTTGCATTCACTTATAAATAATTTTCACTGTGCTCATTCATTATTCAACCCCTCTTCCAATATTCTCTTATGATAAAGGGACAACTCTGCTGAAATTCCTCCACGGCCCTATTATTATAAGCTTCCCAAGATGTAATTCTCTTTTAGTATACTGTATATTAGTGTATTAATATAATGTACGATCGCATTGTAAATTATTAGACGTTTGTTTCATTAAAAGTATATTACATTTAAGAGTTAGGTATGTTAAAATAAATGACGATTGATAGGGCAAATTCTCTGATTGTTGTGCAGGTGGATTGAGATTGTATGTTTTCTCCAAATGTGCACTGGTTTTCTCTTGTTACTCCTATTTCTTCCCCCACATACAGGCAGGTTAAATGGTTCCTGCTTAAACTGGCCCTAGTGAGTTCTGAGATTTATAAATATTATCTGTAAAACGTTGTACAGATACATCACATAGAGAACAATCTTTTGGACCCCAGTCTATTATACAAATTCGACTCAATATATTTTGGTTTATTCCATAAAGAGACAATAATGGCCATAAGCTTAAAATAAGGAGACTTGTACTTTAAGATGCATTCCTTAAAATGGCATAAAGTCTTGTCTGCTCTTATTACACATGAAATCTGATTTACAGATGTGCCTGCTTAAATGCCAGTTTTGTTCACTTCTGCAATCAGTGCGTCATAGAGCATCAGTAAATTTCAAGGTGATGAACACAAGAAAATGTATGCTGATTTCAAGTGCTATTTCTAAACATATTACTTATGTGCTGCTCTAGGCAGCTCTGTCATTGTGTCCAGAGTATTCAACACATAGAATAACAGCCATTCACCCCTATCTGGAAAAGGAAAAGGAAAAGACTTTCTTTTTCAGTAAAAAAAAAATTTCAGTAAAAAAAAATTGTAGAGATAAAATACTTGGTAATTAGTGATGAGTGAAATTTTGGGGGATGGGATTTAAGCAATTAAGATTTGAGCACCCATATTTCTGTTGGTGATTGAATGTATTCTTTGTGACCGTGTTTGTAATATATATATAGGGACAGATTTACAATTGGTTGAATTTCAAATTAAAAAAGAAAAATTCAAAATTCGTCCATCAAATTTTTTAGGGGTCATTTTCGATTGAATTAAAATCGTTCGAATCAAACGATCGCATAGTTTGAACCGAACCATTCGAACAATTTTCAAAAAAATTAAGATTTTCCCAGGCCTTAGAAAAAATTAAATGAAAGATTCCAGGAGGTACCCCATAGGCTACAATTGCAAATTGGCAGCTTTAAGGTGGCGAATAGTCGAATTCTAATTTTTGTGTCAATACTTCGAAATTTGAATTTTTTCAATTCAAATAGAATTTTGGGCTATTTGACAGTCGAAGTAGCCCAAAATTACAGTGTACACTCTGTAGTGTAGTAGATACGATTACTAGTCGAGCAGAGGTTACAGACAAGTTTTTAATTGTTTTGTATTGAAAAAGCAGATGTAGCATAGTGGATAGCAGGTTCTCTAACAATGTAGGGCATGTGTGCAGAAGTATACTGAGTGATAAATGAATGTGATTTTGCCTTCCCATTGACTCCAATGCAATTCAGCCAGGTAAAACATGGGGCACAAGGGTAGAAGAAAATGTTCAAATAATGTTCAAATAAAATTTGAATTTTTAAAATTCGAATTTCAAAGTAATTTTGGGCTACTTCGACTATCGAATATAGAATTGAAAAAATTTGAAAATTCAAAGTACTGTCTTTTTAAAATCAATTCATCACTTCGCCACCTTAAAGCTGCCAAATTTCCATTTTAGCCTATGGGGGACCTCCTAGAGTGTCAAGAATTCAAAAGATTTTGGTTGAAATCCTTTGAATCAAAGGATGCATTCAAACGATTTCAATTCGACTGACCTATTTGGTCAATTTTCAATCGAAAATGGCCCCCCAAAAAATTTGATGGCTGAATTTTCAGAGTTTTTTCACTTTGAAATCCAGCCATTAGTAAATCTGCCCCCAAGACTTGAAAGTAAGGAAAAAATGTTTTATTGGTAGCCCAAAAGCAAAAAAAGGTGCCACAAAAAGCACCCATATGCTCTAATTTAATTTTGATACAAAAAAAAAGTTGCAGTGTTTGGCATTCATGGGAATGTGTACTTTCCAAAAATATATGGTTTTCTGGGATGAACGTACTTTTTTGTACCTTTGCCCTCAAAAAATGCTGTAAATGTGTTGATTTTGCAGTAGCTGGATTTACAGAGCTGACAGCTTGTATGGAGTGTCTCATTTTGTGTCCCCTATATGCAATATAAATAAGTAAACCAACATACTTTGGGCATCAGACTGTTCAGTGGACTCCTGGCATTCATATTTAGGGTGTCTTATCTGTTATCTAATGATATGTGGGAGATATGATGCTGTAGACTGGAAGCTTTGGGGTCTTTTTTCAAAAAAAATCACAAATGTGTATAAAATGATAAAGAATTTAAACTTGGTAGTTTTACCCATTTTTGATTTGTCAGAATCTGTTCTTTCCAATAATGTGTAGTTTTCTAGGGAAAACCTACTGTTAGTGGAATATTTGGTGTTGAAATCAAGTATGCATTTATGTGGAATGGTGCTTTGAAAATTTGGTAGTATATTACTAGGAGTTTTTGACCTATACAAGTGAGAAATATAAAACTATATATATAGTAGAGGCACTTTCAGGAGACATATAACTTAACTTATCATAATCTGCAGTGTTCTAATGCATAAAATAAATTAATTTTTTTCCAGGGTAAACTAAAAGACCCCTCAGGAAAGGCCCCTAAAGAGAAAGCGCAAAATGTAAAATACTGGTCTGGCAATAAATGTATTAAATCGGCTGACAGTGAAAGGGTTAAAGGAGAAAGAGGCTACTGAGGCAGTTTATTGGCAATAGATTAACTACAATAGTGCTTGCTAGACTGCTGTATTTATTCTGTAGAATGCTTTAGGGAAGTGGGCAAAAGAGATATTTGTCACCTGCAATTATTTATGCGCAACTGAGAGCGACAAATCTCTGAAACATGGAAATAACTGAAATCGCTGTAGGTAAAAACAACATATTGCAAAGTTTCCTCCTGAAGCAACGTCAGATGACTTTGCAATGTGTTGGTTTTACTGATTTCAATTACTGGACTCAGATAGCATGGAGTGGGAGATGGAGATAGAAGCAAACTGAGCATGGTCAAGCCTGTGCCCTGGAGATTTAAGCTGACAGAAGGAAGTCTGAAACAGAAACCCATGTGTCCACAATAGAAGGCAAGCAATGTGGTGTTTCTATTAACATGGACTCAGAACAGAATACAATTGAGGGTTTACTTGTGTATTTAAATAGACATATCCTTTAGTTTCAACCTATCCTTTGGGATTATTTGGATTGAAAAAAGGCCAAAGTCTCTCCAAATCAAACCAATGTATATATATATCTTGAAAAATGTCCTAACGAGGACCTAATGTTGGACAAAAAAAATAAAGAAGTGAAGATGTTTTTCTGTGGGTGTGCCAGT
>CM044439.1:124177641-124198304 GCA_024363595.1 Xenopus borealis
CTCCAGATGAGGCCTTACCAGAGACCTATAAAGTGACAAATTTATGTTTTCATCCCTCTATATGATTTTAATGCAAAACTGTGCTTTATTTGCTTTAGTAGCGACTAAGTGGCACTTCCTAGAGTTACACAGCTTGTTATCCACAATTAACCCATATTTGTTTTTTCTATCACTTGCATTTATCAGCATTGCATCTCATTTGCCAGTTCTCCAGATTAGTCAAATCACTCTGCAAAGTGGAAACATCATAAATGGAAGTCGGAGTTTGTCACAACTACTGTAAATATAATCCAAAAAAACAGGGATTGAGCCCACCTCAAGATCATTAATGAACAAGTTGAAAAGCAAAAGGCCAAGGACAGACCTCTGCGGTACTCCACTAACAACACAGGTCCAATTAGAAAATACTCCAGTTACCACCACTCTGTTACACTGTTACTTGCTGGCAGTATATAAATAAATTATATGTACTGTATATTCTTCAATAAATGTGGCAGTTTGTTAAAGCACTGTAGTGGCTTTCATTAATATTCCTGTAAAGTGTTCATGAATGTGCTTTCTCAGTTTGAAATAAAAGGAGCTTGTTTTGTTCATTGAATGATGCATTTTCTGCCCTTATACCATCCAGTGGTCTCCATAGACTAGTGGTTGTTAGACTATTTTGGTTCCAACACTCCTTGAAGAACCAAACTCTGACCCTCCTTAAAGATATAGTATAACAATGCTGTATCAGCAATTTATCAGTAATTCCAGTAATATCATGAGCTGTAAATAATTCTTACCAAATAATCTTACTCTGAATTGCCTTTAAGATGAAAACCCCTGCTGCTCCAAGAACCCGGGAGGAGGGCAAGCAGCACAGTTGGGGAAAAACTGCCCTAGAGTATAAATGCTACTTTTTTGTGTAAAGACTGCACAAAGTGCTTATATTAAATTAGCACCTGCGTGTGACTTGCTTTTTTTGGAAGAATAATGAGCTGTGATATTAAAATAAATTTTTTTGCATCCTACAGTTTTCTTTATTAATGACACTGTGTATGCCTAGTCTCTGAACATGCTTCACTGGATCATAAATGATTGATGCTGAATCTGTATCAATCTTCTATGAAAATAATCAATATGCCATAATGATGTACCTGTTCTGTGATTATCAAAGTATTGTATTTTATTACTACTTTCTCCAGAAAAGTGTTCTGTTCTTTATTTATCCTATTGATTAAATACTTGGAGGACAATGAACGTGGTGTCATCCAAGCAAATATCATCAGCTGTAATAAATTCCTGGTTAAAGAGGAATTACACCCAACTTTAAAGAAATGAAGGCCTAGCAGCAAGAAAACAAGAGTTTCGAAACAACAAGACGGTTTGTTTACGATGCCCTATACAGTGTCCAAAAAAAGCCAGCAATCAGCCGTTTTACTGCACTTTGTGGTGCAAATAGCTGCAGGCCTCTGATCTTTGTTTCAATGCCAAGGAGCAGGCAGCACTGCCTTCAAGAGAGTCAGGAGGGTACATTGGTACACCCAAGCACACTTCAGACCTGACGGAACTTACTAATAATGCCCAGGGCCACCATCAGAATTCGAGGGCCCCGTACCACAAACTTTTCTGCCCCCCACAAGTAAAAAAAACATTTGTGTCGAAAGGTTTATTAAAAAAAATTGGTGTTCGGCATGGCTCAGCTCCTGCTTCCGCAGAACTTGGCTTCTATTTTGGCGCAACTGGGCTCCTACTTCTGCACAACTCAGCTCCTACTTCTGCACAACTCAGCTCCTACTTCTGCACAACTCAGCTCCTACTTCTGCACAACTCAGCTCCTACTTTGGTGCAACTCAACTCCTACTTTGGCGTAATTTGACTGCTGTTTCAGCGCAACTTGGCTCTTACTTCAGCAGTTCAATATTCTATTTGTTAAAGGGGGCCCAGCCATGCTGCGTTTCCTGGATTAGCCGGGCTCCCCTTAACATACAGAAACAATTGGGCTGAGGACAATTGTCCCCCCAGTGCCCCCTGATGGTGGCCCTGATTATGCCTTTCCAATGTCATTTTTTTCCAAATTCTATTAGAGAAACGGTGCCTATAGAACCTCTGGCTGGTTGATCCCATATCCTACACACATGCACCAAAGACTACACATATTATTCCCACAGACACTTCTAAAAGTTAATGTCACACCAGGAAATATGTTATTGTTTTGTAGCAGCAGTCAGTGCTGACAAAGTGTAAGGTATCATGTCCAATCACTTCCAAATGTGAATGAGAAAAATGAGAATATGTACGACAGACCTGCACAACTACATCCTGGCGATAAGGCCAGCTGTTCTTTCAGTTGGCTATGCTGTATGTCCACAGTGGAAAATAACTGGAGGTAATTATTCCACACCTTTGTGGCTACAAAAAAATCATATGATTCCTGGAGTAACTTTAACTATACAATAGTATATTCTATTCATTTCTCCACTGGGACTAGATAATGAATTGGAGGCTACCACTCATAGTACTATTTGGATAGTTCACTCTCTGTTCTCTTCTCTCTTGTTTAAAGCACAAAAAAGTGTCACCTGAAGAACTAGCTTTGAAAAGACATCAATATCATTAATAGAGAACACATCTCCTTAAACATTGTCAGGAGGAACACAATTGTATTATCACAGGACAACACACAAAGAGCACAAATACAAAGTGGCATGGTGGTGGCAATCGTTTCCTGAGTTGGATGTGCAGGGAGTGCTATGTCACTTTATATACAGGTATAGGATCCGTTATCTGGGAACCCTTTTTTCCAGAAAGATCAGAATTACAGGAACTTAATCTCCCATAGACTTCATTTAAATGAAAAATACAATATCCTTTTGTATTTAAAAAGACATTACCTTGCATCTCAAGTAAGATATATTTAATTGTATTGGTGGGAAAACAATCCTATTGAATGTATGTAATTATTTTTAGCAGACTTAAAGGGTTTGTTTACCTTTGAGTTAACATTTAATACCATGTAAGCAGTGATACTCTTAGACCATTTGCAATTGGTTTTATTTTTTTATTATTTGCGTTTCAGAGTTATTTTTTTATCCAGCAGGTTTCCAGTTCAGCATTCTGGTTGCTAGGATCCAAATTACCCTTTGATTTCAATAAGAGACTGGAATATGAATAGGAGAGGGCCTGACTCGAACGATGAGTATTAAAAAACAGCAGTTACAAAATATACAATACAGTACAAAATAGCTGAAAAGAGTCAGAAGAAGAAGGCAAAACATTGGTAAATTGACCTATTCTATAAAGATAGATTGAAATTGATCATTAATTTTTGGGTTCTCTGCACTCATGTGCAGACTGCAGGGTCTACTTCCGATGTAGCAGGGCTGGAACTAGAGGTAGGCAGAAATGGCATGTGCCTAGGGCCTAGCATTGGGGGGGTGTGAGGCATGCATCTCTTCTGTTGCCTACCCCTAGTCCGGTCCCATGTCCTCTCAATAGCTGCTTGTGAACTGGTGCACTCCCCTGTAGTCAAATTACATGTGCACACCTGTTCACGCATGTTCACAATTGTTTGCACATTTACACCCACTCTGAAAGGGGCAGCGACGTGGCCAGCTGAGTTGCCTGGGGTGCCTGGCCAGGCATTGCTCTTTAGTTATGCTGCTGAACCTTGTCATGGAGTGCACTCTACCTAGAAATACAATGATTTTAAAGATTCTGATTCGGTTGGGCCAGGCACTTGGATTCGTCAGAATCCTGCTAAAAAAGGCAAAATCCTGAACAGAATCTTGGATTCAGTTAATCCCTGGTATTTTGTCCAACACTGCTGACAAATGCCCAGCCAGGGCCGCCATTAGAAAACACGGGGCCCCGCCCACCCTGGCACCCAAGCCCCACACACCCTGGCACCCAAGCCCCACCCCTAATCCCTGCCCACTCCACATCAAAGTTAAAAGACCCCACAGACATTAGCGCTAAAAACGCAACCCCCCCAAGGCTCCCTTATAAGTTAAAAAAAAATTTGGCGCCAGGCCCCCCCCATTAAAAAGCATTAGTGCCAGGGCCCCTCATACAAATTAAAAAAAATTTGGGGTCCCAAAAAATATTTTTTTTAAAAGACATTGGTGCCAGGGCCCCCCATAAAACGTTTTTTAAAAAATTGGTGGTCAGGGCCCCCGACAAGTTAAAAAGAAAATTGAGGCCCCATAAAATATATATATTTTTTAAATTGGTGGTCAGACCCCCCCCGACAAGTTAAAATTATTTTATTTTTTTTTTAAATTGGTGCACGGGCCTTTAGAGTATTAAAATAAAAAAATTGGCGGCCAGAGGATTAAAAAACAAAAAAAAACCCACATTGGTGTCAGTAGAATTGAACTCGTGGCTTCAGGACTTCAGTTATAGCTGTTTTAGTGACTTCTGGTATTTTTGCCTCTTCAGGACTTCAGTGTTGGCTCCTTTCGTGACTTCGGGTCTTTCCGCTTCTTCAGGACTTCGCAAACTTTCGGCACTTCCGCATTCTGCGCAGGACTTAAAAGAGGTGAGCGCTCGCACTGCGCTCGTAAGGGGGGCAAGGCTCTTTGAAGATTGCAGCGCAGCCGGGCCTTGTCCCCCCTGATGGCGGACCTGTGCCCAGCTGAGAAGTCTTCTCTCCCCTAGCCCCTTACACCCCTCCCCCATTCATGTGCATTGGGGACGTGACTCGGTTCAGGGAGAGAGATGAGAAGAAGGAGTCCAGGGAGCGAGCCCAGTCTGACCCTGGAAATGCCACGTATGCAGTTGGCCTAAAGCCAAATGGGTATGTATAATTATTGAAAACAAGACAAACATTACAACCATTACTTATCTTTAAGTTAATATTTATGTCTCCAAGGCATAAAAAAGGATGAGAGTAGAAAATCACCAGCACAACAGGATATTTCTAGCAGGGAGAACCCTTGCTCGTTTATTTGCGGATGCAACATTTCGGGGCGTAACCCCTTTGTCAAGCATAGGTGGAGGCTGCCATTACCTCCTTAACTGAGCACCAGGATTTGCAAGTATTTGACGGCCAGGGTGTGCGAGTGCAATTTTCTTTCACTACATAAAAAAAGGATGAAACATGGCACATTCGCAGGGGCGTAACTACAGAGGAAGCAGACCCTGCGGCTGCAGGGGGGCCCAAGAGTTATAGGGGGCCCCATGATGCCCTAATTAATGAACAATTTCAACATATACTAGTAAAATGGATAACCTCTGGATATGTTGGGGGCCCTAAAGTTAATTTGCTGTGGGGCCCAGTAACATCTAGTTACGCCACTGCACATTCGGCAGAAATAAATGCCTCGAATGTGGGTGGAATATACCCCCAGAACAACTGATGTGAAATATTTCTGCTGCCGTTAGAGAGGTGCAGCTACAGTCAGGGCTGCCATCAGGGGGGCACAGGGGGTACAAGTGAACCGGCTTGGGGCTGCATGGGATCCTGTGCCAAATGCAGAAGTGCCGAATCTGAAACAGTCCCAAAGCGGCATAAAGACCCAATGCCACGAAAATAGCCAAAGTCCCTAAGCAGAGAAAAGACCCAAAGTCACGAAAATAGCCAAAGTCCCTAAGCAGAGAAAAGACCCAAAGTCACGAAAACAGCCAAAACTGAAGTCCTGAAGTGGCGATAAGACCTGAAGTCACAAAAGAATATGAAGTTGAAGTCATGAGTTCAATTCTACTGAACACCAATTTTATTTAAAATCTCCTGGCCACCAATGTATTATTTTAATACTCTATAGACCCCTGCCACCAATGTTTTTTTTTTAAAAAAAAATTCTGGCACCCCAATTTTTTTTTATCTTGTAAGGGGGGCCTCTGTTTTTCAAAAAAATATTCTTTGGGGCCTCAATCTTTTAACTGTGGTGTGGAGTAGGTGAGATCTGGGCTGGAGCTTGGGGGCTGGGTGCCCGAAAATGGTTTTGTACAGGCCGTGATTTCTAATGATGGTCCTGGCTACAGAACAGTAGCTGTTGTCACTAATATCATAAAGGAATTAATGAAATGCAACATCAGATAGTAGTTTACTAAAGTACCTCTCCAATTCTTAGTGAGTAGTGATAGATAGTAGTGATATGGGGCGCTTCGCCGGATTTTTTGCAAATTTCTAGCGGGTGGAGGAGGGGCTGCATCACTAGTTCAGTGAGCGCTATTGTTTTTTAAAACAGAAATTCGGCTCTTAATGTTACAAGGCGGCTTTTTGCCGCCCCTGGTAACAGGCCGCTCCGTGCCGCCTGAGGCAAGGGTCTCACGGCAAATCATGGCAAATTTTTGCCAGGTGAAATTTTCTTGGCGTTTTGCAAATGTATTCGCCGGCGGCAAATCGCAGCAACTCACCACACAGGCTAATAAATTCACCCATCAATATTAGTGACTGCACTACACCTTCCAGACGCTGACCCCATAGCCTGCATTATAACACACGCAGCATATGCCCCCTAGGAACTTTATCTGCTTGTGTGCAGGTATTATAATAGCACTCTAATAGTTGGGAGGTGCATTACACTCTGGCTGCCGGATGTAGAGCGCCTGAAGCCCTGATTAAAGTTCGCCAATAAGTAGACCCTCTGCAGCTGCCCCGTGACCTAAGCGCAGCCCTCGCGACATCCGATCATTTCTGTCCCTCCTCGCTTGCAGTGTTCCTGTAAGCACCGGGACGTACCACACGCACCAAAACATAGGGGTGGACTCGAAGTGTTGCAGAGGAAAGCCAGCGCGCGTACGCGGCACATCAGCTCAGTAAGTCCCAGCACCAGCTTATCGCTTGGTGAAAAGACCAGTGAGCTGGGCAATAAGTGACCCGTTCACCGCTGGAATTTATACTCCGTGCTGTATCGAGACTCCACCCCCCCGGGGAATGAAGGGTTGATCCTGTATTGGAGAGAGACTGAGAACTGCCGGTGCTTGTACCTTGTGACAGCTCCGCAAGGTGCTGGTCGGGACTAGAGTGGAGGGTGTGAGAGCTGTACACAAGAACAGGTTAGAGGGGCTACTTATTGCTTCCCGCTAGCACCCTATTAGCGGCACTCCCTCTGCTAGTGATAGTAGCAGTGATAGACCCAGTGATAGTACTAGTGAGCCTTTGTTTTAGGTGCTGCACAGCTGATCCCCTGGGAGGAGCCGAGAGAGAAGGGGTGACACCTGGCAAGTGCCATGCACTGATCCCCCCTCCTTCCAGCCCGCCCCCTCCCCGGCCGTTCCCCGGCACATAAATGATAGAGGATACCATGACTTTGCTGTCTCTCCTGGGTAGGATCATGCGCTACTTCTTACTCCGCCCGGAGACCCTGTTCTTACTGTGCATCAGCCTGGCCCTGTGGAGTTACTTCTTCCACACGGACGAGGTGAAGACCATCGTGAAGTCCAGCAGGGACGCCGTGCAGATGGTGAAGGGCAAGGTGGCCGAGATGATGCACAACGATCACCTCGGAGGTCTCGACGTGCTGGAAGCGGAGTTCTCCAAGACTTGGGAGTACAAGAGCAACAATGTGGCCGTCTATTCCATCCAGGGCAGGAGGGACCACATGGAGGACCGCTTCGAGATCATCACTGACCTGCTCAACAAGAGCCACCCTTCCATCTTCGGCATCTTTGATGGACACGGAGGAGAGGTATGTGCCCAACTCATTGTGCCCATAGCCAGGGGTAACATTGACGCAGTGCACGGAGCATGGAGATGGGGGGGTCAAATAAATAGAGCTACTCATGAATTTGGAAGTTTCTTAGTAAGAGGTTTGATAGGAAGTAATGAAATAAGGGGGCAGTAATGGAGAAATAGTAAGAGATGCTCAGTGTAAGAACTGGACCCGGGTGATGCTCAGTGTAAGGACTGGACTGGGTGATACTCAATGTAAGGACTGGACTGGGTGATGCTCAGTGTAAGGACTGGACTGGGTGATACTCAATGTAAGGACTGGACCTGGGTGATGCTCAGTGTAAGGACTGGACTGGGTGATACTCAATGTAAGGACTGGACCCGGGTGATGCTCAGTGTAATGACTGGACCGGTTGATTCTTAGTATAAGGACTGAATTGGATGATGCTCAGTGTAAGGACTGGATGCTCAGTGAGAAGACATAAAGGATTGATACTTATTGAGTATTGGAAAAGGACTCTGGTGGAACTGAAAGAGATGAGTCACTGATAACTGAAAAGGCTAGAGGTCAATGTGAGCACAGGAACAGACAAGAGGTAAAATGATTAGCATGAGGATTTAAAAAAGAAGTCTATGGGGAACTGAAAGTGCAGATGGATTGGGGCTTAGTGTGGAAACAGGAAGCGAGCTGCAAGGGTAATTAGGGTGCGGGATGAAAAGAATTTCATGTCTTTTTGGACAAATTAAAGAGCAAATGCTCAGTGTGTTGTCAATGTGAATGGTGGAAAAAGTTAGGGTCAGTGCAGAGAATAAAAAAAAATGAACTTTAGTATTATTAGTAACAGAAATGGGAATCTGTACAGGAACCACAAGAGGTGAGGTTTATAGTGGGAACTGAAAGAATAATGTGAATACCGGAAGAAAAGCTCAGTTAGAAAGAAGACTCAAACAGAGCAAATTAGACTGTATCTGACATGGGTTGGTAATTAGAATGATGGTTTTCAGTTTTTGCTGAACTACAATTCCCAGAAGTGTCTGTTGGACTTTCTAATTTCAAAAATGGCTGCAAAGTGTTAAAATACAAGGAAGAGAAGTTCTTGTAAAAATCAGCAGATCAGAATACAGTATACACATGCATACAGATTAGCTCAGATAGAGAGTGAACGATACAGAACTGAAGTGAATGAAAATAAATGAGAATGTGCTCAAACTTTTAAATTTCTGTATCTGGCATTCAGTGTGCCAAGAAGGTTGCTGCACTAAATCTTATTTATAAAGTGCCTGAAGGAGAATGTACATATGTGCTCTCAGTGCCTTGCAGCTTAATATTGTAAGTTATGCCATCAAGGTGTTTACTTATCCGCACAATATTCATTTCTCAAGCTTATTGCAATTAGGGCAGTAAATGCTTTGCGTTTTGCTGTCTGACAAGCTTACGCTGATGGAACATCGGCACATTTGGTTTCTAACCTTCAGAAGTACCTTCTGCATTACTATACACTGAATCAAAGTGTTATAACTGCACCAAACACCAAAGCTTGCATGGAAGCAGCCCCTGGTCTCTTTAAACATCATTCAGTGTGTCACTTTGTATTAAACCAAAGTGTTTCATATTTACGTTACTGAAAATCCCGGCATATGTCCTATCTTGTTCAGTTCTTGTCAGTTATAAGAGAGTCATTCTCCAGAAGTACTTTCTGGTTGTGTTTAGCTACAGAGAACATCACACACATTATTTACTGTGTAGTAATTATTTTTCCTAGTTCTTGTCAAAGCTTTAGCTATTCTGGATCTCTACTCAGGGTAGAGTCATAACGAGTGTATTTTTAGAGAAAGAGGTATTTTGTGTGTAATAATAAAACAGTACCTTGTACGTACCTAAGCTGCGGGAAACCATACTGGCGGCAAAACAATCCTATTGGGTTTAGTTAATGTTTAAATGTTTTTTAAAGGTATATAGATCCAAATTCTAGAAAAAAAAATCCTTATCTAGATAACCCCTAAACTCTTGTGGGTTGCCCCCCCCCATCCTATTTTTTTAATCTGTAAACCTTGCTGTGTATGTTGCTGGTTCTATAAATAAATAAATGATAATGATGATGGTGGTGAAGCCAGGCATTCTGGATTATACATCCCATTAGTGTAGTTCAAAATTGCAATGTATACCAGTTAGGGTTGCCACCTTTTCTTGAAAAAAATACCGGCCTTCCTATATTAAACTGTGTCAGTGTAATAAATAACTTGCAGTGAAACACAATATGATCGGCAGAACTACAGCTAGCAGCATCCCTCCCAAGTTTTAGTTCATGTTAAAAAGGGAATTTAATGTTAAATCACTGTACATGTATAAAGTAAGGATTGAAACTCGCCCGTACCTTACTGTAACACCATCCACCTGGCTCTGCAAATTGTATGTATTTTCTATGTGCCCAGTGTCTGAATGATTTTGTTGGGATCAATAAACAACCAAAAACCTGCCATAACGTTTTCTCATCATCTCTCTGCTTTATGTGCTATTGTATTATTGCAGTGGGAATTGATGCATACAATGAAATGCTTCCTCCCATCCACACCATTGGCAGCACTCCTTCTAAGCAGCATTAATCATGCGTGGGTTCTTATAGCAGCAGCATGGCAGCTCACTGAGAGA
The DNA here is from genome assembly GCA_024363595.1 of Xenopus borealis. Taxonomy (NCBI): domain Eukaryota; kingdom Metazoa; phylum Chordata; class Amphibia; order Anura; family Pipidae; genus Xenopus; species Xenopus borealis. The sequence goes on from CM044439.1 coordinate 124,187,889, forward strand.
AGGAAAAGAGCTGCAGATTATGTTGATCCATGGGCACTTTGCATGGAATCATGATCAGAAGTTGCCCATGGTGCTTAATCTTATTTACACCAATACCCACCCTGCCATTGTCTTTGAAAGTCCTATATACTGTACTAACTGTGCACTGCAGGTGTAATCTGTCTGTGTTGTTCAAATACATATGGAGGGCTGCAGGTTAACCTTCCCTGACTGCGACGTTGTTCAAAAAGCAGACTACTATGAGACTATGGCAGCCAGAAAGCACGAGCAATAAATTAGCCGCTGTTTAAACTGTGTTCATACCGGGAAATTCCAGTGCAGAGTTACTCATGTTTGCTTTAGGAGTTAAACTGTTACCGTCAAGAAAACTTGTTTAGTGGAGTAAGTGTGTTAAGACAGTCTGTTTTTCTAGCTCTGTGTTTATCTATCTATAGTGTCTTGCAGACACTTTAACAGTTTTGACATTTTTCTGAAATTTGGTCCTCTCTGATATTTTTTTTATTATTTAATCCCTTCTATGCTGGGTGCCTTTGACCTTGTTATGCTAGACAGAATGTGCCTGGGTTGCCCTGCCATGAGGTAAGGTGACAATCTTGCCTTGGGCAAAAGCTGCCCCTAGTAACTTTAAGAGCCAAATTCTTTTTTTTTTTTATTTAAATTTGTCTCTTCTAGTACAGAAAGAGCAATAGTGCTCTTTGCACCAATGATGCAGCCCCCTGTGACCCTCTTGGAAGTTGTGAGCGTGGATATGGGGGGCGGCATTAGGGCTGCTGCAACCTGACACAGAAACGACCCTGCACAGATCAAAGAGCAACCCTGCATTTTAATATTTTGTACAGCTACCATTTGCGGCAAAACAGCTTTGAGTCTTCTGGGGCTAAGTATACGCCATCATTGTGTGCTGCTTGGAAGTGATTTGGGCCCATTCTTCTAGGCAGATTTGCTCCAGGGGTTCAGTTTAGTCACATGACACTGTCACACCCAGGGTCATACTGGGGGTGCTGGGGCCCACCGGGGTTACTATCCCATGGCCCCCCTCTGCCCCCCCTCACTATGCCGATGTATGTGTGCACATACGTGTACGCAGCACAATTGTTTTTGCCACGACCCCCCAAAAAAAGGAAGGATGTAGCAGGAAGAAGCCTGCAGATCTGGGCCGGCTGTGCCCACAAGAGCTAGGGGCCCACCAATTTTTTCCTGGTGTTCCGACCGCCTAGTTTGACCATGGTCACACCTCAATTTTTGAATAGTGCTACAGATTTCCAGATGGGTTGAGATCATGGTTTCTACTGGACCACTGTAGGACATAGCTACAGTGTTTAATACTGTGGGGCTCCAATTCATCAGCTAGACGTGGGCATTTTGTTGAATGGAATAAAAAATGGTTGGTGAAAAATGCAGGGAAAAACGCTAAAAGAGAACCTTTTAAAAATGTGAAGTTCGGGTTTTCATCTTTCAGTAGGGCAATGATCCAAAATACAAGGCGAAATTGATACTAGATTGGCTCAGAATCCAAAAAGTAATCGTCCTGCCATTCAAAACCTTGTTATCAGTCTGACTGAGAATCTGTAGCACTATTTAAATATCAAGGTGCACAAGTTTCCTTAAGCAACTTGGCGTAAATTTGCCCAGAAAAACGGTCTAAAATCACTCCCAAATCTGAATGCATGGGAGCGCCCTTGTGTAAGGGTTCTTAATGCTGTAATTGATGCAAAAGGTGGCTCCACAAAATAATATTGAATTTAATTTTTCAGTTTGTCTTAGGCAGTGTCGCATTAATGAGTTTAAGTAAAAACACATCATGGAGAGCAACATTTCAGGATAGTATTTATTCATGAAAATGAGAGATTTGGACCAGGGACCGTATACTCGACCTATCCAGGTCCATTGCTCTAATTGTCTCAGGACAGGACTGAGTTAATCATGTGGGTCGTGAAAAATGTTTCAGCTATAAATGGCTCCTTTGTCTGAATATGTAATATCTTGTTATGTTTTTCATCTGCTCAGTGTGTAATTAGAAATGTTCCACCGATTTGCGTAAATATCAGCGAGCATAATCCCTCTAAAGAAAGGAACGTGCTCTTGCACCTGATTATTAAGAAATGCTTTTCAGCAGCTAAAATCAGTCACAATATTAAAATACAGGCTTGGCATGTATATCCAGAAACCTGTTATCCACAGTGCTCCAAGAATCAGCAGTGCCACTCCACACAGTGGTTCTATAGCTTTTCTCTTTTGAAAGACATTCTTTTCTATTATAATATGAATGTAATTCCTTGTACTTAAATCTACATTAGGGGAATATATAGTGTTTAAATAGTATTCGGGGATTTTAGGCCATGTGTTCCATATTACAGAAAGACCCCAAGTGTAGATGATGGACACCATACCTGTATAACTTTCAGAAATGTCTTTTTTATTCTGTATTTGAACTGTTTCTCACAATGACAATCACAAAAAGACGTTTTGCAATGTTGTACCATACGGCTATTTATTTTCATGTAAAACCTCATAAATAAAAACATTTTTTAAAAAATGTATTTTAAGAACCATAGTGCCAAGCTATTTCTTTTTCTTACATAGTATCAAGTCACTGAACCAAACTATAGACAAGGGGAGGTATCCATTCTAGTTGTGTGTCTGTATATACAAAAAGAAATTACACTGTCTGCTTTTGTCTCCGGCAAGAAGAGGGAAATTGCAACCCAAACAGTAGTTTGCTGGTGCTACATAAATGTAAAGTGTATCAATGGAGAAGGATATGCTTTTGAAGACTTTTTTCCTAGTAATTTTTAACTATCCCTTGAAGGTATATAACAGTATCTATTCTGTGCCACTCAAGGACAGAATTGGCAGCCAAAAGTTGATTACCTGGTGTTTGCCAATGTGTTGTCATTCGAGAGATGAGAGGTTCTTGGCTTTCTCACAGCAAGCATATGCAACCCAGCTGAGCTCATTGAATGCATCTAGTACTGCCTTCTGTTGAGCCTTCATGCTTTGGAGTGAATCCTATGGGGATAGAGATGGCTTTTGGGGGCACTAGGGGGGATGTTCCTTACAGCCCCTAGTAAATGCCTGTACAGGTATGGTATCCATTATCTGGAAATCTGTTATCTAGAAAGCTCTGAATTACTGAAAAGCCACCTCCCATAGACTCAGTTTTATACAAATAATCCAAAATTTTAAAAATGATTTCCTTCTTCTCTGTAGTAATAACACAATACATAGTAGAGTCCTGCAGCAGTTCTGGTACCCACGGGTTACCCGTAAAAACTTGCAGTACCCTGCGGGTTGCCGGTAGAAATTCCAGTCGCGGGTATAGACACAGGCCACACGTCTTCTCAATAGCGATTTGTACTCATTTTTTCTGATCACGCCTACTTCCGATGATGTAACTTCTGGTTACAATGATAGAACTTCATGATTTTTGATGGTAAGCAGGTTGCGGGTTGGGTAGCGTATCCAGGCAGGTAAGAATGCGGGTTGCGGGCCCGGGTTGCGGATTACAGGTTACGGATACAGGTCGGGTACGGGTTGCAAAAAATTGATCCGTCCAGGATAATACATAGTACTTGATTCCAACTAAGATATAATTAATCCTTATTGGAGGTAAAACCAGCCTATTATATGATTTTCTAGTAGACTTAAGGTATGAAGATCCAAATTATCTGGAAAGCCCCAGGTCCCAAGCATTCTGGATAACTGGTCCCATACTTGTATTAGTCAGTCACCAGAGACAGAAAAGCCTGGCTGTCACTGTTATCCTAGTCTTATTTATAAAGGTGATGTGTGTTACCTGGCAGCTTCTTAGTAGCAGTTTACTTTCTCCCATACTTTTTATTCCATGTCAAAACCACAGCTGAAGCAGTCCAGCTGAATTCCTAAACATTATAGTCTATTTATTTATCATAGTTAGGTTTTCTGTGTACAGGTATGGGATCCATTATCTGTCTTTCATAGACTCAAATAATCCAAATTTAAAAATGTTTTTTTTCCTTCTTCTCTGGAATAATCAAACAATACCTTGTACGTGATCCCAACTAAGATATAATTAATCCTATAATCATATTAATCATATTTTTAAATGATTTTCGAGTTGACTTAAATCTTATGAAGATCCAAATTATGGAAAGAGCTGCTAGCCAGAAACCCCCAAGTCCTGAGTATTCTGGATAACAGGTCCCATACCTGCACTAGCTTTAGACACAGTGGAGATCAGGAGTTGTATGTGAAGAAGTGTCAATGAAAACAGATTCAGGAATGGATTTAGAAAGGAAACTGCAAATCTCTGTGTCGTTTTCTATTTATTTCTGTTGTGTGTTGGTTTGGGTGCTCAGATTTTCCTTCAGCTGCTGCGAGGGATCAGTGGAGGAGCATTCCTGGAAACAGAGTCGGACAGATCTAAGTAAGTGATGGGCCCGAGAGTAACATGCAGAACGCTGGCACAGATCACACAGAGAGAGTTGTATTTTCATGTTTATCTAGTGGGCACTTTCTGTTATGTATCAGGATCTTAGACTTCTTTTTCAGATATGATTGAAGTGTTTTCCAGGTGCAATAGTGATTGCAAACAAATGTGAAATTATCAGTTTATCATCCTGCATTGAATCTATCAGTTATTTGCAAGTTAACTATTTACTTTAAAATGATTACATTTCGAATGCTACAGGTGTATGAGGTAAAGGAACGCAATCAAGAAAAATTACTTTTATTTGTGCCTGAACTAGCGTCTCGCTCTAGGCTAGGTAGGAGGTGGGTGTCTTTAGTAGTGTCTTACACTGGATCTCTAGATAGGGGATTGGTGAGTGTCAGCTGAGACACTAGGGCTTGACCTGCCCCCAATACTTAGCAGAGCAACCGATTGCCCAAACTGTTCTGAAACTTTAGCTGTAACTTTGTGAGAGTTCACCTTCCCCACCAACATCCGAACTAGACAGTAATGTAGATAGTCTATTTCAAGCAAGCTACATTAGATAGGGTCATTGAGATTGGTGTGGTTGATATAAGAAAGCTTAGCCCAAAGAATGCTAAAACACTGTTCATTTAAAGGGGTTGTTCACCTTTGAGCTAACTTTTAGTATAATGTAGAGAGTGATATTCTGAGACAATTTGCAAATGGTTTTTATTGTTTGTGGTTTTATAGTTATTTAGTTTTATATTCAACAGCTCTCTGTTTGCAGTGTCAGCAATTTAGTTTCTAGGGTACAAATTACCCTAGCAACATTGATTTGAATAAGAGACTGGAATATGAATAGGAGATGGACTGAATAGAATGATAAGTAATAAAAAGTGGCAATAACAATACATTTGTAGCCTTACAGAGCATTTGTTTGTAGACGGTGTCAGTGACCCCCATTTGAAAGCTGCAAAGAAACAGAAGAAAATTGCAAATCATTAAAAAAAATGAAAAATAAATAATGAAGACCAATTGAAAAGTTTCTTAGAATTGGCCCTTCTACAATATACTAAAATTTTACTTAAAGGGGAAACACCCCTTTAAATAGCAATTATTTTGTTACTGCCCAGCAGTAATTACATATACATACAAACTACATAGATATATTTATTAATATAAGTATGGTATGCTTGTATCCTTTCAACAAATGTAAAATAAACCAGCCAACCTCAGCTATTTCTTGTTCTTTCTTGTCTCTAAGAAGAATGGCCAACCTCCCAGCTATTAGCAAACCAAAGCTCCCAGTTCCTATGAATCTTTGATCTAGAGATGAATCTGCTTTATAAAAAGCTGTGTCATATCAGTTATTTTTGATGCTCACCAGGGCTAAACCTCCATTTGCAGATAAAGAGAGAAGCACACACACAACTGTTTAGTGGTCAACAGCTGTCCTGAAACCGAACAAGTTTTTGTGGGAAAACCACCTTTTTTTAATAGTTTCTTTCGTAATAAATGCAAAAGAGTAAATTTTCTGTTGCCTGCAAAAAAAGACTGTATTCTTTTATCTGCATATGTAATTCCATTGCAAGTGAATGTAGAGAAATATTTAGAAAGGCGTTTATACCTTCTCAGAATGAACGACAGAATTCTTGCCGTATCTGCAGCAATAGAGAAGAGCACTTTCTCCCTTTAAGTTATTTCTTACCAAACTGCCCGTGACAGAGAGGAGTGTTGCATTATGTGTGTGTGTATAAGCTGCCCCTTGATGTGTGAACTGATTTATTTTTAGCTGTCATTATTGACTGCTTGATGCATCTTCCACTTTGGCAAAGAGGATTTTCACCCAGTGACACATAGTAACGGGCGTCAAACCGCAACAAAAAGATCAGTGTGAATAATTTCTCCAACTAGCTGGAAACAGTTTGTTTTATTTATGTATTTCCACAAGAGAAGATTGTCCCTTGGTGTCACTGGAAAATGTTCCTTGCTTAGACTCGGTCCAGATGGGTTGCACAAGCCCAGAGTTGATAGTCACTGCAAAATGTACCCAAAATTCAAATAATTAGCAGCCTGTGGGGCCTAATACATTTGTGATTGTGTGGACCACCAGACAATGACTGCCGCATGAGCAACTGTCTACTTTGTCTGCATCAATGTACATTGTTATGCAACTGGGGCAGCCCCTAGCAAAACCTAGGAGAGTATTGTATTATTATACAATTGTATTATAGTATATTATATATATAGTATATTGTTATAGTATATTATAATTCTATTATAGTATTGTATTGTTATATTATATTGTAATGTATTATTATAATTATCATTATAGACATACATTTATTTTGGTTGTGGTGTTGTAGCTTTTTTTTTCTTTGTTACAGTTACAATCATTAATGCACCTTTTTAAAAAACAAAAAAACAAAACAAATCTTTTTCTCACCATTGTGTTTAGGATTAGACTCATTGTTACGTTATAACATTATATAAAGTATTAATTATGTAGCAGTATTTGTCTGCCGTGAAGGAGACTTCAAGGTCAGTTTGGTTGGCTGTGACATTGAAGTTGAAAAGGAAATCTCATCTGATATAATGTCTTGGTTTACGGTGAGCATTATATTGCAAGAGATAATATTTTGAGTGGTTAACCCTTTCTCTGCCAAAGCAGGTATAGGAGTGCTGGCAAAGCAGATTCAATATTTTGGGGTTATATTTAAATTAATAAAACAAAACACATTGTCTACCAATATACAGGGGAGCATTTTCAGCTGGTGACGGGTTAATGAAAGCATGTATTTTCAAAAAGCTGCTGCCCTGGAGTTATAGCCTGAATGCTGTGTTCTGTATTAATATGACTGCTAGTGTGTATATGTCTGTGTTCAGGTTTATAATATAACTTCTTCTAATTTACTCAATAAACAACACTATTTTGTAGCGATATGAAAATCTTGTTTTTATGATGATCCAGACACATTTTGTTTTCTCAAAGTAAAGTTGCTCTCCATCCCCGCATAGAAAGCCAAAAGATAATAACACAACCTCTGCTAATGGGGTCCCGAACGTTCCATTTACTAAGATCATTTTCTAACTTTGTAACCACAAGCAAAATGTGTCATAATCAAAGTCTCGTTTACGGTGCTATTAATGTGCTTTTTTCCCCCAGGTGCAGGGAAGAATCAGATTAATGTGGAGATGTAATGGTATTTGTACATTAACTAAATATCTTCATGTTCTGTAGCCTTTATTTGTTCATTCTAATACCCTGGGGTGCAAGATGAGAATTCTTTAGCATGATATTATTCAAGAACTAATAAATAACAGTGCCAGCAAAATATGAAATTCAGGTAAGAAGCTTTATGAGATGCTAAATAGTTTCCTTGGGTGAGATCATAGAAGAGACAAGAAGATATGGTTATCTCCCCAAGGATAATAGAGTTTGTTCGGGCTGATGTAAGGGCACAAGCAAAGGGCAGTAGTGTGACAGGACACGTCTGCCGATCTATGTTTGTACAAACAATGCAACCAGACGTGTTTTTGCTTTTATTTTCCTCTGTCATTCCAAATACAGCCATGTTACCTAAACCACTTACGACAGAGACAACTGCTGAATTATTTCCTTCCTTCTTCTGACATTCTGTAGCTTTTTAATGGGGGTCACTAACCCCATCTAAAAAACAAATGTTCTGCAAGGCTACACATTTATTGTTACTTTTTAACACTTATCTTTCAATTCAGGCCCTCTCCTATTGATATTCCAGTCCCTTATTCAAATCAATGCATAATTTGGACCTTGGCAACCAGATTGCTGAAACTGCAAACTGGAGAGCTGCTAAATAAAATACTTAATAAATAATTTTAAAAATGAAGCCCAATTGAAAATTGTCTCAGAATATCATGCTCTACATCTTACTAAAAGTTAATACAAACGTGAACAACCCAGTCGTGTTTACAAATGTTAGGGCACACCCCAAGGATTGTAATCACTTCCCTGAATCCTAAGGCCGATGCTGCTGTTAGCAGAAAATTTCACTGGCCTAAGGTTCTTGTGAGCAAGCAATCATTTTCCCCTCTTCTTATTTCTTCAAAGTGCTGTGGCCGACAACGTGCAGTAGAGTGAAAAGGCTGGCTTTTCGTTAAAGTGGACCCGTCACTGAGACACAAAAATCTGTATAATAAAAGTCCTTTTCAAATTAAACATGAAATCCAATTTAAAATTTTCATTAAAGCATTCACAGCTGTTTTAAGCTCATTTAAAAAATCTCAGCTGTCAATCAAATATTGTCTGCCACGCCTCTATGCCTAAGGCATAGAGGCGGGGCAGATAATAACTTTCACTTTCCATTCAGCACTTCCTAGATGCCACTGCTCCCCACACATTCCCCCAGTTCTCTTAACCATTTAATTGTGTAGCCAGGGCATGGGGATAGACATCGGGTCCCCCATTCTGGTGCACAAACAAGATTCTGAGATGATGCAAGGCTTGCCTTAATAACAGTGTCCACAAAATGGCTACTGCCTGCTTGCTATAATTATGAATTCCCAGACTGAAGAAAACAAGAATAAAATAATTTATATAGTGTAATTAATGTTAATTTTGCTTGACTAATGTGATAAAATAGGATTTTGAATATTTTTTTGGGGTGACAGGTCCACTTTAAAGGGACTATCAACCCAAAAAAATATTTTTTTCCTAATAAAAGAAAACATAATTCTAAGCTTTGCAGTATACATTCATTACAAATTTTATATAGTTTTTAAAGTATGTATATGTGTTGCTATTGAAAGGGCAGATGATTAACAGACCTGTCTTTGCTGGGGAAACCAAGACGTTTCCAACATTGTTTAAAAAGTAACAACCAGGAATCGAGCAAATGCTGCTTTCAATAGCAAATATTTTTACAAATAACTTTAAAATCGCAGGAAATGTTTTAATAAAGTATATTGGAATGTTGCTTAGAAATATGCTTTCTTTTATTAGACAAATTAAAATTTTGGATTTGACTTGCTCTTTAAAGTTAAACATTTAACTCTGCTTTTACTGTGCATGTGGCACAAAGACAGAAGCAGGAAGAGGATTGCTAACACTCATATACCCCAGGTACGTTCAGTTTTCTGCTAACAGAAGCACCAGCCAAGGGTATCAGGTAAGTGATTACAGTCCTTGGGGGGTGGAGGAACTGAACATTTGTCACCCCCAATGATTGGATCTTTCCTTCTGCTTTAATGCTTTGTCTTAAGCTGGCCATAGATGCAATGATCCGATCATACGAATCAAGGATTCGTATGATTTTCAGACCGTGTGTGGAGAGTCCCGACATTTTTCGTACAGCGAAGATTGGTCGTTTGGTTGATCGGACAGGTTAAAAAATTTCTGTCAGCTGCAGATATCTCTGTGTGTATAGCCGTGTATAGTATGAATGGACCCGCACTCCTTTCTTAGTGACGAAATTAATGTGCCTTTATTTACAATGCATCTCCAACGTTTTGGCCCCAATTCTACACACATTTGACCAACGCACCGGCATTTAACTGCAAATCTGGAAGGAGTGCGCTCATTGTACAGACTATATATAAGGTAAGGTAGCACCCAGGTGAAGACTCATTAATCACCCATATGGAGTGCGCTAGGACTTTGGATTGTATATATATATATATATATATATATATATATATATATATATATATATGCACATATACATATATACATGGGGGTGTGTTTTACTTGGAGAGTGTCTGGTTGTGTGTCTATTTAAGTAAAATCTTTGCTTTGAGAACAGGGTTTTGAAAAAGGTCTTATGTAGAGACCAAAACGTCGACCAGTTCTTTATGTATAGAATAAAAGATGAAGTTTTAACATATATACAAATCCCAGTGTGAACCTTAATTCTATGGAATGGTATATATATGTATATATATATTTATATAGATGAATTCTGGGTTAACCTGTAAATTGTAAATATTTAAGCCTTCCAGCAAACTATAAAAAAGAACATTGGAATTGTTTGGATTATAAACATTTT
>CM044439.1:124201309-124246940 GCA_024363595.1 Xenopus borealis
ATGAAGGATAATATAAGGGGAACCTCAGGGTTAACGTGGCCATACACATATATGTCGAGTGGACTATCCCAGCCATTATTTTTGTATGATGTATCTGTTTGTTTGTTGATTTGGTAGGTTTGAAAATATCATCTGACCATGCCCCATGTCAGCCAGTGTATTGTGCATTGTCAGATATGGATGTAAAAATGTGCCACAGCCCCTTTCACTTTCTGCATTTCCAATTGTTGGGGCTGTCTGTCCAAACACACAGAGTAATACACAGGTGGCACCATATATTGTGCCACCTTAGATATATTACACACAAATAGTTTAGAACAGTCAACTACAACATGGAAACTGAAATGAAAGGCTTCATTAGCTGTTGTTGGCATCTGCACTGCAAATTATCACCTTTGTTGGTAAATTGCATTTTGGGAGCACCGCATGCATTTATCTGTTATGTTATTATGTGGAATCCTGCAGCATATTGCATTGGGAAAACAAGGCATTGAAACCTGTCTCAAACAGGAACCCAACATGTGACCAAAAACACCCTTGTGTTATTTCAGTACATTCGCCAATTAATGGTGCTGGGTGTGACAAAGCACCAGTGTGCAAAGTTGGAAATAAAGATACTTTTATATATGGCATGTTAATGTGATGTTTTAACACATACAGGTTGGAATGTTGTCTGTGGGGGAACACGTTTATTGCAGTAAGCATTTTAAGTAGAAAGTATTACTTTATGGGGACTTGTTCTACTGCTAAATCACTAAACTTTCTTTAGCACTTCCAGAGTAAAATTGACTGGCCATTTGGTATTTACCGGGAATGGCAAGTTTTGCCATATACAAGATTTTCTGTGTGTTAAAATAGCAACTACCATAAAGCATTCCAGAAAGAGAAGAATTTTAGCAATAATTTATTCATAGCAATAAAAAAAATAAATTTCTTGCGAACTGCAGTTGTTGTTCCCTAGTGTTGTCTGCTTTCCTTGGCTTTGTTGTTTTTATTTCAGCCTCTCTGGCACAGGGAGATTATTTGAAAGGGTATCAGACTGGAGAGACAGGGCCCCAGAATTGCATTTGCCCTTCCTAAAACATAAATCCCCAACATGATTTCTCTGCACTTCATTTCTCAAATTTTTTATGAATTGGACGGCAAAGAGCTATGTCGTACAGAACCATAGCACAGGTATGGGATCTGTTACTTAGAAACCCATTATCCAGAGAGCTCAAAATTATAGAAAGTCCATCTTCCATAGACTCCATTTTATCCAAATTTTTTAAAATGATTTCCTTTTTCTCTGTAATAATAAAATAGTACCTTGTACTTGATCCACACTAAGATATAATTAATCCTTATTGGAAGCAAAACCAGCCTATTGAAAACCCCAGGCCCAAGAATTCTAGATAACCGGTCCCATACGTGTACCTCTCAATACTCAAATTGGAATTGACCCCAGTTGTGGTTATATGGAACTGCAGGTTGTCCTCATCAGGAAATGGAATTTACTAAAAGGTGATACAAGTGATCGTACTTTGTTTTTCCAAATATGATGGATTCAGCATATTTTGAAACACATGGGTGGCCAGATTGGGCAAAATTCTCTTTTGTTGGCAACCTCGCCACATGTATGCTCTGTAAGCTTTAAATAATTTCCATCTGTAATGGAACTAGATTGGGGCTGGTCCTGGTGCATGCCATGCCCCCACCCTCCTCCGCGCGAATTTCTTTGCGGCTGTAGACTATTCCAGCTAGGCTGGAACCCTTATCCAGAAAGCCCCTGGTCCCAAGGAATTTGGATAACAGGTCCCATACCTGTATTGCCATTCAATTGTGAGTGTATAACGGTTTGGGAACAAACCACACATTTTCTCAAATGCAATGGTATACCTCCCACCACATGCTTCCCATTTGCACAGCCACAGGGATCTCGGTTTGCACGATAATGGCTATTGCTTAATGGCGTCATTATCAGTATAAGCTTTTGTATGCAATATTAATGTTTAACATGTACATTTAATAGACAAGGGGTGATTGCTGTATACTAGAATGGGAGCAGAATTGTAAATTGCTCTATATAGAGCAGAGGTAGGAAAAACATCCTTTACAGAGAGTTGATATGAATATATTTGTCCTTTAAAAGTCAGCATGGAGACTGAGAGCCATTTAGCTGGTTCGTGGAGCATTAAACAGGCCAGCAATTACCGGGCCATCTCCAGTGCATATCTGCTGTATATCAAGTTGGATTTGATCATTTTCTATATGTCAACACTCTCAGCAGGAAATATGGTTTGTACAGTGTCCAAAGTAAAGGTGGCCATACACTGAGAGATCCTCTCGTTTGGCGATGTTTCCAAAACGAGCGAATCTCTCCCCGATATGCCCAACTTGAGGGTACCACCCTAGGGCCCAACGATCGGATCACAATAGAGGAGATACGGGTGGTCGGCAGCTTTTATCGGCCCGTGTATGGCCACCTTTAGATTTCTACTTTTTTACTTTCTATGTGTAATGTAAACCGTAAACTTGTTCATACCAGATAATCTCATGAAAAGTGACAACTATCCCCTTCCAGTACATGACACAGGTGCAAGTGTCAGTTTATACTGTCTCTGGTGAAGAAAGTTTTCTGGGACATCGTAACAGCACCCAGCAGCTGCACAAATATTAGCTCTTTGATCTGCCTCATGGGTAACGCTACACTAGTCTAGTATGTCAGAAAGGCTACTGTACTGCTCTGATTCATATCATTACACCCAGTCCCTGGAAGTCTCTCAGATACATAAAAAGTATCCGCTCTAGCTCTTTAAAGATGTTGTTCACCTTTAAATAATCTTTTAGTTTGAAGTACAGAGTGATAGTCTGAGTCAGTTTGCAATTGGTTTTTATTTGTGTTTTTTGTTATTTAGCTTTTTATACAGCAGCTCTCCTGTTTGCGATATCTGGTTGCCAGAGTTCAAATTACCTTAGCAATCCATTTGAATAAGAGACTGGCAGATGAACAGGAGAGGCCTGCATAGAAAGAGGAGTAATAAAAAGTAGCAATAACAATACATTTGTAGCCTTACAGGTTATGGGGTTAGTGACCCTACTTGAAAAGAGTCAGAAGATGAAGGCAAATAATTAAAAAAAACTATAGAAAAATAAAATGAGGACCAATACAAAAAATTGCTTGGAATTAGACATTCTATTTTCTTCTATATTCTATCCTTTGACATAGTTGTGTCTAATTTTCACTGCAGTTTGTGTGGTGGTTACTATGTGTAGGCATGTGATCTTTCCATGTGTCACTGATGAAGCTTCAATAACAGCTCTACACTAATGGAAGTATTTATTTCTATATGAAAGAGGCCTATCTGTTTCCACATGCCAAAATCTATATTGTCACTGGCCCAAAGGTATGATTAGCTACTGGGGTACAGCAGGACATGCAAGTCCAATACCAAGGCACCAAAAGTGGTTGGCAAAGTAGTTATCCAAATATAAGTATTTTTAGGGGAAAATTTACAAAATTCGTGTGAAGAAATCGAAGTTCGATCGAATACCGATCGTACAATTTTTTTCGGAGGATCGAAAATGCAAATTTTGCCACTTCAATCATCGAATACCGAATATTCGAATTATCGAATAGATCGAATGATTTAAAATTTCTTCTAACCCTACTTCGCCAGATTGAACCTACCGAATACCAATAGAAGCCTATGGGAACCCCCCATAGGCTTCTTTTGCAAAGACCTGCTTGAATACCATTCGTACGATCAAATGCCTCCATCGTTCCAATCGTACAAATTTTTCGGAGACTCGAAGGCAAAAGTATGATTTTTTCCTGAAATCGAACGATCGGTATTCGATCGTACAATTTCATTGAGAAAACAAATATCGAGGAAATAAAAGCCTAAAACTATTCAATAAGCATTCGATAGTCGAATGCTTATCGAATTTCAAGGGGATTCTAGGGATTTTATGTGAATTTTAGTAAATTTGCCCCCATTTGAGTTGACTTTTACTGCTATCAGCATAAAATGTGACTACTATGTCCCTGTTTTGTAAGTCACAGTCCGGAAAAGGGAAATTATAATTTGGATTAGATCTGTATTCCAATTACAGTTGTACTTGCTGTAAATTGTAGCTTTCACAAGGCTATTTTAATATTGACTGGGGATAAACACACTGAACTGAAAATCAGATTTTAAACCATTTTAGTGTGCATCAGTGAATCCAAGAATGTAACCTACACATAGCTCTGAAGGCCTGTGGGCTGTGATCTGTGAGAATGCCTCCTGCATTGACAGCTTGGGAGATAAACTCCAGGACAGCTGCCCTCAATTACACTACATCCAGATTGTGGCTTTGTGGTACAAGATTGTCCTATGATTTATCTGAAACCTCTGACCCCAGCATTGAGAGAGTCTTCCATGGATCATTCACGGAGGCCTGATTCCTAAGGTACTTAAACAAAGAGTGTTGTGCTGGGACTAAGTGGGTGACAATGCTATGCATGATTTATTATGATGGATGGTGTTTCCCTGATGAAAACATACAAACGGTATATTCTGACAAGAAAGGGCTTCTCTACTTCATTGAACTCCTTTTTGGAAAGACATAGAGGACAGCAGCAGCTCTATAAATTGACAATAGTGATGCATTCAATTCTGTTAGTGGTGTATTTCATTGATGGTTGGTTGTTGTAACATTTTGGAAGAGTTGTATAAGGTGTTAAAATGGATTTTAGAGATGACAGGGGTTGCTAAGCCTTTTAGGCTTCCTCAAGTTCAGGGCTGTGTGATCAACATCCCCTGTCTCTACAGTCTAGAGTGCAACAGATGTCTACTGGGTGGGGATTTAGATAGGTGCCCCCAATCTCTGCCCTGCTGAAATACTTATTTGTTATGATTATTTCAATATGTTTTGGTTATAATGTACTGTGTATTTCTTATGTTTGATCTCTCCTACTCTGTGTAACATCATGGCAATGCCAGTTCTAGTTAGACTAAATCTTCATGCTGTTCTGGTGAACGTCAAGCAATTTATAAACACTCTGAGCAATGTTCCCTCTAATTCCTTCTTGACTATAAGCGCAAAAAATATTATTATTTGTGCGCACATTTTTGTGATCAGGTCAGAATTGATACAAAACGTTGTGTTTTCACACAAAATTATTTGTGCACAATACAATTTGTTGTATACGCTGGCCACAAAACCTTAGAGGGAACATTAACTCTGAGCATTTGAAAGTACTGAAGTGCTCCTTTCAACTATTAACAACTAAAAATTTGGCCTGAGGCAATACATATCTATGCATGAGAAGGTTACCACCCTGCAACCACAGTTAATAGCTGTGCATTCTTAACTTTGAACTAAAGCCGTCTACACTTTTACTACACTATTACACTTCTAGTACACATCATATTGTATGCAGCTTTGTAGTTGATGTAGTGGTTAGATTATTACTAAAATGAACAATCAGGTTAGTTGTTTTTTAAAGTGGCTCTTCACCTTCTAAGCACTTTTTCATTTCAGTTGTTTTCAGATTGTTCATCAGAAATAAAGACTTTTTTATTTTTGTCTGTTTTTCCAGAATTGAAGTTTAATGTTCCACCCTCTGGTGTTTCAGTCTGGCAGCTCAGTAATTCAGGTGCAGATTCTGAACTGTTATAATTTTCTACATTATTTGATACATTTCTCAGCAGCATCTATGGAACATTAGGAGATTATTGTATCAATTCTCACAGCTGCCTTTAATGAAACTCAGGGCTCAGCAAGACGAAACATAAGAATTGTATCTAATGTATCAATTTAGAATAGTTTACAGATTTGGTCCAGATTTTTAGGACTCGCACCTTACCTTAACCCCACCTACACCTGCCCGACTCAACTCGGCCCCTCCATCATG
Organism: Xenopus borealis; assembly: GCA_024363595.1. Classification (NCBI taxonomy): domain Eukaryota; kingdom Metazoa; phylum Chordata; class Amphibia; order Anura; family Pipidae; genus Xenopus; species Xenopus borealis. The sequence goes on from CM044439.1 coordinate 124,207,191, forward strand.
AAAGGGATGGGGTAAGTGTAAATCAATTAACAGAGGAGCCGGAAATCCGCAGTGTCAGGTCGCGGGTGGGGAAGGAAATGCTCAACCCAAACCCATCTCCAACCCAAAGTTTTGATGCGCCAGCCGTCCCAAACCCGACCACCTTTGCTTTGGGCTGGCCTGTGCATCACTAAACCCCTTCCCTCCCTTTGGAAAGACAAAAAAAATAAAAGTAAAAAATTAAACTTCAATATGTCTTAGTTTCCAAGCTAGATTTCTTAGTGTGTGTATGGGAAGGGCATCACTTCTGAAGCAAGCAGCACAAAAACATCATTAGCATGCTCGCACAGTTGTGCCTTTGTGTGTTTGTAGGCACAACAACATGAAAAGCGAGCTCTGGGAAAAACACTTTCCCAAGGCAAGTGTTCATTCCAAGGCTACCTTTCAACTGTACTTTGCATTTTGCATTTATTTGTGTGGCATTCATCAGAACAGGCTCAGTGTTGCAAAGAGTGTTTATACTGTATATATGCAAGGACCTGAGGGAGAGTTTTGTTTAAATGCACATTATTTTGTGCTTGCATTTTTATGCATCTTTAAACATTACCTGTAAGCATTGACATTGACCCTTAATAATGCCCTGAAAGGTTTCTGACGTTTGCCATAAGCAAGCATTCCTATGTTGAAAAGCCATCTATCATCCTACCATGCCACCGGGGATTGTTATTGAATGATTCTGAAATTTCTGTTCTGCAGCTTTTTTATTTATGACATGCTTTGAAATGAAATATTGATCATTTTGTCTGGGTGCAGAAGTCAGCACTGACCATTTTATGCCAGATTTTGTTTTCTGGAAGTCTGTATTTAAGTATAAGGCTTATAAATGATGTTTACCATCGGAATACTATTTTTATTTTATGCTTGACTGGCAGACTGAAGCTGCCTATGCAGAGTTTTGCAAAAGTATTCAGACCCCTCACATATTCTCTTATTTGCACTGAACTACACTGAAATATCTATATATATATATATATATATATATATATGTAAATGTTTATAGTGATTTTAAAATTCCTGTCTTCACTGCTGGATCTCTGCCCTTAAATATTGAAAAGACTCATATTACAACTTTGTGTACCAGATTTCTCATGTATGGGTAAATTGTACTCAACAGTTAAAAAAGGAAATCCAAAACAGATGTTACATAGTACCCAACTATCTTGACGTACACAGGACAGCCTGGCATCAAGTACCCCCATATGGAACAGGCTTAGTTTGGAGAGGCATGGTTTCAGATAGATTAGGGCAATCATCAGTGTTACTGGCACAAATCATGGGTCATTGCCTAAAATGCAGTTATTGTATAAAGAGAGAGACTTTGTGCAGGCAATGTACCTTATTATATCAGGATGGGGATATAATTGCCTTGTATCAATCCAGTGTATACCCTTTTTTTGCTATTTTGTAGTAATTAATCCTGTACTTCACAGCAAGCACAATTCTGGTGCAGATATTGCAGGGAAAGCCAGCTGTGGTTTGAATTTTGCCCACTCTCTCTTCAAGGCTTCAGCAATCTGCAACACCACATGCAAGGAGGAATCATCTGGCTATGGACATGTAACTAGGTGGTAGTAGGCATTACCGTTTCCTTGACTTGACCACAGGGTAAAGCGATGGTATATATCACATAGGCAGAACCTCACCATGTGAGTTAAACAACCACAAATCCCTAGTCAGAGTCCACACATTGTAATTGGTAGAAATTGAATTTGGCTACAGGGATTGTGACTCAGTTGTAAGTAGCTGAACATCTCAAGTAGTCTGCACAGTCTTTGTTCTTAAGAAGATTTCCTGTTTTGTTAAAGGGATCCTGTCATGGGAAAAAAATTTTTTTCAAAATGCATCAGTTAATAGTGCTGTTCCAGAAGAATTCTGCATTGAAATCCATTTCTCAAAAGAGCAAATAGATTTTTTTATATTTCATTTTGAAATCTGACATGGGGCTAGACATATTGTCAATTTCCCAGCTGCCCCTGGTCATGTGACTTGTGCTCTGATAAACTTCAATCAGTCTTTACTGCTGTACTGCAAGTTGGAGTGAAATCACCCCCTCCCTTTCCCCCACCCAGCAGCCTAACAAAAGAACAATGGGAAGGTAAACAGATAACAGCTCCCTAACACAAGATAACAGCTGCCTTATACATCTAAGAACAGCACTCAATAGTAAAACCCATGTCCCACTGCGTACTATTCAGTTACATTGAGAAGGAAAAACAACAGCCTGCCAGAAAGCAGTTCCCTCCTGAAGTGCTGGCACAAGTCCCATGACTGGGGCAGCTGGGAAATTGACAAAATGGCTAGCCCCATGTCAGATTTCAAAACTGAATATAAAAAAATCTGTTTGCTCTTTTGAGAAATGGATTTCAGTGCAGAAGTCTATTGGAGCAGCACTATTAACTGATGCATTTTAAAAAAAAAAACATGTTTTCCCATGACAGTTTCCCTTTAAAGATAAAATACAGGCAACCTGTTGTCCAGAGTTCTTGGGACCTGGTGTTTTCTGGGTAATGGATCTTTCCATTTGGATCTTTGTATCTATTAGAAAATCATGTAAACATTAAATAAACCCAATAGTCTGATTTTTCTTCAAATAAGGATTCATTATATGTTAGTTTGGATCAAGCACACTGTACTGTTTTATTATTACAGAAAAAAAAGTTTTAAAAAATTTGGATTATTTGGCTAAAATAGAGTCTATGAGATACAGACTTTCTGTAGTTGGAGCTTTCTGGATAATGAATTTACAGATAAATACCTGTATTTTAATGCATTACACTTTCTGGTAGCACTCTCACGTAACGGCTCTCACCTATTTGTTGAATTCCTGTCTGGGTGCATCTCTAGCAATTTCAAGTTGACAAAATCTTTTCTATTGTCTCAGAATTAGAGTGCTCTTACCCATGCAGGTATAATAGATATCTGTTGTGATGATATGTGCTCACTAATAGGTCCCAAGCCTGCAAGAGAGACTTATTCGTAGACAATCTGAAGAATTGGTGGCACACTAATTGTTGCAAAGCAGTGAATACATTTTAGCCCTCCCGAATGTAAGGCAGACAACTAATCTTTTCTATCAACATATTGTTACTTGATACTTGAACCATTAGTCTGATTTTTAGACAGATCATATTGTGATGATAATATTTTCAAAATCATGTTTGCTTAGTCATTATAATTATTATTATAACTGGTTAGTTTCCCTCCAAGACCACAATGCAATGGAGCATAATACACAGTCCTAGCAGAAAAACTCATCAGAAATTGTTCTTTTTGCTAAAGAAATCTCATTGATTTAAATGATTACATGGAAAAATTCATAGAAAATAAGATATATGGACATAAATTATCACTGATGGGAATAGGTTATTACAGTCACTGAACATGGTAGATGAGCGGATTTCCTTCTTTTATCTGTAAGTTTTGCTTTCTTTATCCTTCTTTATGTTTATAGTGAGCAGGTTAAAGAAATTGTAAGCTTTATTCTTCCTTTCATGTTTTCCATGATGCAGGTTTTTGGCTTAAAAGAACACTAACACCAAAAAAATGTTAATGTTTTAAAGTATTGAAATACAATGTTCTGTTGCCCTACACTGATAAAACTAGTATGTTTACTATAGAAACGCTACAGTAGTTTATATAAACAAGCTGTTGTGTAGCCACTGGGCAGCCATTGAAGCACAGGATATGCAGCAGATAACAAATAAGCTTTTCAGTAAACAGTGGGATTCTACAGGACTTATCTGTTATTTACTGTGTATCCTGTGCTTCAATGGTTGCCCCATGGCTACACAGCAGCTTGTTTATATAAACTAAAGTACAGTTTCTATAGTAAACAAACTAGTTTTATCAGTGCAGGGCAAAAGTACACTGTATTTTCGATATTTTGTGTAAACTTTTGGTGTTAATGTATCAGGGTGTATCATTATATGTATGTGTAATACTTATTCCCATGGAATAGTCTGTGCAAGTTCATATCTTTTTATGTTCCTTTTCTGCATAGTGCTTTTTATACATGCATAAGTGCTGCTTTGCAAAAACAGGCAATGGTTGTTATCTGTCAGTGGAATGCTGGGAGTTTTCACTAAATCTACAGGGCCACAAGTTAACAAATCATTGGAGGTGTAGATAGCGAAACCTATTTCATACTATGATGTCCATTTAAGGCAACATAAAGAAAAAATAAGTGCTATTAAAGGTGGCCATACATGGAGCAATCCTTTCGTTTGCCGATGTTGCCAAATCGGTGGATCTGTTCCCGATATTCCCACCCTAGGGCCCAACGATCGGATCACAATAGAGGAGATACAGGCGATCGGATTGTGAGACCGCATCAACGAACAGATATGGACACGATCCGACTGGATTTTTAGTCCTGCCCGATCGACATCTGTCCGACATCGATCGGTAAAGCCCGTCAGAGAACCCCATACACGGGCCAATAAGCTGCTGACTTGGTCTGTTGGCAGCTTTTATCTGACCGTGTATGGCCACCTTAAGTCATGTATTACAGGTTACCTTTTAATGAATTAACTTGAAAAGAGATGGATACAAGTACAGTAAAGGTGGCCATACACAGGGAGATAAAGCTACCGATAACGGTTATTTAGACCAATTTGACAGCTTGTCTGCCCATTTATGGGGGCTTCAGATGGGTCTTCCTGATCGATATCTGGCCACAATATCGATCGGAAAAGTTTGATTTTCTCCTGAACGACCCATTGGAGCCCATTGCCCTAGTCTTGATCCGATCATTCAGCCATAGGGCTGAACATTCGGATTACCCCCTGAGATAGCCCTACTGTTAGTGCCGTATCGGGAAAAATCCGCTCGTTTGGCGATGTCGAGTGGATCTTAAAATCTATGGCCAGCTTAAGAGAGATTTGGGTGCAGTGGTTTCACTTGCCTCATTACTCCCTTTGAAATAGGCTTAGGCTCCCCTGATCTCTTTGAGTGGCCGCCTCCTGTGGCCGCCTCCTGTGTTGGATACTGGTTGTATCCATACCCCCTAAGCTGAAAGGTTTCGGACTTAGCACCTAGACCTCACCTTTTGGTGAGTTACTTCATACAAATAAATACTGCTAGTTCTCAATATCGATATTACATCTTAACTGTTGTCCAATCTATTTATTACACCTGAAGTCATTAAGTTTGCTGTGTTTAGATACAGTAAAAGTAAAGGTAAATGGTAAGGCACCAACATTGGTGACGTCAGCCATTGATGATTGATGATCTTGCTGAAGAATTACTGCCATCATCCACGACCTTGTCTGCTTCACAGCTGTGTGAGCAACTGACATCTCCAACCAGACAATCACAATACGTGTCTTAACTGCTAAACCACAATGCAATTATCCATACAATGTGGAGCTGGCAAACCAAATCGCCTCTTGGGAGAGATAAGCATTTATTTGCTTTTACACCCACAAGATACTTTTTATTTTTACTTTATCCTTTTAAATGTGGAATAGCTTCAACTTTCAAGCAGCTCACAAAGGGTAAAATTGTCAAGCCCGAGTTTTTTTTAATTTGATAAAATTTAAAAATCTGTACTCTCTTGGATAAGTACTTTCAGTCAATAAGCCTCAGCATGTAATGAATTTCTATACTTCTACCTCTTCTCGTATGCAAAGTGCTGAAGGCCAGAGAGTGTTTCTTCTGATAACTACAGGCCTCATTATAGATTTACATTGCGTTGCCTCTGCCAGGGGCAAATTGGGATTTGCAATTAAATGAAGAAGTGCTTTCCGCAAGGGTCACTCAAATCAGACTGGAAATTTAATTCACTGCCACACGAGGGTAAATTGAGTTGATTATGTGGTTCAGGCAAAGTGACCCCACGAGATACAATTGAAAAGATTTCCTTGCTCTTAATTGTTTTTTAATCCTACAAGCTCATTTTCCTGTTTTGTAGACAAGTTGTCATAGTTGGACAGAGGTTTCATTAGCGGTTTTGTCACCAGATGAAATCAATTCTTTAAAACCACATACATTTTCAGAGAAGGGAAATTATACCAAATGAGCAGTGACTGCAGTACATATGCTGATATGTGCATCTGCCATAAGTAGCAAAGGCCACAGGGCATCCTCTTCATCTCCTGCTTATGTCAAAGGTTGGATAGACATTTTTGTTGTAGCAAGCTACCTGTCTCCGTCAGGGAGAGGTGCTGCATGGAGTACAAATTGCTTTTGATTCCTTTTTGATGCTTGGGTTCATAGGAAAATTATTTTTGTATATTACAACCCCTAGATCTAACACAAATGCACTCTTGCACTCCATTTTAAGTGAAATTCTGGTTAGTATGTGTCTTACTATAACAGCAATGAGCACATTACAACTCATTTCTCCTTCTTAATGTGCCCTATAATGAAAATGTCTCATGGATTGCATAGAAAGAGAAAAATGTCTTGTAAGCTGTGATACAAATAAAGGTAAACAAAATAAGAAACTGTGGTGTACTCTGCTTCCAAAATAGGTATTTGACAGTGGATCAGATTTATGTGATAACAGAGGTGAGTTATCTATAGTCCATCAGTGGCAATTGCCTACAACCGTGGAGTGAAATGGAAACCAACCTGCCAGATGTTGTAATAAGTTATGGCCTTTACCAGGCTCTTTTCAGCTCTGAACGAATTATAACACCCCATAAAACAGATTGGTGAAAGGCTGCTCATAACAGGCAAACAAATTCTGACAAATTGGCACAATGATCTGCTAGATGACTTTGTCAATGCTTTAAGCACTGGTGAGAAAGGTGTTTATAAAATTGTAATAAAATCCAAACTGCTGGGTAATCTGTAAAATTACCAAATTAAATTTTGAATAAATCTGTCTCTTTCTAAAATGGCAAACTGGAAATATTTGCTGTATCTCAAAATGGGTAACTAACTAATCAGGTGATATATAATGAAATCTGGCCAGGGGTCCCTGTTCCCTTCAGCGCCTTTGATTATATCTCTATCTATATACCTGCATTTGTCTCATTGAGTGGGCATGCTTCTTACATATACCCAAAACCATAGGCAATGTTTAGTGTGTCATATTACCAAAATACCCCATTTCTGGAAAGACTCGGATCCCAAATATTCCAGATAATTGAGCCCATACCTGTTTAGCTTGCTTTTGCTCTGAGTACACATTTGCACCTAGAGCACACACTGCTATGAGTCAGCATTTCCTAACATTCTCCTCAATAGATCCATATTAAGCCTGTATAATCCAGTATTTATTGGTTCAGAACTAATTATATAGTTAACTTTATTTTGTTTCTTTGTAGGAAGGAATTGCATTAAACAAAATCAACATATACAGCAAGTTGTCCCCATTTCAGGTTCTAATAATAAAATTAATTTAAAACTTAAAAATTCTAATTATCATAACAAACAGGGTTTTATATAGCATTATCTGAATTTAAACATCTGCTTTTAGCAGAGAAGTATGAAGGGTGTCAGAACTGTACTTAAGTTCTTCCAAAAAGCCAAAGAGGAATGTAACCATATGTTCAACACACCATGCGTATATCATAGTCAACCAGCTCCCTCCAACACATAAAATAGAGAAAATGGAATCATAATTCCATTATTTCCCATCTCTACTTTAGTGAAATGGAAATTGTCTAATGGGCTTATGATTATTTTATCATTTCTTTAGCTAAAGCAAGAGCCACGTGAATGCAAATCACAACTCACCTTGATATTGGCATGTCGGTAAAATAGTTGCTGACAGATCCATAATTCCTTCTTTTTTTCCATATTAATAGTTAATTAGATATAGGAAAAGCAATTTTAAAGCTTCCCAGTAATAGCTCACCTCAGATATTAAATGGAAGATTATCTATTTGGAAACAACCTTAAATCATGCTACTGGAACGCTGCAGTCATGGAAAATTTTAATGACCACTAAAGTCCACCTGTAAACACAATTAGATTTCTAGGGAATGATATGTCCTCTCACAGCCATATGTGTAGTCTTCTTACTTTGGAAGTTCCTAGCAAAGTGTAAATATGAACGATAAATGATACAGATATGTTAAACAGATTAAGGTATAATATCGAGAATATGTAATGGTGATGTAATGGAACACCCCCACATAAACATTGTGCTAAAAACTATTTATATATATAGTAGAACTATGCTCTGTAGAAGGATGTCCAATGGTCTCCAGACCCAACTATGTTAGGAAGATCTTGTACAAACTGGATTTGCAGCATGTTTCCCAGCCGATTCCTTTTCCTAATGCACGTAAGCGCACAACAAACTTCTCAATTACTTGCCCGCATGCAGTCCTCAGTGTCGATGGAGGCATGGAAAATGTGTTTGTGCATGTATACACACCTGGGGGAGTAGACAGACTGCAACCGGCCTAAGGGAGCCAGAAATACAAATCCGGCCCTGATCTTGTGTCTTCCTTGGGTAGGTCGCAGGCAATGCTATAGGGGATTTCTGAAACATAAGCCAAGCTCTGCATATACTGTAAAGATATGTATGAATGTAGCTCCTCTCTGCAGAAAAAATGGTGTAAAAACCAGTGTAAAATAACCCAGTCATTTCAATGGGAAAATGTTAGGTGGCAACCGTCTTGTCTTTTTATAAATGACAACAGCAGATTGCTTGGAAACTCTGGGGGTTCTGGATCTTGAAAAAAGTAACAGTAAAGCATGTAAACAGTAAATAAACCAAATAGGCTGGTTTTTCCTTCCAGTTAGGATTAATTATATCTTAGTTGGGATCAAGTACAAGGGTACTGTTTAATTATTACAGAATATTACAGAGAAAGTTTTTTTTTAAATAATTTGATTAAATTAAGTCTATGGCAAGTGGCCTTCCCCTAATTCAGAGCTTTTTGGATAACAGATCCCATACCTGTAATATGTTATCTATTTAGAATTACAGCCAATTTGCAGTGCATGTTTTTTGTAATGCATTTTTGTAGGATCAGTATCTCTTCTTCTACAGTGCAGCATTATCAAAAACGTGAAAATCGCCAAATACAATTCAGTTTTGTGGGTAGACACAGGCCACTAAGGGAACCCCAGAATTACCTGCAGGTCAAGGCTCAACCAGGGCGTATTTGCATCCATTGGGTCCTGTACTGATTGGGCACATTATCTGAGACAGAGCATGTATAGGCAGAAATGCATTTAATAGCCAAAAAACACAATTTTTTGTTGACATTAGCACTTGTGTTTGCAAAATGAAAGTGCTTTCTGCGTTTTTTAAGGACGCTATTGTTGGTTTCATTTAACAGGGCACATCTTTTCTTTTGAAAGAGCTGGCTTTTTTTCCACTTATATCATGTTTTATTCTCACATTCATGCTTGTGCTATGGTCTCTGTGCCCAATACGCAATGGACAAAATATATATTGTTATTCTATTATAAGGGAAGATTAAAATATTTTTTTCCATTTAGTGATTATCCAAACACATAACTTTCAGATTTGATGAATGCATCTTCTTTTACTGATACATCTGTCTAAATTAGATTTAAAGATTACATAAATCTGCCTGAGGAGTAAAGTTATGAATATATTAAATCACACAGCCTATAAAATGCTCAGATTATAGCTGACCGAATGAGCTGTGCCTCTGTGTTGAAATCCTTTTGTGAATATCACATTCCCCTTCTCATAAGTGTGTTCTTCTGCATTACCTGCTGCCTATAAACCTGGTCCAATCTGACATTCAACTTCTTTAATATATAGCCTATAAACATATATTAAACCTGCATAGGGAATTGGTGCTTACATTAAACATCACATTAAGTTGTAAAAACTATTGGAAATTCACTAGACAGTAAAAGTATTTTTTTTTCCTTTTAAATTATAGGATGACCTTCATGGGTGGCTAGGTTGTTTGATTTCTTCTAATGTGGAAGAGTTTGACTTCATAGAATGGCTCTATTCTTATACCTCCCACCTGTCCCGTTCTTAGAGGGACAGTCCCTCTTTTGACAGCTCAACCCGCAGTCTCTTGTTTGTACTGGAAACTCCCGTTTTTCTCTGCACTGAACAGCCAGAAAAAGAAACAAAGTTTCTAACTTAATTGGCTTTTGGCCACAGCTGAAGATAAGATACTTTTGTAACAATTTCTAGATAAGCAAATAAGTAATTGTAACAATATAAGATAATAGGTCCCTTGGGAAAAGTTAGGGGCAAATTCACTTCAAGATACTAATTTGCGACAGCCTCACCGCTCTTCGCCAGGTGTAGTTTCGCCAGCTCTCGCAAATTCACTAAAATGCAAAGTTGTGCTCAGAGCAGCGAACGGTAGCAAAGTTGTGCTACCGTTACTTCGTCAGGCAAAGCGAAGTTACACTAGTGATGTCTAATTTGCATACGGCGCCAAGTTAAAGTATAATGGACGCATATGCTTCAGCCTTTACACAAGCCCAGGAAACCTTTAATAAGTAAAATAAAGTTGTTCTATTGCCCTACATGTGCCCACTGTATAGTTGAGTTGCCATATGTTAGGGGGGGAAGGAGGGTACCCTAAAAAAAGTTACTATCTTTTTCAGCCCTTAAGAAAGTAAGACAACAGTGTTTTTTGGGACTTAGAAAAAAAATTCAACTTTTTTTTTTTAAGAAACTGATCTACTCTACTGGACTTCGCCTTGTCTGAGGTGGCGAAGTCAAGTCTTGCACAAGAGGTAATGTTCAGTAAAATCCACATCTTAGTCCCTTTGTCAGTGCGCAACTTACGGCAGGGACCTAAATGACGTCACACAAGCGAATTTGCACTAGCTGTAGCTGCTTCACGCTTTAGTGAATTTCCCCCTTAGACTCACAGCTTAAAGGGCAATTCAACCCTAGCCTATGATTAAGTGCCCAAAAGACACGAAACGCGTAAGGCATTTGGGATGTTGCTGTTCTAAATAAATACATTTTTTAACTACATCGTGGAGAGTGATCCAGTTTGTGCCAACCTTTTTCAATCGATGTTAAAGGGCAATTCACCCTCATTAGCAAAACTGTAATAACTGAAAAAAATCACAGAAATATGTTCAAACTTTCCAAGTTTAGCATTTGGCTGAATACTAAATCCACAACAAAAGATTTGGCCAAATCCTAAACTAAACCCAATGTGCATATGTAAATGAGCAAAATCTCCCCGCAATAGTGAAAAAGGGAGAGAAGCTACTCCAAACTCACTGCCAAGGTTGATTGGAACATGCTTCTGAAACAAATTGTTTTATTGCAGTCAGGTCTCCTCCAGGTGCAAGCCAACAAGGTTCCTTGGATCATAATATTAGACATGAGAAGCACCTGCCACTACCTGACATACTTTTGGCACCCCCACCCTTATTCATAGGCATAGACCTATGATTAAAGAAGGTGCACACTCCTTAAATGAGGTGCAAACTCCTGAAATAATCCCAGCCTACAGAACCTAGTAGTTTCAGGCAGCGATATATTGAAATTGCCTTTATTTAAACTAAATGTTTCAGGTGATACAAGAAAATAACTGGACTAGTTACAATGCAGGATAACTGAACCCTCAGTTCACATGACTACCTGATATGTTTTGTAGGCATACACCTATAATTAAAAAGGGGGCAGTAGCGTGTGCTGCTCATGTGATAACTATTTAATGTACACTAATAAATAATACATTTAATGAGATCCACTCTGAAAGTTGCTGCACTGTTCTTCAATATTGTTACTAAGAAAAATAAATGGCCTCCTTAGTTGTCCAGGTGTCAAAAAGTCACATGATATTAAGGATTTGGATATGGTTCTGCCAAGCAAACTTATGTAAAAAAAACAAAACAAATCTATTGCTTCATGCATTGACTTATTTTTCTACTACACATTTGCTAAAACAGGTTGTTACATATAAAATCAAGAGGTCTTAGGAGAATTCCAATGATACAACAGGGCCAAGCTCTATTGAACAGGTAAACACACTAGGAAGTGGTGGTGATCACAACAAACTACTTCTCTGGAAAGAGGCTGAATGGATTTTTCCTTTCAAAACCCTTTCTTCTCATAGTTTTAAGTCTTCATTCAGACTATCATGTTTCTTAGAAAGTTGATGAAACTAAAATGGAAACTACAGAATCATCGCTGCTGAACTGGGTCATCCACTTTTTTAAACCTTTCATTTGCACAGCATGGTAAGTGACAGCTTGCTGCAGATCCTTTGTTTCATTTGCTTTTCATGATTTATTTTCTAAATGGATTTTTGCTTTGCGTAGTCCATTTATATACAGTACCTGGACAGAAAGGATGTATTGCTGTATATGTAATTATATGCTAGAAACAAGTTCTCCTTGGTGTTCAGAATTCACAGTCCTGCCTCCAGACAAACCACTTAATGCTACCGGCCAATAAATAACATCTCAGTTAACTCCTAGGTTTTTGGAGACACTAGAAGATGTTTGGGTTTCCACTGTTGCATACCTCAGCCCATACCACAGGGTTATGTCTTTATGAACAAATACTATGGACAAGCTAGATCTCACAGTACAAAGAAGGTGCACACTCCTGGAATGACCCTCATCTCCAGAATCTCCAAAACCTAAATCAAATATTTCACAGCAGCATCTAATCAATTGAAATTACTTTTTTTTTTCAACTAAACGTTTCACACTTGAATTGAATTGTCCCTCCATTCACATGACAGTATATTTCAAATATAACAATCTTATGAGCAATAAATGTGCAGGTATGGGATCCATTATCCGGAAACCCATTGTCCCGAAAGCTCCAAGTTACAGAAAGGTTGTCTCCCATATACTCCATTATATCCAAATAATCCAATTTTTTAAAAGTGATTTCCTTTTATTTTCCTCAATAATAAAACAGTAGCATGTACTGAATCGAAACTAAGATACAATTCATCCTTATTGGAAGCAAAACCAGCCTGTTGGGTTTATGTAATGTTTACATGATTTTCTAGTAGAATTAAAGTATGAAGATTCAAACTACGAAAAGATCAGTTGTCCTGAAAACCCCAGGTCGCGAGCATTGTGGTTAATAGGCCCCATACCTGCATATATTAATGGTTGCTTCTATAGGAATAGTCCCATATTTGTAGCAAATAAATATATATATATACACACACACAGAATATGCAGTTTTATATGTAGAAGACCCCTAATGTTTGGACATTTTTCATAAACCCTTGAGTAAGTGTTCGGTACAGCATTAAAGTTGATACTGTTTTTGACAAAACATAAAAACTTTGCTTTTAAAGGCCTTGGTTTGGAGTGATCCTTTGGAGTGCCTCTCATATCTTTTGTTTAGCATCATGGATCCTGTGATCCTACTGGACCAAACAAGAGTTCCCCGTATACCACCCCCTTTGAATGTTATTTCTCCAGCTAGTAACCAGTAAAACAGGTTTTCAAGTACACACTAATCGTTTATTAACCTGACATTGTAGAAACTTCTGTGATTGTGAAATAAAGAAAATCTTGGCAACAAGTAGATGTCTGGAATATGAGACAAGGGCCACATTTTTCCAGTGCTTTTAATTTGTGATTTATTCACACACTGATAAACCCGGCACAACTGAGACAGCTACGAGCGGGAAGGCATTCTTGTTAGCTGAGATTGTGTTTTGTGGAAGCTAAAGTGAGTACAGGTATAAGATCTTTTATCCAGAAGCCCATTATCTAGAAAGCTCTGAATTACGAGAAGGCCATCTCCCATATACTCCCATCTTAAGCAAATAATTCATTTTTAAAAATGATTTCCATTTTCTCTGTAATAATAAACTAGTACATTGTGCTTAATCCCAACTAAGATATAATGAATCCCAGTTGGAGACTAAACAAATACTGTTGGGTTTATTTGATGTTTAAGGGTTAGACCACACAGGAAGATTTCAGGGAGATTAGTCGCCTGGCGACTAATTGCAGCTTCTTTGGGGCAACTAATCTCCCTGAATCTTCCCGTGTGGTCTAACCCTAAAATAAATGCTGACTGGATAAAGGAGCATTAAAAGTCCTCACATTCACATACAGTGCAACCTTTTGTGGGTTCGCCAGCTAGCATGCGGCCCTCTTTACAAATGGTACATTAAAGTAGTTTCCTTCTGAGCCATCAAACAGCTGAGCATGTCATTCACACTTTCACTATAATAAGCAGCAATAATTGGTGATTTTAGATCTGTGTTTAGCTGCATGAACATTTCAAGAAAAAGGAATGTTATGAACGTGTCCAGCTTAATTAGGGCATTACTCAGTGGACTGAATCTGCAATGTATACTAAATGCCAAATTAATGGTGGGTGTGTTGAAGCTCAGTAGAATATGGGCGTTGTTGGCTTTTACCAGTTATAGCTTTTTCCACTCATAAGGAAAGATATATTGCTGCTCCCTATTCGCACTGCCAAGCTACTGGCTAGCTGCCCACAAGATGGGGATTGGCTGGCATCCTATATAATTCACTTGGTTTTCCTGAACAGCATTCATTGCTTACTTTAAATGTTAAAAATTTTTTTCTATAATATTACTTGCCCTTTAATTAAAGCACCACAAAAGATAACTGCACACTTAGTCATTTATAGTCTCCCTTCCTTCAAGCAATACATGCCTGTCACTATACGGGACCGGGTGCCCACCCATTGATTTTCAGCGTTGCTGCAGAGTTGATTTCTATATTTTTGAGGGAGGAAACACTTAGAAACTAAAAATATAGAAATCAAATAGTGTGCCATAACACTTAATAGAACATTCCTTCTTTTTTAAAAGTGTATAAGTCAGTGGTAAACACTTGCTCATGCACAATATGTCCCTTTTAAAATGTAATTAAAAAAAAAAAAGGTACAAATATATTTTGTGGGGTGGGCTTCTGTCAAATCACTATAAATTAGCCAACATGTAATGAATTTGGATATTTATTCCAGACTTATTTACTGTACTTAAAATGTCAAATATAAACTGTTTCTAAAATTATGTCTCTCTTTAAAATATGCATAATAAGAGAGGTAATTTAGCCCATGTGACATCAGTTGAATACTGCATGCTGTGCTATGTCTCTTCCGTTATTTCACAGTACACTCCACCAGTAATCTGCGCTTGGGGAGCTGCTTTTCTGCATACACTGCAGTTTGTCTTTTCATTTTTCGGTTGAGATGAGGACACTTATCAAAAGACTTGTATGTTCCTAGAAATAGTTTAGGAAAATATAAATGGCACATTACGGTGTATGTTTGTGAATATATTATTATGAACCATTGTATGAACAAAGTGACTTATGTTGCCAGCAATACCATTATGGAAACCTACAATACATTTTTGGACTTCACCCAATATCTACTTAGACTGTTTAAGACTGCTTAAGTTTTTTAGGGCCTTCAGTTCCTTCGTCCTTGAATCCTTAGCTCATTCAGTTTGATGTAACTCCACCATCCACTTAGTTCCTTGTCTGTATTATAAATATTGGGAATAAAAGTTGGCTTGGCATGGTTGGTCTTGCCAATAAAGATAAACCTTCTCACAATTGGATCTAGATCTGTCAGTGTCCTTTCAGCCTTTACTTCTATCAAAGTAGAAGAAAATGTCTCAATGGACATCTGTCACCATAAGAATGTTTTTTGTGTGAAAAACATCTTGTGTTTTGCTGCAACTGTCGGGCTGACACGATCGTGGGCCCTAGGGCCCAACGATTTGATCACAACAGAGGAGATACGGATGGTCGGATTGCAGGACCGCATCAACAAACAGTTGCGGCTTCGAGCCAACGGGATTTTTAGTCCCGTCTGATCAAGATCTGGCCGACTTTCGGACAGATATCGATTGGGTAAGCCCGTCGGAGGGCCCCACGCACTGGTGATAAGCAGCTTTTATCGGCCCGTGTATGGCCACCATTACAGAGTCTGTAACAGAAGACAAGAGAGACAATACAACAGCAGAATCTGCCTGTTTTAATGAGACAGAAAAAATACTGAAGCTGGCCATAGATGCAACGATCCGAACATACGATCAAGTATTTGTAAGATTTTCGGACTGTGTGTGGAGAGTCCCGACATTTTTCGTCCGGCGGAGATTGTTGTTGGGACAGGTTAGAAAATTTCTGTCGGCTTCCAATAATATCTCTGCGTGTATTGCCGATCGTACGATTTTCAGTGGGAGACTGTCACTAGGTTTTATCGGCCACACAACTTCCGTACGATCCCTGTCAGGGGTAAAACATCGACTGATCTGTTCTTTTACTACTTTATTTGATCTGAAGGTTAGTGGCAGGTCGGGAGATGGACACACCGTCCGAAAATTGGATCTTTGTGTCTATGGCCAGTGGCAGATTAATCAAGAGTTGAAGTTCGAAGTGAAAAAACTTCGAACTTCAACCAATTCGACCATCAAATTTTTTAGAAGTGTTTTTTGGTCCGATTCAAATTATTTCCTCCAAAACAAATTAAATTTCTCAAAAATTTCTTCAAAAACACTCCATAAAGGTTATAGGGGGTCCCCCATAGGCTAAAACAGCTATTCGTCAGGTTTAAGGTGGCTAAGGTTCAAATTTGAATTTTTTAAAGAGACAGTATTTCGTTTTTCAAATGGTCGAATTTTTCAATTCAAATCGATTTTTTTTTTTTTTTAGTTCAAATCGAATTTTGGCCTATTCGATCAAAGTACCCAAAAATTTCTTCGAAATTCGAATTTTCACTTTGACCCTTGATAAATCTGCCCCTTAAAATTTTTATGTACACAAAGATATATATGGAGCTCCCTCCAGAGTGCTCAAAAGGGGGGGTTTCTTAGAAAATGTATATTTTCTTGCAAGTCCAGAGTGCAGGTTTTGTTCCCTAAATGTAATTCAGTTCTTAGTGATTTTCCTCCCTTGACAACACCAGGCCATCTCTCATCCATATTGAGGCTGCACAGGTTGGATCCCTGAAGTTCTCTTGCATTGGCTTAGTATCAGACTGGCGCCATCTTCTTTTATTGTAGTGTATATATGTCAGCAGCTGTCGAAGTCAATGGTTTTTCCGTTGTTTGTGCCCATCCTGTCACCATATATTTGCTTAATTTGTCCACATGTAGAATATATACTGTCAGTGTGTTGTATTGCAATCATGTATTTGAATTATTTTTTTTGTAGCTAGGCTGTATTTCTTACACCCCCCTGCCTTATCTTGGGAAATTCCCTGAAGTGCTGTACCATTTTCCGAAGTACATACATCTATTCTGAAGCCCATGTCTGCCGTTCTCTCTCTCTTTCTGATAGATGGACTTGTTATATTACATCCATTTCTAGGGCAGAGAGGGAGATAACCAACATATTTTTTATTTTGCCATTAGACCATTACCTCATGGCGTACCCCATAATTTAACAGGACCATAAGTTGCAGCCTACAATTTGTACTGATCACAAACTGCAAATAACAGGAAGGAGTCATTTCTAATTCACATTAAAAGGGCATAGATGAGCATAATTTACATTATCAGATCTACTTGGCTTGGTGTGATTCAGCTTTGCATTTCGTGTTCTGCAGCAAAATTGTAGCGGAATCTTATTTTTCAGGGGGTCTGCATCCCACAAGACTAAGCAAGTGTTGCTAGAAGTTGTAGCTCAGTAGGCCAGGAATACATTTGTTAGAAATATTTTATATATATATATATATATATATATATATATATATATATAAAATAGACAATTGAATGAATAACTGAACTGTGAAATTAGCATTAATTGCAGAAATAACCATAAAACAATGTAGGAAATTTGTTTTCTGCAGTGGATTAACATCTGACATGCCAGAATCACTGAAGGTTACAGAATTCAACACATCTTCCTATACTTTTCACATCCTCATCCCCTGCACACAGCCCCTTGTTTTAATGTGCACACAGTCTTCTTTCCCTATCCTCTGACCCTGCACATAGCCTCTTTCTCCATCCTTTTCTCCTATTCCTTTTTCTAATTCTTTTGCTCTGCCCCCCTATGCTCCTTCCCTATCCAATTTGTTCTGGACCCATCCCCTATCCCTATCCTATTTAACTTGCACCCATCTTCCTTTTCTATCCTTTTAATCTTACACCCATCCTCCTTTCCTATGCTTTTTGACTTGCATGCAACTTTCCTTACTCATCATGCTCCAAACAGCCTTTTTCCTGTCACTGCATGCCCCCAATTATTACCTGCAAGCTTCCTCCTTATGAGCATACAGGCAAACATTTGTTGCAGGGTGCAGGCCTGACACCATTAAGCCTTAGATTGTCAGTAATGCAGACAAAACCTTTCAATCTAGATTATTACCTAAGCACTCAGCAAATTGACCTACCCCCTTACTTTTTGCCCTCACACTGATTAGTGGTATCCATGTTTCACTCTGTACTAACCATTACTATCATAACCAACAGCGACTCTCCAGTCAGACTGGTTACCTTCACCGTATGTCTCATTTCCTCTCCCTCTTAGATTATAAACTCTTGCGATCATGGCCCCTCCATACTGTCTCCTAATAACAATTTCCATTTGTAAAGGTGAATTGATTGTGGTGAAATGTTTGTCTGTATATGTAAACTGTTAGATCTTATATTTGTATTTCTTTCTTTTGTAAAGCTCTGTGGGGAACCATGGCACTTTATAAATAATAATATGCTGCAATAATAAGAACAATATAGCAGTTCTGCTTGGCTTTAAAGTAGTATTAAAATCAACAGGGACCATACCGTAAACTAACATAGATTACCTAAGCCCTCAATTGTATGCTGTGCTAAGATTAAAGAGTTGGCATTGTATAACCAGTGTCTCCCTGGTAACTTGTAGAAATGCTCCCAATGCAACTAACCCCCAGCACTGACTGCTGATCAGGTTGTAGGAACTGAAATTTATATAAGATGGTGGTACAAAGTTAAGTAACTGAATTTAACACAGCATCGACAGATTAGCTGTAAGCATCCAATTGATACAAAGTAATTGTGAAATCCCCTGTTTGAGAACTCTGGTAAATATCAGTCTTTTAACATATGTACCAGCTCTTTCCTAAAAGCTAACTTCATGTAGAGTATATTCACTATGCCTTTTCCCAGCATCTTGCCCCTAACACAGTCTTTAGGCTGTCCTCACTGTGTGCTTTCATGTTATCCAAGTGGGAGCTCAGGAGGATCAATGACAGCTCTTGTGGATCACATAAAAATGACTTAACCTCTTATTGATCTATCATCATTTCTAAGAAGATATCCAGAAGACGTATGGCTAGGGTTTGACAGGCTGGAGACAACTCTTAAAGTAAGGGCAAAGCTCTCTAACTTGACTTTACATTAGGGACTATGTTATCCTTGGATGCCACAGACATGCTTCTGGGATAATCAGGGATACCCATGGGCTAAATATAAAGAGTTCAACTGTAGCTCACATTGGAGCCAGTCAACCCCCAACAGACCAATGTACAGTCTGTGGTAGATACAGTAAATATTTGATATCTGCTTAATAGCACTAGAGAGAAAATGCTATGTTCCCATGCAGGAGTTAAGAATTATGTAATGAGTTAACTGAAAAATATTCCTAGTTTCCCTTCTTTGGGATTAGAGCAAGACTCAAGAAGGCATGTGTATATAATATAGCAAGTTTCCACTTCTGCTGCCTTGCCTTGTGTAGATTTGTAAGTGCCTTTTCCAAGAACTCGTATAAATCATTCATGAACATTCAAACAGAACAAATAAAGTCAATTGCTTTGATTGTAATTAAAGCTGTTAAACTTCTAAAGCAAAAAAAAAAAATACAAACAATTATCAAGTAAAAAAATACAACATATATAAAGAAAGGATCAACAGGTATCATGTTATGCATTCTTGGGGTATGAGATGCTTCTTTCTATACTTCAAATGATAGAGACTATTCTACTCCTCAAAGCCTGTCTGCTACTCTACCGCTTTATATGGGGGTCAAGAAATCACAGGCACAATACTGGCTCCAGGTCTAGTAAAACCAATAAGATGCTTGATTTCAGTAAAGTCTGCCTGCCTATTAGTTCTTGTAGGTTATCGGAACCAGAGAAGACTTTGGATTTTTATCATTTCCCTGATGTTTTGCAATAACCTATATAGTTCAACCTGCAACCTAAACCCCATACTACTAAAAAGAGAGAAAACATTTAAGTTTGTGCAAACTATTTTTTAATACTAGAGGTGGAATATACACTCCAGCTCAACATGTATCATAATGAAAGCTTTGATATTGGCAATTCCTACTTTTCTTGCCTTTACAAAGCTTACATTTGCAATTCAGTGTCCTGCTTGGTATGGATATTTAGCGACATTGTATCAGACCTCTGTTCATGTTCAGCAGAAATTCATTCAGTGTCAACATGTTAAATGGCTCCAGACTCCGGTACACAGGTACATTGTCCGTCACAGACAAATAGCGTTTGTTGTACTGATTTATATACTACCCTTTTATTCTCTCTGCATTCTTATTGCGTTATTTTTCTTCTGTGGTACAGTTTTCCATAAATAAATATTTATGCAGTTTAGGGGCAAAGAAGAACTCTTGGGAGGAAAAACACTTCAAATTACTTCTCCATAAACTCCATGAATGGAAAACGGGCAGTGCAGTTTCATGCAGGTGATTATCGCACAAAGATGCTGAGTTTTGGAGTGACAATAGACAACAAGAAATTGCACAAAGCTCTTTCAGACCCTTTAATTTTAAAGTTCATAGAGGGTAATTGTGCTTTGTCTGCTGCCTACTAAGCTGTAAAATGCCAGGACAACAGTAGATTCTGTATAATGCTTTGTTCCATCACCCTCAGGGACAAAAAAAGGCTGCACCTCAAATTTTTTGCCGTCTTTGCGTGTATTAAGAAGTGGTAGTTAATAGGATTCTGTCATGGGAAAATGTTGTTTTTTTAAAATCTGCCATGGGGCTAGACATCAGTTTCCCGGTTGCGCCCAGTCATGTTACTTGTGCTCGAATAAACTTCAGTCACTCTTTCAGTCACACACCCCCCCCCCTTGGCCCTAAGTTGCTACTTACCCCTCTGTGTAGTCCTTTCCAGTGACATTCACAGGTGCCATCTTCTCTTCAAACTGCTTCTTCCTGGATACTGCTCCGTCGGAAGTGCATGCACAGTAGGACGCTGGTACTACTGCGTATGCGAACAAAGTTAGTGAAGTTCAATCGGCAAACTTCGTGAACTTTGTGCGCATGCGCAGTAGTACCAGCGTCCTACTGCGCATGTGTTGACGGATCCAGGAAGAAGCGGTTTGAAGAGAAGATGGAAGCATGAGTAACGCCCTGGGCCCCAATCATAGTTTTGTCCTAAAGTGCAGCAGTTTTACATAGGAAAGGTCGGAAATGCTCATGTCCATAAACTGAAATTTCAGAAAATCTCTTCTCAGGCTTCTTCTATTTAAGCTTAGAAGGATTTTTGCAACAGCTTCACCAGAATATTACAGAAAGCGCATTTACAACAAGCTGTGTGGTGTAGTTAATTTCAACAAGCATAAAACTAAAAACACTGGCCCCAGGGCAATGCAGGAAGGGTGGGGTGCCAAAAAAATTCAAGCACAAAGAAACATTCACAGGTGCCATCTTCTCTTCAAACTGCTTCGTCCTGGATGCTGCTCCGTCGGCAGCGCATGCACAGTAGGACGCTGGTACTACTGCGTGTGCGCATGTGCAGTAGTACCAGCGTCCTACTGCGCATGTGTCGACGGATCCAGGAAGAAGCGGTTTGAAGAGAAGATGGTCCCTGTGAACGTCGCTGGAGGGCACTACACAGAGGGGTAAGTAGCAACTTAGGTGCAATAGCCCGGGGGGCCTACGGGGAGGGTAAAGGGGGTAGGGGTTAGTGCCGGGGGGGTTGGATTCCCCTTTAAGCATGAGTAACGCCCTGGGCCCCAATCATAGTTTTGTCCTAAAGTGCAGCAGTTTTACATAGGAAAGATCAGAAATGCTAATGGCACATGCAGGATATTCTTCACCAGTGATTTTATCTAGCAGAACAGTATCTGCATGCATCCTGCTGTGCACTATATCATTACATGAAAAGGGATGCATTTCCTGTTTAAAGGAAAATAAAATTTAGCTTTTAAAGTTACCAAGTGAGTGTTCTGTGACACATTTCCACAAGAAAAATCCTTGTTATAGCAGACCTTTAACTGTGATGTGGAACTTGTATTTATTTGTTCTCTCTTTAGCCTTATAATATAATCTGGCTGATGATGAGCTTGATTAATTATCATTCATTCTGTCTGACAAGGCATATCTGAAGATATCTTCATGTGGAGTATCTCCCATATGTACTGTTTCATTTTTACCTGCCTTATTGTAATTTATAACTCACACTATTCTACTGGGCATGCACCTCCCTAACTTTCTGGAATAGTGCTTATCATACATTATATTATTCATTAGAATATAAATAGAGGTGACTGAATTGAAAATATCAGCAGTGAATATTTTTAGCAGGTGCCAGACAATATATTTGTCCTTAAATGGCAAGTAAAGGCCCTGGTTAAATATTTTTTACATCTTTGCACTTAGACTGCTGTATGTGCCCAGAGGTACATCAGTCCTTAAAAGAGAACCTTCTCTGCCTCTGACTTTATGGGTGTTCTACCTGTTTGGTCTTAAGTTAACTTTTATTATGTTATAGAATGGCTAATTCTAAGCAACTTTTCAATTGGCCTTCAGTTTTTGTTTTGTATAGGTTTTTGGTCACTGACCCCATCTAAAAAACAAATACTCTGTAAGGCTACAAATGTAGTGTTATTGCTACTTTGTATCAGTCGTCTTTCTGTTCAGGCCTCTACTAAGGTCATTTGGAGAGCAGCAACCAGAAAGTTGAAATTGCAAACTGGAGATCTTCTGAATAAAAAAGCTAAATAACTCAAAGAACCACAGATAATAAAACAAGAAAAACAATTGCAGATCATCTCTGAATATCACTCTCTGCATCATATTAAAAGTTAATTTAAAGGTGAACAACCCAATTTAACTGCTGCTGTAGTAAAGTGTAGATTGCGAAGGGAAATCGTTCACATTTATTGTAGCCATTTTCACTTCCAACCTGTTAAATTACACCAGCATTATTGCCTGTTTTACGTTGCTGGAAGTTCAGTAGCACTGAAATGCTGAATGTTGGAAAATCTAACCCACTGAACCATCACCCAGGTTCCAGCACCACTCAAGGGCTTGTGCTAACAAATGCATTTTTTTCCACCTAAATCCCATTGGGTAGGTAAGGGGATCAGTCATGTTAACTCATGCTTGTTTGAGGATTATCCTAAATACCTGAGATTTTGCTGAGATTTAAGGATTGTTATGAGATTACAGCTGCAGAAGAAGTTGAAGAACAAGTAAAAGAAAAAGGCAGCACACTAATTAAAAAGGTATAGCAATAGTGACATTTGTTTTCTTGTTTGTAATTGGATACAAATCTAATTTAAATAAGCATTTGAAATATAAGTGAATATAGCATGCACTGTTATTGTTTCCAATATAAATTCTATATTTAAATTATAAAGTCTAATATTTCAGAAAGAACATCAACTTATAATGTAAAACATATTGTTAAAATCACCTAGCCAAAGGAAGAAAGCTGTTTGCAAATACCACCACATGATGCAGCCTTTTGTCAGCAGAAAGTGGGTAATCTGTGAGCCAATCAAAAGAGCAAGACTGGTCATGCACACTAAGCCCCATATGTAATACAGTGCACAATGTTTGGCCAGATGCAGGGTCAACCTGGGCTGGCGGGACACAAGGAAAAAAACTTGTAGGTAAAGATAAAATAAAGTAGGCACGTGCGTGGTTGCGGTGGGGGTCAGGAAGCCCGAGGGGTTGGGAACCTTGTTCCCGTAGATATGCCAAAAAGCTTCTGACTTCAAGACTGATAGGCCAATAAAATCAGCCTGTGCATGGCCAGCTTCCATGTGGTAATGAAATGGATTGTTCAGATGCTGCCATACTGAATCCACCACCATTGGCACTTAGGTGTTTCCAATTCTTGCCAGCTCTGAAATAGTCTACAAAAACTGGCTGTGACGATAGGAAATTAAACATACTGCAATCTAGTGGTAACAAGGTGTTTCTTTTATGGGCTACTGATAAAAGACACCTTTAATCCCTAGCTAATGTTACGGTGAAGGAGGCTTTAATAGGGAATGGGCACAGTTGCAACAAAAGGTAGATTTGTTAGAGCGGAATTGTCCATAAACTGAAATTTCAGAAAATCTCTTCTCAGGCTTCTTCTATTTAAGCTTAGAAGGATTTTTGCAACACTTTCACCAGAATGAGACATCCCAATATTACAGAAAGTGCATTTACAACAAGCTGTGTGGTGTAGTTAATTTCAACAACCCCAAAACTAGAAAACACTGGCCCCAGGGCAATGCAGGAAGGATGGGGCGCCAAAAAAATTCAAGCACAAAGAACTACTGTATACATACTTCCTCTTGGCAGATCTAAAACCTGAGAAATGCAGTAATGAAATAAGAGGGAGAGTGGAAAGGTATTGTTTGGGCAATGGCTATTGTAATTGACAGTTAGTGCAGAAGAATGCTCTTTCTGTCTCTAACATTGACTAAATCATTTCCCGTCAGTTTTTTATACTTTCACACAAAAATATTAATGTTTCAGATGTTTCCAAAAAGAGATCTGTATGACCTTCAGAGGAAAGTTTCCATAAGTTGCAGTGTATTATCAGTCACTGCTTTGGTTACAGTTACAGAGAAAGGCAGAGAAGTCCCACCGGGCAGAATAGGCTGAGTCCCAAAAACAACTTAAGCACTAGTCCACACGGTAAGATTCAGGGACATTTGTCATCTGGGGACTAATCGCCGATTCTTTGGGCCGACTAATCTCCCTGAATTGCTTACCCGTGTCTCATGCCCGTTAAAATGTAATGTTTAGCAGGCGCGAGACACGGGTAAGTAATTCAGGGACATTAGTCGCCCCAAAGAAGCGGCAATTAGTAGCCAGGCGACAAATCTCCCTGAATCTTACTGTGTGGACTAGCCCTAAATCAGACATGTCCACTAGTGATGTGTGGGTTGACCCGAAACCCGCGGGACCCGCAGGTCAGGGCGGGTTCGGGTTGAATATTGGATGTCCATTGCGGGTATCGTAGTGCCTCTGTATAACCCACTCCCGACCAATACCCACCATGGACACCCAATATTCAACCTGACCCATGGGTCCTGCGGGTTTCAGGTTGACCCGCTCTGAAGCCCTCCAATCTGTGGCATTAATAGGATGATGGAAGTTGTTGCTCACCCTGGTGGCATGTGGTTACTTAAAGCAATCTTTCACTGGTGTGATATTCAAGATGAACAGCAAAGACCGAGAGTTGATTAGTAGAGAGTAACTACCATTATCCTACTAATGCTAGAGGTTGGAGCCCTCCAACCTTTGCCATTAGTAGGATGATGGCAGTTGTTATTCAGAAACTCCTGGTGGTGTGTGATTACTTAAAGTAATCTTCCACTGGTGTTATCTCCAAGATGAACAACAAAGACTGAAAGTTGATTATTTAGAAAGTAACATTTGCACAGCCAGGGTCGGCTTATGCTGACCCTAACAATTTAATTTTCTGATTTAGGTTTTTTTACAGTACTAGGCACATAAAAAATGCAATGGGGCTAAGTCCAAAGCAGTTTGAGCAAAATCCCTTGATGTATGACTTGTTACTATGTGCAAACTTGTGTGCAATTTGTTGTCTAGTGTTTGTGCCTGTTTAAGTAAATGGAGCCATTGATCTCTATATTGGAGTACAGCAAGGTAGGATGAAGCACTGTTCCCTAAATATCTGCTTGCTGAAGACTATATACTTGTGATTCACTCTACAGAATGTGCATTCCTCAAGTATAATTGATTTTTCTGGAAGAAGAACAGACCCTAGAGCTGGAAAATTCACAGAAATATGTGTTGATTGAATTCTTCAAGGGTACTATGTAGCAATTCGAAATGGTCTTCAGATGTCCTTTACACAGAACCAGTTGTCTGTGGGGGTTTCCAACATCTTATTAGCAACAAAACAGAAAACCAGAATTATATTAGGGGGTTGTATGTGTCGTTCTGCGGTTGGTTACTTCAAAACTATTGCTCATCTTGACCAGGGATATGTGTTTTACCCCCTAGATGTCAAGTGCACACATGCAACGCTAATTCACTCATTGTCACAAGGACATGCATCCGCACTCCAACCTTCCAACGGGATTGGTTGGAGAAGCACAGACTACAGATTATGTTCTAGTACATAAGTAGTAAAATGTAGGCACACAGGTGCACTCTGTACGGCTGCTATTTATTCCAGGAAATTATGTATGTTGGGCACTGCCAGCTGGGTCCAAAACATAAGTTGTACTTCATTATGGAGTAGGCTGTGTCCCCGCTGTGTGCACCTGTGCGCTTCTGTTTAACAATGTATTTGTTAATATGATAAACATTGGTTACAGGCAATATAACAGCATGTGCACTGCTAATAACCTGCAGTGAGAAACTCTCATCCTTTATTTATATGTTTTACTTCTCTTTCTTGAAAATGCAATATTTCGGCCAAGTTTGGACACCCACTGGCATTTTATTTTTCACTGGTTTATGTATTCTGTTGATAACTTGTTTTTTTTCCATGGGTTTTCAGTTGTCATCAGGGTGGCACAATGCCAAATAGCTGTGGGTTCAGGGTTTGCAAAGAAGATCCGTTGTTCCTGTGCTCTTGGAAAGTAAAAATGTGGTTTCTTTATATCTTTTTTTTATGATTAAAAAAGCAAAATTACAATAAACACAAAATAAACAAGTAAATAAGAATAGAACTCACCAGTCGGATGGCAAAACATTATAAAGAAGACGCTAAAGGATTTATTTACTAAAATCCAGTACCAAAAACTCCCATAGCTTATTAATTAATACAAAAATAGTCGATTTTATTGGATCATGGAAAAACTTGATAAAATCAAGCAAAAACACAAATTGCTCGAATATTTCTAGCTTTTTTTCTTGTATTTCTTGAATTTTTAGTTTTTTGCCAAAAACTGATTTTTTTTTTCAGGGCTAAACAAAACGCAGACCACAAATATTTCAAATTAAGATAGGTGCCTCTCCCATTAACTTAACAGGATGTCGACAGATCTGAGATGGAGGATTTTTAGATTCAGACTTTTAGCAGCATCGGGGTATACATCTAAAAAAAAGGTTTTTCTAGTGAAAAAAACAGAATTTTTCAAGATTTCACAACATGAGCTTTAATATATAACCTCATAAATGTCCAGTTGCCTTTGAGTTAATTCTTCTAGATACTGTATATCATGACCTGGATAAATGAGAATCTTCATTTACATACCTGTACCACACATGTAAAAACTGATAATGGAAAAACAGCCAAAAATTTGCTCCAAGGCTAGTAATGCATACCGATCAGATATGTGCTGTCAACAGCAGGCTAGTAAATGATACCTAATGATTGGTTGCTCTACATAACCAGAACTGGAACAAATGTTGCACGTGATGCTATATCCCCCAATTTTTTGTATTTGGATTGTTGCCGTACTCCCCCAGCCTAGACTGTTAAATTATAAATTTATTTAGATAGAGATTTTCACATGGCATATAACATAATTTTGACTGAACAAGTAGAAGGTCTTTCTCCTTTATATGAGTCACACAGTGCCATTAATAGAATAACTAGCAAATCTGACAGAATATAGTCACAGTTCTCATCTCACTATCTAGACAAGGAGCACATTTGACAACTTGCAGATGCAGATGTCCCTGAAGATTGAGAGGAAACATGAAAAGAATTAGTGATGGGCTTGATGGATCCAGATTTTGGAATCCTCCACAAGTTTTATGCAGGGTTATTTTTAAGGCGAGGGGACCTTTAGGAGGTAATGTTAATACAAGGTGCAATGTATGCTACAGGTCTAGTTTGCCCTCTTTAGTAAAGGTCTAGTTTGCCCTCTTTAGTAAAGGTAAAGTTTTTCAAAGTCAATGCTTTACTATAAGTTACTATAGTTTTAACATGTGCCATGCTAGTCACTGAAAACATTCAGAAAATGTAAAGTTTGGGAATACCTTTTATTGGCTAACTGAATAAGTAACAATTGCAAGCTTTCGGAGCACACAGGCTCCTTCATCAGGCTAAATACCAGGTATTTTGGGGGTGCCAAATTAGGGCTGTGATTGGTACATCCTATGTGGACTGGCAGCATATATGAGTCTCTGTTTGGCACTGCACCTGGCTTATGCAACTAAAACTAAAAAAAAATTAAAAATTATGCACCTGCTCTGAGAGCACCGTCCAAGGGGTTGGTGAGCAATATGTTGTTTGCAAGACTCTGTTTGGGGATCACTGCTCTTACAATTAAAATAGTCCTCAAATTACAAGATGGGTCATCGGATCTCCTACGAATAATAAAAGCTGCTGTGCAGAGGACAGCCACATTTTATCCTGCATCCTAATAATTAGGGTAAAGTTTTAAACAATACAATGGTATGGCATCACTTATAACAATGAAACGTGTTTTTGAATTGGTTGTAGCTAAATAACTTTTTTCATTTTGGAGTGAACCTCAGAGAACTTATTTAAACACGTTGCTGCATTCTTCATAAAAAGGAAGCAGGCGGTGCTGAATGAATTTGGGAATTGTGAGCGTCCAAAGAAGACACTGATCGAAAGGGAGAAAATGAGAAAACTAATTTAGGAGACAGAAGTGGAAGGAAAGAGCTATCAGGGTTACAGATGCAGTGACAGGAGCCATTTCACCATATCAGAGAAAACTGTGAAAGAAGCAAAGAAAACTGTTCCTATTTTGCTGTTCTAATGTAAATCTATATAAGCTGCAAATTAACTAGAAGCAGTTTATTTCCTCACTTACAGAAAGTAATCAAAGGCCCTGAAATGCGTTCGTTTTTCTGTTACCAGGCATTGCAAGTGGACAGTTTTCATTGCACTAAATTAAGCATGTCCAACTGACATTTGACACATTGCTACACCTCTGAGACAAATTGGTAGGTAACTGGATTTGCATGGAATGTATATGGCAGGAGTGTGACAATAGGGTCTGCAGAATGAGCCACTGCTAGGAGGCCCCGTGGGAATTTAGTCTGGTGCACAATTTTAGAATATGTGTGAAATAGATGGTTACCTTATGTTAAGCTAATCTTACACTTTAAAGCTGTTAGACTTGCTAGTATGGGAAAGTAAATGAGTAACTTATTATTTAATGTTTTATTAACTAAACGTTACGATTTGACATTATATTTTGTGGCAATTACATTACAGCTCAGCTTGGTATCTTTGATTTCCTAGTGTGCTATTGCTGTTTTATACTGTATTTCCTATTTTTTGACCTTTGTAAGCCATGCCTGCCATACATGACTAGCAAAGAGCACTGAAGCATCTCACAGAGCCATGTACTGCTACTGAACCACTGAAGATGTATTGTTGATGTATTAATAAGATGTTGCGGGCAACATGCTCTTAATAGCAGCAAAGCATTCCGCAGTGATTGGCATCTTGCTTGAGTTTTTTTTTTCTTTAAAAGGGTCGTTCACCTTCAAGTTAACTTTTAGTATGTTTTAGAATGGCCAATTCTAAGCAATATTTCTATTGGTCTTCATTATTTTTTTTTTTTATAGTTTATGTATTATTTGCCTTCTTCTCCTGACTTTTTCTAGCTTTCAAAAGGGGGTCACTGACACCCTCTAAAAACAAATACTCTCTAAAGCTACACATTTATTGTTATTGCTACTTTTTATTACTCCTCTTGCTGTTCCAACCCTCCACTATTAATATTCCGTATTCTCATTCAAATCATTGCATGGTTGCTACGGTAATTTGGACCCTAGCAATCAGATTGCCGACACTGCAAAATGGAGAGCTGCTGAATAAAAAACTAAATAACTCAAAAATCACAAAAAAAAAAAACAACAGCAAATTGTCTCAGAATATCACTCCCTACATAATACTAAAAGTTAACTCAAATGTGAACAACCCCTTTAATAACAGTACTGTGACTTCTATATCATGCTTATGGTTTAGCTCTTACTATTCCCTGCATAATTCATGTCATTGATTCTGGTCAGACGCAAGGGTTAATATATTAAGGGGCATGGCACTCATAGGTCTGACTTTCACACTAAAGGGCGGATATATTTTTTTACACAACTCACTTTTTTTTCAAGAGGAACAGAATTACCATTTTCATTGGCCACAGAAAATTCCCAGCTACGTGTTTATCAAGTATGGCAGATATTTTTGTGCAGCCAATTTAGGTAAAGGAGCTACAAGATGGTAGGGAGCACCTGCCGTCTGGAGAAAAGACAATGGTGTGCAAGATCAATTGGAATAGGTTAGAACAAAAAAGAAGAAAACAGAAAAGATCTATATAACTGCACCTTCCCATCCGATTATCCTGAAACCCATACGGAGTGTGTTTAAATAAAACTTAACTTTTAATTGAGCACATAAAAACATCCAGATATTTGTGAATACATATACACAAATAGTTAAAATTTATAGAAAGGCAGGGAAATTGGCTAAATAGTATGATCCGGGTTGTGAGTAGGGCACCTCTTGAAATAATGTGCCACAGGCACAGAACTACCTGAGGAATCGTTCGGCAGCCTTAATGAGCAGCCAACCCTTCCAACGTCGTCTTTTATATTATATGTTCCGTCTTTGTCGTAGAGGTGGTGGTGGGTAAATCTAACTGACTTGTGCCTCGGGCACTAAGACTTACTGGCTAGTGTTTCGCAAGCAAACCCCCGCTAAGTGCGATAACGGACAGAGCCAACACACGTGCAGCTTTGTCACGTGCAGTGAGCGAAACGCGCGTCGGCGCTATCTTTTAATTTAGATAAGCAGGGTTCTCGGCAGTTTCAGGCTAGCATACGCTGAGTCGGTCTCACGGAGGGTGGTGACTCCTCGAGTGGGGTGGTGGGTTGTAAGGTTCGCCGCAAGATACGTCGTGGTCAATTGTGCCTGAGGCACATTAGCATAAGGGCGCTTTCATATAATAGTGGGGTGGAGGGATTAGTTAACTGCAGTCCTGTGATTTGTGCCCGAGGCACTCGCTAGAAAGTAACTGTGCCTGAGGCACTTATCAGATAAACTTTCAGTTGGTGTGTTGGCTCTGTCCGTTATCGCACTTAGCGGGGGTTCGCTTGCGAAACACTAGCCAGTAAGTCTTAGTGCCCGAGGCACAAGTCAGTTAGATTTACCCACCACCACCTCTACGACAAAGACGGAACATATAATATAAAAGACGACGTTGGAAGGGTTGGCTGCTCATTAAGGCTGCCGAACGATTCCTCATGTAGTTCTGTGCCTGTGGCACATTATTTCAAGAGGCGCCCTACTCACAACCCGGATCATACTGTTTAGCCAATTTCCCTGCCTTTCTATAAATTTTAACTATTTGTGTATATGTATTCACAAATATCTGGATGTTTTTATGTGCTCAATTAAAAGTTAAGTTTTATTTAAACACACTCCGTATGGGTTTCAGGATAATCGGATGGGAAGGTGCAGTTATATAGATCTTTTCTGTTTTCTTCTTTTTTGTTCCAATTTAGGTAAAGTTTGGATTGGTTTACTAAATTGAGTAACTAATATTTTTATTGAAATCATGTAAGTGTGAATGAACAAAAACAACATTTTATAATTCGGGGAACTAATTCAAACATTTAATTGTGTTTAAATTTTAAGAAGGGATATAAGCCTATTTTTTTAGTAAATGTAACCCTTATTGTGCAATCAAATACTGTTACAAGGTCAGATTATTCAGGAGTAATTCTGGATGTGACTAGTCACCAGACTTATAATATATGCCCCTCTTGACATAAAAACACCTGATTTACATAATGGCAGGCTTGGTAGTGTGCATTAACTTTTCCGAAGAGTTAGGTGCTTATTTCTCCTTGCAAAGGACATAAAAAACATTTAACAGTGGCTGTGTTGATATACTCACCCTGAGCCACAGTTTCAAAACAAATGATCTACAGCTACTATGCTAAATACCATTCTGCCATAAAAGCCCCTGTTATTATGGCATCCGTTCACCGCATCTCATCAATCTTTGCTAAGGGGAGATTTGCACATTTGCGTGCCCTTTCCATGGTGGAATTATTTTCCTTTGTAACGTCTTAATGATTTCTATGACTTTGAATATTTCTTGCAGTTTTCTTGTTTTTTTTTTTTTTTTGCCGTTATATTTCATTGCAAAGGGCAAACTGCAGTATTGTATTATTTTGTTGTAGGTAGCAGACGTTTCTAAAGCTGGCCATACATAGGGATGTTGGCAAACAAGCAGATGTCTGCCCAATATGGCCACCATGGGTGATATTGGGCTGATCTAATCGTGGGCCCTAGGACCCAACGATCAGATCACAACAAGAAGAATACGGGCAGTAGAATCGAGGGCTGCATTAATGAACCGATGCAGTCATCCATCCAACAGGATTTGTAAACTGTCCAATCCTTGTTTGTCTGACTTTTGGCCAGTTATCAATTGGGAAAGTCTGTTGGAGGGCCCTATATACTGCCCAATAAACTGCTGACAGATTTAGTCAGCTTGTGTGTCTACCTGTGTATGGGGCATATTGGCATGGGAGGCAATAACAACAACATAGGCCTTTTATATTACTTTTGCCTTAATGCTGATAGATGTTCTCAAAATAAGTAATAAAAATCCGTATACTCTTCAGCTGAAGTATAACCTTTGGGGGACACTGCTGCATTGCATGTAACCAATGGCCTTTTTTCAGTTGGCTACCTATGAGCATTCTTTGCTTTAAAATTAATGCATTTTATACCGCACACCTGTCCATACAAGACTATGTTCTATGTTCTACTAAAACCATGCCCCCCCCCTTTTTTTTTTAAAATATCTAGAATGTAGTACCATTAGGAAATTACAGGGACATTTGGGAGGTATGAGTTCCAAGAAACTTCTTCCACAAAAAGCATCTGTCAGAGGCATGCTGTCATTAAAACAAAAACAGCTTACATGGATCTGAAGACAAATGTGTAATATTATTTTTGGGTTGTGATGCCTGGTTACCTCATTCAGCAGGCGTGTACTGCCATCAGCAAATATGTATGCTATGTTAAAGGACCGAGCTGTGAAGTTGGAGTCTATATATATTAGTGTATTAAAGGAACAGTAACACCAAATAATTAAAGTAATTAACATATAATATACTGTTAGCATTCACTGGTGAACGTGTGTGTTTGCACAGGTTACATAATAAATAATAGATAAAACTCCGGGGCTTATCTGTTATGTGCTATGTAACCTGTGCCTTTTCTCCCTTTTTTCAGCTTGAAGAGCTGCCCCCATGGCTACACAGCAGATTGTTTATATAAACTATCCATTATCTAGAAGCCCATTATCCAGAAAGCTCTGAATTACGGAAAGGCCATCTCCCATAGACTCCATTCTAATCAAATAATCCAAATTTTCTAAAATTATGTCCTTTTTCTCTGTAGTAATAAAACAGTACCTTCTACTTGATCCAAACTAAGATATAATTAATCATTATTGGCAGCAAAACCAGCCTATTGGGTAATGTTGACATGATTTTCTGGTAGACTTAGGGGCAAATTTACTAAATTCACATGAAGGATTCGAACTTCGATCGAATTTTCAAAAAGATTTTAATTCGAATTTTCGAATATTTTTTTAAGACCACTTCGACCAGTGAATTTTGAAAATTTGATCGAATGATTCAAATAAAATTTCATTTAAATATTCGACTAATCGACTGTCAAAGTACTTCCCCTGTAAATTGTTATTCGCCAGATCAAAGCTACCGAATTGGGTTTCATTATTTTTGATCGAATAAAATATATTTGATATTTGATTCAAACGATTTATCGATCAATTCGAACGATTTATCGATCGAATATTTCCTATTCCATCGTTCGTTCGACGAATCGAATTGCGGTAAAATTCTTTGAATTCGATATTCGAATTCGAAGGATTTTACTTCCCCTGCCTATTCACATGTTCAGTGAATTTCAAATTTTTTTCAATTCGAAATTCGACCCTTAGTAAATCTGCCCCTTAATATATGAAGATCAAAATTATGGAATGATCCATTAACCAGACAACCCCAGGTCCCAATCATTCTGGATAACAGATCCCATTCCTGAAACAAAACACACCAGTTTTACGAGTGCAGAACAATAGTACACTGTTATTTATCAAAGGTCGCGTTGATTTTTACCCGAACAATTTGAGTTTTTGAAGATCAAAACTTGAATTTTCAGGTTTAAAAGAAAATCGATTTTTTGCTTTTTCTAAAAACAAAATCTAAATTTTTTTCAAGATTTATTATACCCCAAACCAGTAAATAGCTTGTATCTGGATATACTCCATCTAAAACCTGTCAAGGTCACGTAGATGTCAATGGCAGAGGCCATTTGAACTATTTGAAAATATTTGTAGCCTTTATGATGTTCTTGTATTTTTTCGTAGGTTTCACTCGAAAACTCGATCAATTTGAGTGATTAAATTTTTTTCTGCAGAAAACTTGATCAGTATGAGTATTTAAGTTTTTCACACTGACTACACTGATTCAAGATTTTTACATTCCAGTTTTTCATAATAATAATAAAAAAAATTCCACCTTTAATTACTTTCATACAGTTTGTGGTGTACTGTTCTTTAAAAACAGAGAGGTACCATAAAATGAAGAGTCTGAGATACCATAAAATGAGGAGTCGAAGTCGAGGAATTTATGTACTGACTCCACAGTCCTGTTAAAGGACCAACAATAACTAAAGCATGTGTCCCTATTTAGAATACAGACAGTGTCCAAAATCAGGAAAAAAAGGTCAATCAGACATTAGCTTAATTAAATCTCCATTTGTCTGGCAGTTTGCTATCATTCCCAAAGCTAAATGAATAGTGTTTGGAGCTTTTTGGTGGTTTGGTTGTTAAACTATATAGGTTTGGGGAATATATTATTTTACATACCGTATGTCCACACTTCAGCCGCACATTTAAACTGACGGTGATGCAGAACAAAATGTGCGTCAGGTGACTGATTTCAGCCTTATAGGGAGCAGGATATTTTGTACTATGTAATTATTAGAAAGCCGTACTGGCTGATATTTCTTCATACTACATGCTCTCATATTAATGAGGTTCTTTTGATCTTTGTGAGTTGACTCAGTCTTTTCCTGGTCTTGGGTGGTGGGTTTAAGCACACTGTGGTGCAAATTGCTCTAGTCTCTCCTCCCTTTCCCCCCTCCTGTAGGAACTGACTTTGCTCTGATGAAAAAGCTATTTGTTGCTCTTCTTAACATGGAATAAAACATGTGCCAAAACATTCTGTTAATGATATACAGTGAACAACAATTACTTGAAATTGTATCCTCTTTTTTTTCAGACTTTCTATAGATACATTGTCAATATACTTGATTTTACATAACCTTACATTTTCATTTACCCAACAATACATATTAATTATTGGCGTGAAAGTGCTAATACATGGTAAATTAGGTTGAAAAAAGACGCATGTCCAGAAAGTTCATTCTTTTATGCCCACATAAAACCTGCCTAACTGCTACTTGATCCAGAGAAAGGCAAAAAACCTTTTTGAAGCCTCTTCAATTTGCCTCAGAGGGGAGAAAGGTACTTCAACATAGCAACCAGAGCAGTCCCTGGAACTTTGTTCTAAGAGCTATTTTCAATATTCATGTATCTCCTCACTTTGTATAAAGCCATCCAACCCCCTTCTTTAAGCTATTTTATATATCAGGTTGAAAATTCCAGTTTCACAGTTCTCACTGTAAAAAACCCTTTTCTAAATATTTTTGGGTGCCTTTGTGTGTGCATGAAGGACCTACTGGTACATAAAGCGTTAGAGAGATTATTATGTGAATCCTTTATATACTGTACTTATATATAGTTATCTTACCCACCGTAAAGGAGAACCAAACCTTTTTTCTTAAAAAACCCTACCCTGCACCCTACATAGACTCCCCTAGGTTCCAGGTTTAAACTTCAGTAATCTACCCTATGTCTTTACTTACCTCTCTTTGCAGATTCACTGGAGCTCATGGGCGGCATCTTCAGCTCTTTGGTCTTCTTCGGGAAGAAGACCCGAAGATTAACGAAGAGCTGGAAGATGGTGCCAGTGAGCTCTGCTGAGCTGAATCTGCAAAGAGAGGTAAGTAAAGAGTTATGGTTAATTACCGAAGTTTAAACCTAGGCTGGGGGGGGAAGGGGGGTACTATGTATGGTAGGGGGTATGGGTTTTTCTCCTTTATGTGCCTCTTCTCCAGTGTAAACAACCCCAGTTCGGTCAGCCTTTCTTCTTAACTGAGACTTTCCCAACTCTTTACTTGCTTAAAGGGTAAAGACAATAAAATTCTGTTTGAGCACTGGAGGCCAAAACTGCAGGAAATATTCTAAATATTGTGCTCCTGCAAATCTATGCTCCTAATACAGCTCAAAATCTTGTGTGTGCCCTTGCAGCTACTGACTGCTTGTTACGTGCATGTATATTGTTTACAAGGGCTTCAAGGTCCTTCTCCATTATGGATTTGCCTATTGCAGTCCCATTAAGGGAATACGTGGCTTTCATATTTTTACATCCCAGATGCATGACTTAAAATTTTCAGACATTGAATCTCAGCTGCCACTTAGCCCCCCAGATTGGCAGTTTGTCATCTTCCTTCTGCAAAGATGCCACATTCTCAGTATTTATTTATTTTATATTATTTGGGCTGCATACTTTTGTCATTTGTAGTTTAGCAAGATACAGTGTAGGAAGATAAACATAGAGACAAAAATGGTAATGAAAAACAAGAAAGATGAAAAATTAAAGTGAGTTTTACAAAAGTGAAATTACAGTGAAAGTAATGAGTGGGTCTCCTAGTAACATTCTCTATTTTTTTCTGGAGTTCTCAAGTGAAGGAAACAGCTGTATTTTGGAATGAATCTGCTGTATATTCTGTTATTTCATTCAGAAACACTATAATAATTCTGGATTTTCTCTTTTGTTAGCCATGGTTGGATGCCTTTTTCTTTTTACTGAGAACCTTTAAAGTTTTATTACTTCATAGCTCTGGAATAAATCAGTATCCATTTGGCATTGTTTTTGGACAAATAATGCATTTTTGTGTTTAAATTAAGATTTGTATTGGGATGAAGCCTGCAAGTATATCTCCTCTTTAGAAACCCCAATTCCCAAACCAGGACAGTAAATATTCTTAACTGACTTAAAACAAATGGCTTAGAAATTAAAACGACACATACACACCCACGCAAAATATCCCAAGGTATTATCAGACAATACAGTTCAGTGTGGAGCTTTAGTCACTCTTAAACCTCAAGCATACATGGAAATAGAATTTGAAAATAAGTGATTTAAATATTAATAAAATATAGGATTTTAACCCACATAATCATATAGTGCAAAATGTAATTTTCTCCTTGGAGCAACTTCTATTTTAGCTGCCGTTGCATGCCTTTCTTGCTTAGTACAACTTTGTTCAACCATTCCAACTTGTATAAATATCTTGGTTGGTATATATTTTATGAGAAAGTTTAATATGAGGCCTGTGCATTTATAGGTTTCTGCTTCACTAATGTGCCCAAGCGTTTCTTACTGTATTGCCAAGTGCTTGCAGATGGCTGACTGGATTGACTTAAGACAAATGATTTCATGTATAAATGTGTTACTTTGCAGTGGCACATTTCCCTGCCTAATGTGGCTCGTTTTGCCAGTGCGTTGGAGAAACACATCAATCCATCATTCATGGAGTCGCACTATTTCATATCGCCTAGTTAATTTGTTGTGAGTTCACCCATACAGTAGAGCACACAGAATTAATGGAGAGACTGGAAGTCAGTGTGTGTCATTTAGAAAATGTACTTGCGCTGTAAAAGATATGAAATACATTTACTTGACAGCATATTGTTGTTTGGTTACAAAAACAGTACATTTACTAAGAAACTATTACAAAGGGATATTTTTTTATGCAAAACATAAGTATTCTTGCTATCATCTGTGGAATTCATTACATAGGTGATATTGTCTGTTATTAGCCTATTTATAAATCTCATCCTATAGTTATATTGAATACAGGTATGTAATCCATGATCCGGAAAAACTTTATCCAGAAAGCTCTGAATTATGGGTTGGCCATCCCATAGCCTCCTCCATTGTAATCAAATTTACATTTCTTAAAATGATTTCATTTTTTTCCAGTAATAATAAAAAAATACCTTGTACTTGATCCCAACTAAGATATAATTAATCCTTATTGGGGTTATTTAATGTTTACATGATTTTAGTAGACTTAAGGTTTGGAGATCCAAATTATGGAAAGATCCTTTATCCAGAAAATCCCAGGTCCCATAGCATTCTAGGTAACGGGTCCCATGCCTGTATATTAAATTAATACTATGGGATTACCATAGCTGTAACAATGTATAACATGTAAAATTATTTTCCATCATGTAAAAGTACTTTTATTTTTAACAGTGTATTTATTATTGACACACTATCCCCTTTCCAAGTTCAATATACTATTAGCTAGGAAAAATTATGAACTATGCTAAAAATCTTACCAGAAAAAAATAACAATATCAGGGTTTATAGATATGGTGGCAAATTTTCTAAACAGGAGGGAACATTTAAAAAAAAAATTTTTTTTTCTTGTCACCATTGTTTTTTTAAACTATTTAGTAAAAAATATTCTTTATAAAGGAACACTTTCCCACATCATAAGAAAATGTATTCTGATGTGGCAAACAAATGTTGTCAACGTTTTGAATCCGTGTTTTTATCTGGTTAACCTTCCTACAAATTGTTTTTAATATATGTGCCATTTTAGCTTGAGCTAGCCACAAAAATGATATTGGATTTCAATAAATCAGTCCCTAAATACTATTGTAAATACTATTGTAAATACTATTTAGGTAAATACTATTTAGGTGTTTTTATTTATTTATTGGTGATGTTGGAATTTGAACTTTCTGAACCAGTTGTCCAGTGCACTCACTGGGTCTGTCCATGAGAGAGAGAGCTGAAAAAAAGAAATTTGTATTGGAAGACGGTATAATCTTCTGGGATATTGCTCTGCATGAGAGTCATACATACTTT
Organism: Xenopus borealis; assembly: GCA_024363595.1. Taxonomy (NCBI): domain Eukaryota; kingdom Metazoa; phylum Chordata; class Amphibia; order Anura; family Pipidae; genus Xenopus; species Xenopus borealis. The sequence goes on from CM044439.1 coordinate 124,246,248, forward strand.
CACATTAGTACAATTTGACGTTTGAGTTACATTATATTTATAATAGGAAAAAGACAATAATATCCCACAAGGTAAATACCCAGTAATACGGAAAAACCTTAACCTTTCTGTGTGCTTAGTAACAAATTAGTGGCCCTTTTATTTGGGTTAACAACATTTTTAGGATAAGTTTGAAAAAAAAAACCAGCTAGAAACATCTTCTCTTCCGTGATATTTGCTATTTTCATCTTTCGTCCCAGTGTGGTGACCTCTGGGCACTCCAGCATGGAAAATCCATCAGCTCAGGCATAAATGGCCAGCAGTATGAGAGAGCATGTCCAAGTGTAGTTAAAAGTGGAAGATTCCAATGAATACGCCCACATATGTAATTGCTGAAAGTAGCACAACTGTCACACTTAAAGCAATAAAGAAAACAGAGGTAGAGTGTTTCCAGTGCACAGTCACTGCTCCAACCCTGCCATTAATTCTATGAACTTGTTAGTGTTAAATATATAATATTTAACTATACATTAATATTTTTTTAAACAACTTATATGCTATGATATGTGTTGTGTGCAATTTAGAAAAAATACATATACATAGAAAATGCTGAAGCACACCAGGACTTCTCAAAAAATAACTTATTTATTGGATCAAGATCAAGAATAAAAAAGTTATTTTTTTAGAAGTCCTGGTGTGCTTCAGCATTATATA
>CM044439.1:124248431-124264113 GCA_024363595.1 Xenopus borealis
GGACATCACCAGATTCTGGGTTTCCTCCTTTTTAATGCTCTGCCAGGCCTTTACTGCAATAGCTTTCAGTTGCTGTTTGTTTCTGGGCCTTTCTGTCCAAAGTTTAGTCTTTAACATGTGAAATGCATGCTCAGTTGGGTTTAGATCAGGTGACTTGACTTGGCCATTCAAGAATATTCCACTTCGTTGCTTTAATAAACTCCTGGGTTGCTTTGGCTGTATGTTTTGGGCCATTGTCCATCTGTATTATGAAACGCCTTTAAATCAATTTGACTGCATTTAGCTGGATTTGAGCAGACAGTATGTCTCTGAACACCTCAGAATTCATTCGGCTGCTTCTGTCCTGTGTCGCATCATGGATAAACACTAGTGTCCCAGTGCCACTGGCAGCCATGCATGCCCAAGCCATCACACTGCCTCCCAAATGTTTTACACATGATGTGGTATGCTTTGGATCATGAGCTGTTCTCCATACTTTTTTTTTGTTATCATTCTGGTAGAGGTTGATCTTGGTTTCATCTGTCCAAAGAATGCTTTTTTGTTTAAAGAAGTGATTGTGTTAAAAAAAGGCTTTAGTTGCTCAGATTTTTACGCAATCTTTTTGTTCAACCCACTGAAAGTCTGCAGTTCAACTGCATCCGAGTTGTTTCATTTATAATTAATTGTGGTAATGTACAGAACTAAAATTAGAAGAAAATTGTCTCTGTATAAAAATTTATGGACCCAACTATGTATATATTAATAAAAATTCAAATTTTTTGTGATTTTCATACAATTTATATTTGCATTTGAAAGAATTATTTTTGTATCCTTTTCTGTGTTCTTGTAATAATGTAGCATAAGGAAGTTCTCTAGGTCTTTTGATCAGCTGGCTTATGCTACATTGTTTTAGTAGTCAGAAACAGAAGTGCAGAGATTATGAACAGCCAGGTAAATTCTGATTTCTATAGCAATTGCAAATACATTGTATACAAGTAAAAGTGTTTAATTATTGTGTACTGTAAATTTCTTTAGTATTACATTTTCTATCATGTAAAAAAAATGTTTTGTATGCAGATCACTTTGAGAAAAGTGTGTCCTTTAAAACCATAGGTTATTGTGCTGTGGGACACCCCAGGGGGATGGGGAGGGGGGGCTTAATGCTGCAAATTGGCTGATCCATAGTGAATGCTAATAAAGGTAATGTTTGGGCTGAACATTCATTAGGTATGAGGACATTAGCTGTAAAGACATTGCATATGAAGAAGTGGAAATCCTCCCACAAATATATAAAGGAAGAGAGTAGTGAAATGAGACATAACTACCATAAGCTATGCAGATTTGCCTTTTATTTTACATGGTACAACTTAGAAATTACATCCGCACAGGTAAACTGCTTTACTTTTTCTATCCTTGATGTTAGCAGTGCCTCAGTACTCCTGTTTGAAACATGCTGTGGCTGTGTTTGTTTTTTGCTCCTCCTGGAAGGGCTGCAATACATTTTGTGAGACTGGAAATATTCCCATGGCACATTTATTCAAAAACCCTTTCTACTGGTTCTCTGCCAAGCTTCTAACACCCACCAGTTTAGTTCTTCTGCATTAGTCATAATGGCACACTGTGTCTTACTGCAAGAGCTCTCTCCAAGAGGAACATATACCCCTCTATGGCTATAGCTAAACAAAGAGGAAAAACTTGCTTTGTAAAAAATTTTTCCTATGAGGCAATGAGTATTATAGGATGTTGATGCATCAGACGCAATTCTTCTTTCAGCCACAAGTACACTGTAGTTGTGGGATCAAACTTTGCACTGGGGGTAAAAATCAGTGAATTATGCCTGAAACTGCACTTTGACATTGCAGTTGTGTCCATAAATGATCCCTTGTAGGTGCACCTCCAGCTTATAAGAAGGACATCTCCACATAAGGTTTTATTAAATAATGCCATGCAAATCATAAATGTAAACGTTATTTTAAAAGATCTTTTATTTACAATTTTTATTTCATTCATTTAATTTATAGCAGTTACCATTTTAGCTCCATCAATATCCCAAATGGTTTAATATGGTGGGGGCAAGTGAACAATTCCACGACACACTGTATGGAACTACACAGGATTATAGAACATAATACTTAATATTCAGATGGAAAACTACCAGTGTTCGCTGTGATGTTAGGCCACCTTACTTTGAAGTCTGATGGAGTCATGAACAGCTGTTGGGCATGTGGTAAAGTCACACCTCATTAGTGCAGAAATAATTAGTTTCTATATATTATAAATTGCTTTCACATTGCTTAATTTGATATGTAAAAATGAGGTATGATTTAAAACAGAGGTGCATTTGTTAAACATATTACAACTTTTGTTTTTAACCATAACCTGAAATACATATTATTGATAAGGATTGAACGTACAGAATTACTGCAAAATACCAAGGAATATATAGCAAGGAATAGGTTTGATATTATAACCAAAAATATAATTTAGCCCTTACAGGATTCTATCTGACCTGGGCACTATAGTCAAGGACTAAAGGCTCAAACAAATCTGAAATAGGGGGATATATACTACTAGTCCTCAATTCAGGCAGCCTAGGCTAATGGGACCTGCTCCGGTAATATAAGCACAATATCACTAATACTATACAAAGGTGTCCCAAAGCCAATATTCAGTAAAAAATACAAAAGTTTATTACATCAATAGTTAAAAAAAATCCTATACAGGCATACTGACCCCAATGATCCACCTAATGCGTTTCACACCTTCCGGTGCTTAATCATAGGTATATCTTTCTATAATTACTCAATCCACACTTTTAAAGCCAGGATGATCCCACCCCTTACACAACTAAAACCATACACGTGTCAATAAAACCTGCCGACAGACCGAGTTGGCAGCTTATTAGCCCGTGTGTGGGGCCATCCGACAGGCTTCCCCGATCGATATCTGGCAATCTTGATCGGGCAGGTTAAAAAACCCAGTTGGATCGCGGGCGCATATCTTCATGTATGCTGTCCCGTGATCCGACCGCCCGTATCACCTCCGTTATTATCCGATCGTTGGGCCCTAGGGCCCATGATCGGATCAGCCCGATATCGCCCACCTCAATGTGGGCACATCAGGGAGAGATCCACTCGTTTGGCGATATTACCAAACAAGCGGATCTCCCTGTCTATGGCCACCTTTAGTTTGTTCTCCTTATGTCTGAGTAGGTTTACTCCAATAACTTCAGTGTTCTCCAGCATGCCAAAAACATGCAGGCAGGTTAAAAGGGTTGGTCACCTTCCAACACTTTTTGACACATTTAGTTGATACATTTCTTAGCTTTAGCACTGCTGAGCAGAATCTCTGGGTTTCATTACAGACAGCTGTATCAATGTATCAATTGAATGTTGCAAAATTGTAACAGTTCAGAATCTGAATTACTGAGCTGCCAGGAAAAATGGTAAAAAAAAAAAAAATGGGAAGCAATTGAAAAAAGTTTATTTCTGGTGAACAATCTGAAAACAACTCAGCTAAAACTGTGTTTGGAAGATGAACAACCCCTTTTAGCGGCTACTGATGACATTGATAAAAGTGCGTGTGTGATGTGAGAATGTGACCAGGGACCTTGAATTCTAAACTGCACTTGGGTAAAAAAAATATATTTTCATAAAATGCTTTGTAACAAGTTGCCAACACCACTGTGAATTTCAGCCTCTCTGAAGAGTTGCGGTGTGCCATTGTGATTGGATTGTTGGAAGAGTCTATATGCCGAGAACTCCCCTACACCAGTCAGTTGAACTGAAGAAGCTGCTCGGATGAGCAGTGAAACATCTTCATTAAAATATCTCAGCAAGTCCAGTTGCTTTGATATATATGATGTCTCAATATTTTTGACTACTTTTGATATATATGATGTCTCAATATTAGACATTAAACATACATTTTAAGGTCAAATTTTCTATTCAAATTTCAGAGAGAGAATTGTCACAATGGGAAGAACTGGTGGTTCAGACTGGTTTTTCTTCAATGCCGAGAAGGATATTGATTTGCCTTGAATAAATGTGTAAAGGGTCAATACAGTGACTTATCTGCAGACCTTTCCATTAACAGAGTTTTGCATAGGATGCTTTTACCTTTAAAAAGACTTTTCACAGTAGAGATGGCCATATACAGGCACAAAAGTGCAGGATACACTTGAAGGCCAAACTGATATCTGGTTAGGTGTACAACTATTATCTTAATTCTGTTTTGAAAATCTCATCATGTGAGGAGCGCATCAGGCTATTTATGCTGTCTCTCCCAATGGCTCCCCATATGACTTTATTTTTAGCCCATTGTTGGCCCAGAGCCCAATGATCAAATTAGTTTAATTTGACCTACCACATGGGTGGCCATATTGGGTAAAGATCTACTTATTTGGGCAGTGGATCTTTGTGTGTATGGCTATATTTGGGTAATAAATACTAGAAATGCCAGTAGACTTTTTTCACAAACTATGTAACATAGTAACATAGTAAGTTAGGCTGAAAAAAGACTCGCGTCCATCAAGTTCAACCTTTTTAACTTTTGTTTTAATTTTAACTGCCTAATTGCTTGTTGATCCAGAGAAATCATGTATACATGTTATTTTACAGATTTTGCATCTTGAATATGCAAACTAACTGACAGCAGAAAGAATCACAAAAGAAACATCACTGCTTGTCTCATACAATTTGCAATTTCTCTCAGTCTGCCATATTTTTAAGGTTTGCTGTAATACTTCATAACTAGCTGAGGCTGTTTTCAATAATTAGCATCGAGCAGAAACAGATAAAGGGGAATCAAAAAGATTTGCAATGTTTATTAGCAGCAAATATATGTTGCATCCACATAAACTGATCTAGATTTATTTCACATGTCTAAAGTCTGCTGGTTTCTAAACATTAGGGTCCATTGCTGTCTGTATCTGGTCTCTCAGAACATATTTCTTTAGTTTCTAACAGCTCAGAAGTACTTAGTATCTATTTTACATGAAGGCTGATAACACAAGGCAAGCTAATAATCTCAATGTCTTTGTTCTGAAGATGCTACAGATGCCTCTATTTAATACTGTCATAAGCAGCATACATCACTTGACAGCATCTCTTGTGTGATAAATCCATTACCTTTTAATTAAAGAGGTAGGGAAGGAACCCTTCTCATCCAGCATCAAGCAACTCTCCACTCTGTGACAAGCATTCCCCTTAGTGTTGCAAACTTATCATTACCAGATGGCCCTGGAGCATGTTTCCCTGCCTCTTCTCAACATGAGACAATGGTTGAAGCCCTTGAAAGCTTTCGAGCTGTAAGAGCATTCCCACTAAATGGAAACAAAACAAAAATAGCTCTTCTTGCCGTTGACCTAATGTGTTTTAAATGGCCCCACTCTGTGTAGCAGAAATACATATTATCCAGCTGACCAAAATTGTTTTCACCAAATCAAAGAGGGCATTCACCTTTAATAGATTTTAGCATATTATACATAGACTTTGTTCAAAGCAGCTTTCCAGCCACTCTCCGTTGTTTTTTTTAAGCAGTTTTCAAACTTTTAATTTTGAAAAAGTGAATCTTTCCAACCTGCAACTGACTGGTTGTCATGGCCACTGACCATTGCAAGCTAAGAACAAAGTGACTGGGAGGCCTTAATTTAATTCCTATTGTATTCTATTCAGGTCTTGTACTATTAATCCTAAAGTTATTTATGTAATCCCTCAAAGTGCTCTGAGTCCTCTGTCATAAGAAAAACAGCATTTATTTCCTTCTACTGTGTACACATGAGCTTCTCTATCAGACTTCCTGTTTTCAGCATAAACCTCCAGGTCTAGGGCTTGAATATGCTCAGTTGCTCCTCTCTCCCTTTTCCCTCCTTCGCTCCCTGCTGTTATCTGAGCCCAGAGCTATGAGTGAGCAGGGAGCGACTCAGGCAGGAATTGATGTCACACCAAGCTAATATGGCAGCTGCTATCCTAAACAAACCGAGAAAGCTTCTACAGCTGTTTTCTTGGGCATGGTAAAGCATTCTGCAGAATAAATATAGTCTTATAGCTTGCACTTTTGTGGTTAATCTGTTGGCAATATATTGCTTTGGTAGCTTCCTTTCTCCTTTAACTATGAGTATGAATTTTTTGCCAATGGTTTTGTGTCATCTTGGGCTGAGAAAGAACATTTACTCTAAATCATTGTCTGAGACCTGCCAGTAATGTAAATATAATATTTCTTGTAATTTTACAAATAATTACTTCTACACAATAACATTAATAGGACCTATTATGAATGTATTACCAGCAAGATAAAACAAGTAATTTTACGTTAAATCATGTTAGTCCTTAAACAATTATGTGTGGTATTATTTTTTTCCAAAATGGTGATCTCCCTTTAAAGTTCATTTCTTAAAGGAGTTGTTCACCTTTAACTTTTCATATGATGTAGAAAGTGATATTCTGAGATAATTTGCAGATGGTTTTTATTTTTATTAATGAATTATTTTGGAATTATTTAACTTTTCATTTTGCAGCTCTCCAGTTTGCAGTTTCAGCAATCTGGTTGCTAGTGTCTGCATTTCCCTCGCAACCATGCATTGATTTGCATATAAGACTGAAATATGAATAGGGAAGGCTTGAATTGAAAGATGATTAATACAATGTAGCATTAACAATATATCTGTAGCCTTACAGAGCATTTGTTTTTTAAGATGGGGTCACTAACCCCAATTTGAAACCAGGAAAGAGTCAGAAGTCACAAGGGTGAATCATTAAAAAACTATTTAAAAAAAATATATATAAATATTGAAGACCAGCTGCAACCTTGCTTAGAATTGACCATTCTGTAACATACTAAAAGATAAATTAAACGGAATACTGTTATGGGAAAACATTTTTTTTAATCACATAGGTTAATAGTGCTACTCCAGCAAAACTCTGCACTGAAATCCGTTTCTCAAAACAGCAAACAGATTTGTTTATATTCAATTTTGAAATCTGACATGGGGCTAGACATATTGTCAATTTCCCAGCTTCCCCATGTCATGTGACTTGTGCCAGCACTTTGGGAGGGAACTGCTTTCTGGCAGGCTGTTGTTTTTCCTTCTCAGTGTAACTGAAGGAGTCACAGTGGGACAAGGGTTTTTACTATTGAGTGCTGTTCTTAGATCTACCAGGCAGCTGTTATCTTGTGTTAGGAAGCTGTTATCTGGTTACCTTCCCATTGTTCTGTTGTTAGGCTGCTGGGGTAGGGGGTCGAGTGATATCACTCCAACTTGCAGTACAGCAGTAAAGCGTGACTGAAGTGTATCAGAGCACAAGTCACATGACTTGGGGCAGCTGGGAAACTGACTGTCTAGCCCCATGTCAGATTTCAAAATGAAATATAAAAAAATCTGCTCTTTTGAGAAACAGATTTTAGTACAGAATTCTGCTGGAGCAGCAATATTAAAACTTTTTTTCCCCATGATAGTATCCCTTTAAATGTGAACCACCTCTTTGGCCAAGGTCCCCCAACAGATGTAAGTGTCTCAACCAACAGTTGGTTGTTTGTTGAAACTAAATTAAAAATAACACCATGGCTTGAAAAGAACTAATCATTGTAGTGGGTGTTACATGCAAACCTTATTAGCTCGTTATCTTCTTTATTGCTTTCCAGCATTCTGCAAAGTGTCCTGAAATCATCCGAATGCTACCAAGGAAACTGCAGAATAACAGATTTTCTCTATCGGCTTTGTGCAGATTTGTATCGGTAAAATGCCTTGTATCTGGCCAGGCGGTAGTATATCCAGTACTCTAAGATTTATCCGTTTGTGATAAGTGTGCACGGTTTCATTTTGTTAAAGAGGATGTGGAGGAAAGATAAACTCTAGCGGATGAGATATTATTATTAAAGTAAGAAGCATGCATTGTCCTTTACTGAACATAGCCTCCAAGGGAGTCTGCTACTTGCTTAAACATGTCTAGACGTGTAAAGTATTTGCAATTTGATATAAATCTGGCACTATACTTATAAATAATATTTCATGTATTGAAACGTGAGAACAACTTGATTTGATTTTGATTATAATAAGACAAGTCGGTTCATTATTTTGCAACTATTTCACTAGGAATGCATCTGGCCAACCTCGCCTAACATCAATGCACCAAGCTGAATAAAAACTGTGTATGGCCACCTGCCTCACTGCTAATGTTTTATTGGTTCCCGCAAGTTTCTTCTATTGACAGTACAAAAATCCACAGTCTTCACTTGTTCCTGAGACACGTTATTACTAGTTTAAGGCTCGTTGTAGATAGCAAGGACAGATTTAGGGGCATTCCACTTTTGTCTCCTAGAGATCTGCACAGCTGTAACATCACAATATATAACATTGCTCTAATTAGAATGTCAGTCTGTTTCAGTGCACTAGATGCGTTTAACAGAAAGGTAGCTTTATTGGAGATACTTTGGTAGCTAAAGCCTAAGGACACTTGTTTGGGTTCCTTTTTCTATCATATATATTTAACGTAGGATTCCATTAACGTAAAAGAGAAAGCAAACATCGACCCACAGTTCCTTGCCTACATAGTGTGCCTTTCAAGGAATCATAAGTGTAAATATTGATTTTCCCAAGTTCATGCTAAATCTCGTTTGCCTTTGTGCATAGAGTTTTGTAACATAGAGCTGCCTGTGACTACAGGCAATGGGACAGGTAAAAATGATAATGATAGCTAGAAGGTGCTCAGAGTAACTTTAGCTTTAAATATGCTATTGTGATTTAGTTTTTAATTGTTTGGATCTGGTCCAAATCCATTTAGCTTTTACCAAACTGTAAATCCTTAGACTGATGGGAGCGTAAGGTCAGATGTAGCTAGAAAAAAATATTTTGATTTGATGTGTTTGATGTTCCTTGTCTAGTCAGAAGATCTAAGTAAGGTACAAGGAAATGTATAGCTTAATAGTTGCTGAATAGCTGTGTTGTTGTGTATTAATAGCTAAACTAGTACATTTAAAATGCTTTGGAAGTAAGGTAGTAAATAGCTAGATTAGGAACAGTCCTGCATCCCTGACCTATATATCAGTTATAATACAGATAAAATCCATAAACATTGGTTTTCCATGTGACATCTGCTTAGTTGACATTGTCTTAGTCAAAAATTAAAAAGATCCCATAAACTCATTATTATCATAAAAATAATTTAAAAAATCATTAAAAGAATAAACATACAGACCCCATGGTATTCCCCCTTATGTGTTTCATACACTCTGGTACTTAATCATAGGCGTTGGACATTCCCAAATACTGATTCTGTATAGTTACTTGGACTGAATGAGCACTTGTATCTGGAAACATTTGGCGCCAATTAAATTTTATGAATCCAAAATGGCTGGTCTACACCAATTAAATCATTAAGTATGACCGCCTATACAAATTGATCTCATTATTTATTACTTGCAGCCTAGAAAGTAAATTAAAATACTTCATTGTTTTTTCATTGTATTGCAAACACATTACGCAGCACTTTACAATAAATGAATCCTTTGCCTTAAACATTTAGCATTTTGGTTATTTAGGCTCATGGCATACACAGCACTTTCTCCAGTGGAATTGCCTTGCTCTACCTTGCTCTACCCATGCTGCCTGATGTTGAATTAAATGGCAACCACCTGTTAGGTCACATAATACACAATTTCTAAGGTCACTCTTTCTGCCATTGGCCTAAGCCTAGATTTAATTAGATGAGAATGACTTATCTCCTTATTTTTTTCTCAATTCTGTTTATTAAAATGTACAGAAAAAAAAACAAGCATTATTACAGTTTTATGGGTAGTACAGTGCAAGTTTACATTTTTTTTTTTTTTTAAAAACAGTACATTTCAATGATGGTGTGGAGTGTACATTTATTTATAACAAATGTATTTTCTAATTTACATCACAACTATGAAAGCGATGTGGAGTCACATACAATGAGTCCAGAGGAGGCCAGCTGTGTATATCAGTAGTGGTGTAGGGGGCCATCATGGGTGTGACTTCTTGGGATAGGGAGTTGGTTACCAAGCTAATGATTTGAGAATGGGGCTTTGCTCCCTTAGATGGGGTCTCTCTCAAATGTCTTCTATTAGGTCTAACCAAGCACCACATACTTTATAAAATTTATCAAGACAGTTTCTTTTCATATATGTCAATTTGTATAAAGGTGTAGCTTTCTGGATAAGATATAGCCAGCATAGGACTGCTGGTCCAGAAGTAGCCTTCCACTGCAAGGCTGTGGCCTTTTTTGCATACATAAGGAGAATAAATAATAGGGTGCACTGAGCTGTCTTGACTTATACTTCCTCTACTCTGTTCAGGAGAATTATGATAGGGACCATGGATACTATTTGGTCAGTTTGATTGAATATGCTGCAGTACCTTCTGCCAAAAGGTGTTTGTTACCAGGTAGGCACAGAACATATGAAAAGTAGTCTGCAACTGCAGTGGGCAGGTCTGTGGTAGAGGGTGCATTCTATGAAGTCTTTGGGGCTAATTCACTAAGATCTGAAAAGTCGCTAGCGTTAGCCGTACATTGCCAGGCGAATTTTCTAAAGTGCGAATTTACGCTCAGGACGGCGAACGGTAGCGTAGTTGCACTACTGTTACTTCGCTAGGCAGAGCGCTGTTACGCTAGCGAAGCCTAATTTGCATACGGCGGGAACTTTAAGTTGTAATAGAAGTATATGTTACAGCCACTACATTCCACTATACAAGCCCAGGAAACCTTTAATAAATTATATAAAGTTGTCCTATTGCCCTACATGTGCCCCCTGTATAGTTGAGTTGCCATATGTTAGGAAATGTAGGGGGGGAAGAAGGGTAACCCCCCAAAAAATTATCGATCTTTTTCAGACTATCACCCTCCTATGCTAAAATACGCCATCGTTTTTTTGGGACTGACCAGGCGAAGTAACGTCTAGCGTAAGTGCTAACGTAGAGGAAAAAGCTAATCTTAGTGAATTTGCGAAATGACGTCACGCTGGCAAATTAGCGCTAGCGTTAGACGCTTCGCACTTTAGTGAATCTGCCCCTTTGTGGGGTAAGGTAGGTCCTATGTAAGTATTTCAGTTGGGTTTGTGTGTCCCTGCTGCAGACCATTCCCTCAAAACAGAAGTCCAAGGCATCTTCCCACATTTCACAATCAAGTGTGGGTATGTCTATCTTTCATTTAGCCTGGAGCTTAGCTAGTGGGGGATTACTAGTTGCTATTAAGTGACTGTAGAACAGGGATAGAGGTTTCCGGAGTTCTGAGTATATACATACTCTTCCAGTTTCCTATTGGAGGTATCCACTGGTCCAGCGGGGAACTGGGAATTCACAGCATGTCTCACCTGGAGGTATTTAAACAGCATTTGGTAGTACATATTTATCTTTGAGATCCTGAAATTGCATTAGTTTACCTTCTGTAAAAATATCAGCTATATATTTCATCCCCATAGGGTGCCCATAAATTCAGGTTTGGGATATTTTTAAGGTGCTTCAGCTTGGGGTTACACCATAAGGGGGTATACTTAGAGCAGTGGGGGGTTGGCTTGGGGGAGAGACTTATTAAATTATAGATCAGGCTTTCTGATATTGTTGGCATACAGCTCACTGCACCCCCCACTGTTGAGTCGTGATGGATGTTGTACTTCAGCAACAATTGAAGCTACAAAAGTCAAATAGTGCTACTTTATATCTGTCATGAGAACTTTCTGTTAGCCCTTGGATCCCATAGAATATTAGGCACCTGCTGCATGCATCACTAAGCCAGTGACAGTTTCTGCTTTAAACCATAATTCCCAGCTTGATTTTCAGCTTAAGCAGTATTAACTAAAAACACTCTGCATGCTGAGATGAGAAGGAGATTTCATTTAAGATGTCTGATTTATATTCATTACATTATTTACCGGAATCAGTTTTTGTTTGATCTTCTTTTAATGCTATGGCTGAAACAATAACTGCAAACTCTATTTGGTTATATTATGTGAGCTATAGTTTCATGAGGCCTCCTAAAGGTCTTTAGAATTTGTAGTTGCAAAGCTTAAAAATAAATCTTGCGTTCTGGCAGAAAAAAGATTCACTCCAGGACACAGGCACCAGGTGGAAAGAACATTGCTTTATTCCCCACATCAGCTGTAAATTAGCAGCCTCCACTCTCAAACACACAGAGCAGTATTGCCTGCACCTATACAATGCAGACACACTTGCTTCTGATATTAAATTCTGTTCATCTGGATATACAGCTCTTGCATTTTCTGGTGTTACTGGTCCTTGAAACCTAATGTATTCCATTAATTTTGGTTAGACCAAGTGATGCAAATGTTTTATCTGTATTTACCTATCCCCTGACTAATATATATGATTAATTGCTAAGTTAGTTGACCAGGTTAGTAGAGACTGGCCTTGTATTTAAGTTCATGATTTAGACGTTTATACTTTATTTAATGTATACTTTATTTTATAACATTAACTCTTAAAGTTAATCCTTCTCAGTGTGTTTTGCCTTGATTTTTATTGAAATTACAACTTGAATATACTGTAGTCTGTTTTGTTTAATGAGATGGCTTCCAGAATGTGAACATTTGAAATTATTTTGTTTGATGTGCAACTGAAACAATATTTAGCATTTTATGCAGAGCCAAGTCAAAACCTTGTCTTGGTTACTAAATACATGTTTTTTTCAAAACGCATCAGTTAATAGTGCTGCTCCAACAGACTTCTGCACTGAAATCCATTTCTCAAAAGAGCAAACAGATTTTTTTATATTCAGTTTTGAAATCTGACATGGGACTAACCATTTTGGTCAAATTCCCAGCTGCCCCAGTCATGTGACTTGTGCCAGCACTTTAGGAGGGAACTGCTTTCTGGCAGGCTGTTGTTTTTCCTTCTCAATGTAATTGAATAGTACGCAGTGGGACATGGGTTTTTACTATCGAGTGCTGTTCTTAGATCTACCAGGCAGCTGTTATCTTGTGCTAGGGAGCTGTTATCTGGTTACCTTCTCATTGTTTTGTTGTTAGGCTGCTGGGTGGGGGAAAGGGAGGGGGTGATATAACTCCAACTTGCAGTACAGCAGTAAAGAGTGATTGAAATTTAGTAGAGCACAAGTCACATGACTTGGGGCTGCGGGGAAATTGACAATATGTCTAGCCCCATGTCAGATTTCAAAATGAAATATCAAAAAATCTGTTTTCTCTTTTGAGAAATGGATTTCAATGCAGAATTCTTCTGGAGCAGCACTATTAACTGATGCATTTTGAAAAAAAAAATTTCTCATGACAGTATCCCTTTAAACATGATATTCAAATCATCAAAAATATTGAAGCTTCGAGCAGATATATTACAGCAAGAAGTTGGAAACTCATCAAAATGTCCTTGCAGAATGAATTGTGTCACATTCCCATCTGCATCTATGTGCCCTGGGAAGTGGGCTTTCTTTCAGGTAATAAGTTTATGGATCCAATCCATGGTTATTGTTGCAAAATCCCAAGCAGGGGAAAAAACTGTATAATTACTCTGGCACATATTCTGCTAGATTGATATATATGGGACCAGAAATCCTTTGCTGAGACGTATATATGTGTTATTCTGCAAATTAGAGCTCCAAGTCATGTACAGAGTTTGTATTTTTCCCCTGCCCTCCTATCTAGAGTAAATAATTGCAGCTTATGAGACCATTCATTGCTTTGTATTGTCTTTTCAACAACACCTAATAAATCCTGTAGCGTATAGCCCTTTTGTCTGAGACTCCTGAAGGTGGCAGATGGTCTGCTCTCAACAGTTATTGAATACTGGGTCAGTAATGAGCACAGTAATTCAATAGGAATGGAATGGGACATTATGAAGACATCTGTGCAGGGTAGGGGTGGTAAAGTTTATTGCAATCTCATTCATTGTCTTAAGACGTCAAGGGCGCAGGGCATATCTTGAGTGCAACCTTTTCAGTGCAAAGAAGTGGTGTGTCCAGCAACCCAGACAGGAGAAGCAAATTAAAGGAACAGTTCAGTATAAAAATAAAAACTGGGTAAATAGGATGTGCAAAATAAAACATGTTTCTAATTTAGTTAGTTGGGCAAACATTTAGGGGCCGATTTACTAAATTCACATGTATTCATGTGAATAAAATCGAATTCGATGGAATATTTGATCGTAGGATCTATTCTATTGGTTGAATATGCAAATTAGGCATATTCTATCATCGAATAGTGACTGATCGAATAGATTCGAATGATCGAATATTCAATCATTCGATCAGCAAATAAAATAGATTTTTAAAATATTCGACTGCCTACTTCGCCAGATTGGACCTACCGAATTGCAATAGAAGCCTTTGGGAACCCTCTCACAGGCTGAGTCCTGATCGAATAGGATTCGAACGATCGAAGTCTTCAATCCTTCGAATCGTACAAATTATTTGAATGATCGAATTCGACGATCGAATGCTAATCGAATTTGGTCGAACTAATTATGGGGAATAATAGTCAATTTGCCCCTAAATGTGTAAAGGCTGGAGTGACTGGATGTGTATCATAACAAAACATAACCAAGCTTCCTGCTTTTCAGCTCTCTAACTCTGAGTCAGTCAGTGACTTGAAGGGGGGCACATGGGACATAACTGTTCAGTGAGTTTGCAATTGCTCCTTAGCCCACAGCTCTGATTCAAAAGCAACATTCCCTCCCTCCCTGTTTTAAATAAAGATTTTTTTTATCATCTCTTTATTGCTGTATCCTGTTTATTAAAACCTTACTATTGTAGCAGCAAATGATATTGTTTATTATTATATTTCTCTTTGTGATGCTTTCAGTGCTGTGTATCATGTAATACATCAGTGAAATATGTTTTCTGTATCATAATAAAACAAAGCATCTTCGTTCCTTTAGAAAGTGGTTGTACTGAAAGCATTTCAGCACAATATCCAACAATTCTTCAAAATAAGGTACTTTGGCTTGCCAGGCTTTCAGACAGAAAACAACTCCTTTTGATGCTGCCCTTGTTTTACCTAGCACAGGCCCACAGCCAAAGAGGTCTGCAAATAGATTATTCCGGACAGCTGTCACTTGGAAGGTAACATTGCGTCCCAGTTCTGATTTGGCCTTGTGTGCAAGCAGAATCACCTGCTATAAACAGATTTCCATTTAGTTTTCAGTCCAATGATACGTTTGCTAAATGTAGAACAATGAGAAAAGCTGCAAACATTACCACTGGGAAAATATTGTGGCAATTACTTTCTATAAATAAGGTGTTGCATTTTAAATGTTCCATTTTCTTCTCTTTAAAAGTGTTCTGTCACTCTGTCAGGATGAATTCTGATACTGAAATTAATCATTAAAAGTATTTTATCCAGCTTTTCACTGATGGGGAGACTCAAATGTATCCCCTGGTGTCCCCTATGTGTTTTCTGGAAAAGAGATCTTTCTATAAATTGATTCTTCAAATCTTAAGTCTGCAAAACAATCATATAAACATTAAATAAACCCAACACACTGGTTTTGGTTCCAATAAGCATTAATGATATCTTAGTTTGGATCAAGTACAGGTGTGGGACCTATTATAAAGAATGCTCGGGACCCGGGGCTTTCTGGATAATGAGACTTTCCGTAATTTCCCGATCTTCCCGCCTTAAGTCTACTAGAAAATAATGTAAACATTAAATAAACCCAATAGGCTGGGTTTGCTTCCAATAAGGCAGCGGTCCACAACCTTTTTTTACCCGTGAGACACAT
>CM044439.1:124283801-124310372 GCA_024363595.1 Xenopus borealis
CCCCCCCCCCCCCAGGAGAGCAGATATTTATTTATAGCTGCAATGAAAGCTTGAAAAATTAATCAGTATAAATTGCTCATACAGCGTATTTGTAGATTGTCAGTGTGAGGGCGATTATCAGCATGGCATTAATACACAGAATACTTTAACGAGGATTATTTGTGAACATATGTCTTGCATTTTCCTTTTATAACCTGTGGACTTGCATGTAGAAATTATTCTTGCATTTACCTAATGCTTACAAGGCGCTTCATACGCAATAGTTTTAATACTCAGTCATTTCTTTTGTCGCTTGGCTGGTTCTGTCTTGGCTTATCAACATGTTGTTTCCCTCTAATAACCTATTTTAAAAAACATGCTTTTTTGTAGCTTTAGGTGTTGATTGTTAGAAGGCAAGATTTGCCATGTTTATAAAAGAAAACATCTTTTATCCATGCCTCTACCACATAAAGCCAAAATTCACCAAATTACAGATTGTCTTTTCTATCCAGTTTATATAAATACCCTATCTCACTGGGCAATTCGTTATTTTCCAGGACCGACCAAAGCATTTTAGGATTACTGTAATTATGATTTTAATATAACCCTGTCTGCTCCCCATGCATATTAATTGCAACTTTTCCCATCTCTCCGGAGGCTCTTTAATTTTTTATGATTATTTGATTTTGAATTAACCAACTAATTTAAGAGGCAAGCAATGTATGTTTGTCACATGGTAGCTTAAAGCCAAATAAGCATTCTTTTGTGTTTTTAATAGCAAAATCCATTTAATCTCTTTGGATTGTATTCACAAGGACTAAAATCCAGAATACATAACAGACAGAACCAATTAAGGGCTGGCAAATAGCCATTTACATATTACTTGTCTGTCTCATTAAAGCTAAAATAAGATGACATTTAGACCAAACTGTCATTAATATATTTTAATGTTATGGTACGACTTAATATATGCATCAGTGATAAATGCCAAGCAAGATATATATTGATAGTACCAGATGCATATCATAGGTATTAGCTATATCAGTGCTATCCAACAGGTGCTTGCGACCCCCTTTTGTGGCCCCCACATGAAAATCTGCCTGCTGTGCCTGCTTACCTTGCGTAAACTTTAAAAGGTATCTGTACTGAGATTGATTGGCCTCTTCATTGTTCACAATTCATATTCAGACTGTAAAC
Organism: Xenopus borealis; assembly: GCA_024363595.1. Classification (NCBI taxonomy): domain Eukaryota; kingdom Metazoa; phylum Chordata; class Amphibia; order Anura; family Pipidae; genus Xenopus; species Xenopus borealis. The sequence goes on from CM044439.1 coordinate 124,284,978, forward strand.
TCCTGTATTTTTCACACATGTAACCCCCCCTGTATTGTTCACACCTGTAACACTTCGTTCACACCCCTAAAGCCCTGGACTGTTCTCAACTCAGACCCAGACTGAAAGCACCACATTGTTGTTGGAGTTGTAGTACAGGTATGAGATCTGTTATCCAGAAACCCATTATCTGAATTATGGGAAGGCTGTCTCCCATAGACTCCATTTTATCCAAATAATTCAATATTTTAAAACGTATTTTCTTTTCCTCTTTAATATACTTGATCCAATCTGAGATAGAATTAATCATTATTTAAAGCGCAACAAGCCTACTGGGTTTATTTAATGTTTAAATTAATTTTTAGTAGACTTAAGGTATGGAGATAACTCATCCCATACGTGTACAAGACACGTGAAGGCTGGAGATTGGATAACACCACTATAAAGTATATTTATCTCTATGCCATTCTAATATAATAACTTCAATCCCAGAAGTTATTAATCCCGTTGATTCCCAACCTCGCCATCCACTTAGCCTTAATATTACTGCCTACTTCACAATGGTTGTCATATAAATGCATTATTGTCCTACATAGTCCAGAGTAGTGTGTCCTTTTTCATGTGTCCATAATCCTGCATCTCTCTCAATTGCTGTATTTTTTTCCTAATATATCTTGGATTCATTGGGACTGCTGTTTTTCTTTCCAAGCCAAAATAGCTGCAGAAATGCTGAACTGAAGATGGAGAGGTAACCTGGATTGGAGGCAAAATAAACCTAGGAATGAGATACATGCCCACACACAAAATTGCAATACGCATAAAACTACCCTAAAACCAAAAGAAACAAATGCACTGACCCATCTGTTTCTAAGCCACCTCTACCAAATATAATATTTTCAGTGTGGTGGTGGTGATAGCATTTTTGCAACCAATTTCTAAAAAGATATTTCATATATTTTCCTTCCACTAAGAGCAGCGAATACACTTGCTGATACATTTTGTAAGACCAGTATCTGTATACCAGGAATACTGGAAGAATAGAAAGATGACCTTACAATGTACTTATCCATCTGTTCAACCCTTAAGCCAACCTGTTGAATACAGCAGTGGTTTCCAAACTCTAGGGTTGACCCCTCTAGAGCAGTCCAGAGCCTGGAAGGGGCTTCAGGAAAAGCAAAAACTTTGGTAATCCTGTTTTTGGGGGTAAACATTTATTTACTTGGACCTGTGACTGAATGACTGATAGCAGTAATGTTCATATACTGTATGTTCACTTGCAATAACTTGTAGTGAAATGTTGGGTCTCCAAGGAGAGCATCATCCCAACAAAGTCTAGAAACCACAGCTATACATGATTGGCACGGGTATGGCTTGCCTTTACAAAAATCTAGGTTATTTAGAATATGGAAAGGAACCCTGCAGAAGTTCAGAAATTGCATTGCAAATTTTCTTACCAAATAAGAATTTAAACAATAAATTGCAAGTTGTTTTTTTATTTTAAGATTGCATGGAAAATTTAAACCACTTTTGTTACTGCTAATGTGCCATTTTGTGTTTATTATTATTATTTATTTTTTTCTTGCAAACATATTGCATTTCCTTAGTTGAGTCACTTGCAATCTCTTTATGTTTTTAGTGAGAAGTCAATTGTGCAGACTTGTTATCTTTATATCTCACATTAAGGTTTTGGTAGAGGAATCTTGGTCGCATGTGTTAAAAAAATATTGTTGGTTAGCTGTGAAGAAGCCTCCAAGTAGACTGCTTGATCCCAGCTCCAAATAAAACCTAGTGTGCTACAGCTTTCTTTCTCAGTTTAAACCCAGCAAATTGTCTCCAAACTCTATCCATGTTGATTTCCCCTTTGAAGTCTTTATTTAAAACACATTTCACATTTGCAGCATACTGAAAACATAAAGATTAACCGTGCCTATAAAAGCTAGTTAGAAAACTTGCCAGCTTTTCAGTGGCTGGTAATAATCAACAACTGCACATCAAAAGTAGCTGCAATCTGGATGACATTATAGCACATCCCTTAAGGAAACAAAGCAGCACAACATTGATAATGTAGCTATATAAGATATGAGAGTAATGACAATACCATTGTTATACACAGGGGTTAGGAATAACCTACGAAATATATTCTTGTAAACATGGCTTAGTGAGGTCACATGATTTATTGAAACTTGTAAATTATAATTTTCTATTCACCTCACCTCAGAATAACATGACCTGTATAAAAGCACACCAAGGGCCTCCAAACTGCTCTGCCTGCACTGATATCCTTTTATATATCCTCTTGGGAGTGCACTAAAATAGATGATATATTCAATTCATATTAAAAGCTTTGTGTGTGTGTTTAGGTTAAAGTTGCTATTTATATGCTTTAGTTCTATGGACATATCATAGGGGGGTATAAAGACAGATACAGGTATGGGATCTGTTATCTGGAAACCCTTTAACCAGAAAGCTCTTAATTATGGAAAGGCCATCTCCTATAAACTCCATTTTATCCAAATAATGAAATTTCTTACAAACGATTTCCTTTAAAATAGTACCTTGTGTTTGAGCAAAACTAAGATATACTGTAAACCAACCTATTGGGTTTATTGAGGGGGACCCAGAAAATGTTGTTGTGTGGTGCCACACAACAGGAAAAAGGACCCCATGTGGGTCTGAAACATCGGATTATGATGTGAATTCGATGAATAAAAGCATGTTTTTTTTCACTTTGAAAGCAGTGGGTGCTGATCATCTGTATACTGAATGAATTCTATTATCGTGCACCACTGGATTGATTGAGTATTGAGTGCGAGTACTACTGGACAATATATATATATAAATATATGTATACTGTATTAAGGAAGGTGAATGGCAAAAGGTGCATACATGCGCAAGAAACTTTTTTTTGATCCCAAGAAACCAGAACCTACATTTTGTTTACTGCACAGTCTCACTAGTTAGAGTAGTGCAGAAGTGCTTAACCTATTCAAACAGAAGACATTGCGATGAGCCTCAGTTATTCATTATTAGTCAGGTACCAGTTCACATGAAGGCATTAGTTCCTGGTGAGGAATATCCCTTTAGTGTTTCACATCCCTTAGCATTTGTTGGTCCATAAATAACTCTTCTTAGTAATGTCCTCCAAACATACATTAAAAATGGACTCATCATGTGCCCTTGATGATGGAGACATGCTGTCTCTAGTCAATGTGATAGAGGCTTGAGGTTTAATTTTAAATAAGAGTGCAGTTGCTCTCAAGGAACAAACTGAGAATGAGAGAAATTAGTTTAGTTGTACAGTAACTACCCCCTTAATAGAATAATTTGTACACTGACAGATATGGCAAAACCTTTGATATATCATTGCCTAACCTCTGTTCCTTCCTAGCCGGAATGCAGCACAGGAACTCTTTACTAACAGGAGGTGTTTTATTGGTTACTGTTTTTTATTATGCTTTATTTATATAACATCCCCTTTGAGGCAAATAGAAGAGGCTTCAATACGGGTTTTGCCTTCCTCTGAATCAACCAGCAGTGAGGCAGGTTATATATAGGCATAAAAGGTTGACGTGCATCTTTTTTCAGCATAATTCACTATGCTACTTTTACACAGCACATAACATAGATTATACATCATTGACATCATAAACATGATTGGTCTTATAAACTTGATTAAAATCAAACCGTCTAATGCTACACAGCCAGCAGCAGTTTTGTATAGCATAGTACCTTTTCTGTTTTAAAAGTTAATGTATGTTTAGGTTGGTTGCTATGGCCTGTTCTGATCCATGTTTAACGTAGGCCTCGTAAATCCCTTTATTATTAAAAATAAAGAACTTCTTCCAGCCTCAGTTACCAGGTCCAACCCTTTGAGCAAGCTTCACAGAGAACAGTTTCACATGTCCTCGCACAGACTGGCACCAGCTGCAATAATTTAATTGACTGTCAAAGCAACATCTTTATAGTTGTCTGACAGGGACAATCTTCTCATTCCCAACTGCAAAAAAAATAGATGTGCCTTGTGGCTGTTCTCTGTTTCTTCAATTGGCATTGCCAGTGATAAAATTGGAACAGTACTGAAAAGTATGTTCATGTGCTTTTTTACCAAGATTAATTGGACAAAACTTCCTTTTATGGGGTCCCAGGGCAGAACAGTTGCCCATATGTCCCTCACCAGCATATTCAAACTCCCGCAAGAGATGATGGAGGCAAAGTATCATGGCATGGCAATAGTCATACCAACAAAATGACAACCATTATTGTTTTGTATCAGTGGCATCAGTATGTATCCATGACATCGGTGTGATGGATCGGTAGGTCAGTGGCTTCCTGCTGTATCTGGACTTCCCGATTGTAATCACAAATATAATGTCCATCGTGGATCCTAAATTATCAATTTCCTTACCAGAATTACAAGTCTTGATACAGATAGTATACTGCTCTGGAATTCACTTTCATGGATCTTATTCTTACTTTGGCGGTGATTGTTCCTGCTGCACATACATGGCCTATCATCTGAGTCCAAAATTAGCATCTTGTTGTCCTTAATAGAGTGTCTGTTGTGCTTTAGGTTTAGAAAAAGTCTTGGCCTACAGAAGAGAAGTTGCATGGTTGAGTGGTTGAGATGCTTTCAAGATTACTCACTAATCTGGTTGCTTTAGACTCGCTACTCCTAGATCTGTAATCTCAATATATACATAATGGATGTTCATCCTACAGCCTTCTGAAAGTTCCCAGGGAAAAGTCTGAAGGGCATAATGTTGAATGTCCTTGATATATGTAAAAGACCCTTCCTCGGGCCCCAGCCTTTGAATATAGCCATGGACCACTACTTCTCTAACTCCTTTTATAATAGACAACCCCCCCCAAATCTTAAAGCATAGAACACTCTCCAGATACTTTGCAATGCCCAAGCAGATAACATTTTTACTTGTAGATTTGCATATGCTGGAGTTAATTTACAAATTTAAAAAAAATATTAATTTCATGCATTTATGCACAACCTTTCATTTGGCTTTTTTGGCATTTATATTTAAATATTGTAATTTAATCAACTAATGACCCAATTTGAAGAGCTATACCTCCATAATGGCAGCATAATAAATCTAAAGATGTAGCACAGACCTGAGTGTAGAAGTATGCATGAAGCATGCTGTTGTTGCTGTTTGGCACAGGAAATCTCCCATTGTGATTAGGAAGCAATCTGAGAGCATTAAATCCTTTTACTTCAGCAAACACACAGAAGGATTAGTCTCTGTTATCCTACATATTTCTTTTTTTCAGTGAACTGAAGTCATTGCATCAAACATTTGTAGAGCTTAATGCTTGAAATTGTAGTTAAAGGAACAACTTTAAATTGATCGTACAGGGTGAAATTGCATCTTGTTTTGATGTTGTTCCAAATGTACCTAACAAAATATATTATGTGCTTTGCAAGCCCCACTGCTTTAATACAGTACATCTCCCTAGCATTAGGGATTGAACAACGCTGATATGACGCTTCTAAACAGATGGCCACACTGATTTCCTAAAACCAAAATACCCATTGCTGTGCGGTTCAGCTATTTATTTATATATTTCTAGATCTGTACAAATTTCACTTCTTCATACAAGGTATGCTTACCACTCGGCAGTTTTTGGAACTTTGTCTGTTTCATTGGCTATGATCTGTGTTCAGATCTGACTGCAATACAACCTCCTATCTGTCTTCCTACAAGCTACAACCTCCTATCTGCCAAAGCTCCTGCCTGGTACAGTATAGAAAGAAAAAAAATGTAAATCCATAGCAGAGAGTTAAATTCGTGGTGCGAACATCATGTTTTTCCATAGAGAAAACCCTGTTACAAGTGAAGCACTAAGGGGCACAAAAGTACCAAAAGAGAGACTATACTAAATTCATATTTAGGGTTTCTTGCAGTTGATTTTTAGACTTTTATAAAATTTGACTATGAGTAGGCAAGCAAAAACTGAAAAATAAGAGCAGTATTTACATAATAATCTATATTATCTCAAGGCTTTATAGCCACAGGGGAAATGTAATCAAATTCACATCACAATTTAATATTCTTAATTCGGCTTTTATTGGATTGCAAAACTTTAACACCTGCTTGAAGGTGGCGTAAACTTTTGAAGCAAACAAAAAAACTTTTTCATTAAAGGAGAACTAAAGCTTGATTAAAGAGGTAGGCTAGAAATGTTGTACATTATGTTTTGTGCTTCTGTACCAGCCCAGGCAACTTCTTTTCTGCTGATTCACTGATTCACATGCTCTGTGCTGCTGTCACTTAAGGTGGCCATACACGCAGAGATCTGCTCGTTTGGCGATGTCGATGATCTCTCCCCGATATGCCCACCTTGAGGTGGGCGATATCAGGATGATCCGATCGTGGACCCCAGGGCCCAACGATCGGATCATAACAGAGGCCATATGGGAGGTCGGATCCCGGGACCCGATAAGTTGCCGACTTGGTCGTGTATGGCCACCTTTACAGAACTTAGGGACCCACTCCCAATATACAGTACACATAGAATAGAAATGTTACAATATAAGGCAGTATTCTGTGCTGCCTTCTATTGTAACATTTCTATTCTATGTGTACTGTATATTGTGAGTGAGTCCCAGAATACATGGTAGTACAGAAACCAATGCAACTAGTGTCAGCATTTAATAACCTAATTTTCTGCTTGATAATTTGTGACGACTCCTAAGCTTAGCTTCTCTATAGCTGCTCAGAGCCCAAAGAGCATGTGAGTGTCACAGAGACTTTCCAAGATGGTGACCCCCTGTGACAAGTTTGAAGTCCTGGATCATTGCTGCTATTGACAACTGAAACTTTAGGCTGGTGCAATAAGTTCAGTATATAAAATATGGCATTTTAGCCACATTAATTTTTAGGGTTTAGTTGTCCTTTAAGTATTACATACATTGAACACTATGGCAAACTATAACATTTTCAGTCGTTATACTTCTGTGATGGGCAAAGTGCTCGCAAAGACAAAATTGTTCACTTTGCAAGCATTTATTGGCATTATGAACGAATTGCGAATGATTTTTACATTAGCCACCAATATTACATTCCCCCACAGTGTACATCTCAACATCATGCAATGGGATTCTATAAATTAGTGTACAGGTGCAGGAGAGAAGTTGGTTTTACCTTTCTGCTGATGCACATACTTCAAAGGATGGAGAGGCATCCACAAGGTCTAAATGCAAATATGGAAATGTTTTGTTGATAAATACTCAGAGTAATAGAATCAGAAGCTCTGCACATGTGTTGAGTGAGAGGCCCAAGTGCTAAGGAGAATGCTTTTGTCCAAAACATGTTTGATGTGCATTTTAATGAAACCCTAAAAATGCACCACATAACATTTACGTATACATAGTGAAGCACGTACCACTGGCTAGGGAAGGAGTGGATGTAAAAAGCCCTGTTGCTCAGTAGCTCACAGATGATAGAGTAAAAACTCTGCAATCAGTTTAACCATATTTCTTTTGCACAAGGCACCAGAATAGCAGCGACCACAAAAAATATAAATGATTATACCCAAACTTTGTGTAGGGGCTATATTAAATGACTTGTTCAACTTGTTCACCAGGCGACACTTGCCATGCTCAACTGAGGACCAAGATTTATCTTTATATGATGTGTTGGTGTACTGGTGGCTGATTACACAAACAGTCCTAATTTCTGCGTGCACTATGGTCCATTATAGGTTTATATAGCTTCTCAGAGGTAGGTGCTGACTATTTTTTAGTGACACTCAAATTTCTCAATATGTCTAGTACGCCTAAAGGGGCAATAAAAGAAAGTCTCTTTTATAGGCTATCATTGTTTTGTGTTTTAACTACTCAGCAAGCTATATACAAGGAGAATGATTCAACTTTCTATAAATGTAATGCCTGTACCTTATTTTTTTGTGAAAATAATATTCTGGCATGGATTAAGGGAAAATATCCTGTAAAGACTTGTGAAGCATCTTGGGCCTTTGGATACAAAGGCTTCGCATTTCAGAAAGATTCCAAAGCCATCAATAGAACATTTGGTGTAATTGTGTTGCAAAGTGATCTCAAAGCTAGCGACTTGACATTTAAATACTTTTCTCTTTCTTAAATGACAGAGTAATAGAGAATTGACAGGCAAGGACTTTGGTGAAATTGCTCATCCATGCCTTTTCTTTCCAGACAAGCTGAAAATTCGGAATTTCTTTCTGACATGGTTTTATTGATCTTCAGAAGATCATACATTTGTAGAAGCCATAAAAGCAAATGCAGCATTGACAAGGGTATTGATGTCTTATGCACTGTCAGAATATACTAAAGGATCTGTATATTAATGCTTATAAGATATTCTCTTTGCAGAGATATTAAAATATCTCCCTCTAATACTCCAGCAATTTTGGAACATTTCTTTGTCTGAACAATTATGTGAATATTTCTGTCTTGTAGCAATACTTTACTGAATAATATTTTCAACTGTAACATTTTTATATTTTTTCCTGTTGGGAAATGTGTTGCTAATACTTGCCTATGTGCACAATGTTTTAGGTGCAAAAGTTTAAAACCAGCCAGTTAAAGCATTCAAACAGAGCTGTCCATTTTGAGGTATCTGAGTCGTACATGGCCTTAAAACTATAGGAGTTGCTGGCTAAGACATTTAAAATGGATCTAGTCGTGTGTAAATGAAATGTATAAAAGAAATGCAGCTATACATGGAATATATAGTAGTTTGTACAACCAATTTACATTATTACAATTTGCAGTCTATGGAGAAATATGACTTCCCTCTGTTTTTTTGCTTTCTTGGGAAAGTTGAAACTAATTTCCTTCTGGATCTAACAGTATCATGGAGAGTTCAAGAGAGTAATCTAACAATGAGGCTTACAATGATAATTAAATAGAAACAAGTTGGGACTTCCTCTGTGCAGTGTACGGGCTTAAGATTTATTTAAAAGTTCGTCTGGGACTTAGAAATAAAGATATTCTGGTTGTTGGCGATTTTCTGTAATATTTGGGATAATTTGAATTCTTGTGACCATGTATTCTTGTGAGGGCTAAAGGAGAAATTAACCTTTAAGTTAACGTTAAGTATGTTATAAATTGGCTTGCTTTTAGAAACTATCATAACTACCATTTAAAAAAAACAAAAACAAAAAAAAAACATTGTTAGTTGTCTAATAATGCAATTGAATATAACATACTAATGATTTCTTTTAAGGTGACCCCCTTTAAGGAAACTAAAGGTGGTTAAAAACATCCATCTGCATTGGGACCCTCCAGAGTTTTTCACCATTAACTGTTGATAAAGGTAGAAAAAAAACTCTCTCAAGAAAAAACTCACTCAATTCCTAATTTATGTTATTGAGCCTATGCCAATAATAATGCACTGTAGAATCACCTATGGTTCAATATGATGTCTTCACTTTTATTTTAGCTCCATTTGAAAAATAATTAATTATAAGCAATGTCCATCCAAATAATGCCATTGTCTACAACATGCTAAAGATTTATTTTAAGGTGACCTCCTTAAAGGAAACTAAAGGTGTTCAGTAAAAAATCCATCTGCATTGGGACCCTCTAGAGTTTTTCACCATTGACTGTAGATAAAGGTAGAAAAACTCTCTCTCTGAAGAAAAAACAGACTCATTTGCTACTTTATGCTATTGAGCCTATGCCAATGTAGTGTATAATCACCTGTGGTTCACTTTCATATTTTTTTAGCTCCATCTGAAAAATAATTAATTATGAACAATGTCTACCCAAATGCATTTCACTGTTGCATAATAAAAGAAAAGTATATCTAAGCAGCTGTTAATCACAGAACATTCAAGGCATTGCTTAAACTAAAATAACTTAACCTAAAGGCAACAAGCTCTTAAACTGTCTCTTAAATTTAACTCTTAGCTTCAGTTACTGGTTGGAGACCTTGAAGATCAAATTTTTAACTTTCAACTCTTTGGGGGGGCATAATTACAGAGGAAGCAGACCATCGTAGTTGCGGGGGGAGTTACAGAAGTGTAGAGGGCCATAAGTCCCTAAATAATGAGTAATTTCAATATATCTTGTAGGATAGGCCAACTTACCAAAGTTTTGGGATCCTAAATTGATTGTTTACTGGGGGGGCCCAGTAACATCTAGTTATGCCACTGTTTTGTGTTAAACATAAATCAGGAATAAACATCATGTGGCTCTAAGCCTGTTCATGAATTGGATTTTGTTTCCCAGTGGATAGTCTGTAAAATGTTCCTTCAGTATGATAGCAAATCCAACACTTGTTTCATTTAATCAGGTCAGGACTCGGCAAACAACATAGTCACTTCTGCTTGTTTGCGGCTATAGGAAAAGATGATATGCCTTAGTAAAGAAAAGGACAGATTGTGGAACTGGAGATAGCAAATGACAGTATTGTAAAGGTCACAGAGGTCTAATTGAAATGTTGGTCTACGTCTTACATAGACACAAAGGATGTCAAACAAATTGCTCCGATTCTAAAAAAACAAACAGTCCTGCAAAAGAATATTTTGCAGGTTATTGATTTTTTTAAAAAATATATACACATACGGCAAACTTTCTAAGTCCAGTTATAAACGACCATTTTCTACTCTGTATTATATTGTATTTTGGTGGTAGCAAAACAATCCATTGCAATAAAAGAACAATTCACTAATTTTCTCTTCTGCAAATGCTGAATAAAGCATTGTACATTTAATTGGATGTGTAAGTGTAAACTCTTAAACATTATATGCATTCATATCAACATAATATCTGCACATGCAATAAACACACAATTCCTGTTCATTTCCAAGAATGGTGACCACAGCTATGCAGAGACAGGCCAAAAATGGCCCCAAGTTAATCTGTTTGGGAGCAGTGGTTTAGAATCTGCATGCCTGCACTCCCTTATCTTTTTTATTATTCATGTGTTAGAAAGGGGTTTTTAGTATATGTGTGACCAGTTTATGCATTTCAGCGGTGTTCTTATGAATGGTCTATATGTTTCACATGGGTGGCTTTATTGCAGTTATAAAATGTGATGTCTGATCAAGAATAAAAGATAAACTATAAAGAAGGAAGTATTTTGTAACTTGCTGTACCTGCACAATTACATAATTAATTTGGGTTGAAAAAAGACAGATGTCCTTCAAGTTCAACCCCTCCAAATCCCCCCCACACACACACACACACACATACACATACCTATACAGACATCAATACAATAATGTATATAAAACAATGCAGGCATGGAACATGTTTTCTAGAGTGCTCAGGGCGTGGGGTTTTCCAGATAAGAGATCTTTACTGTAATTTGGACCTCCATACTTTGTATACGAAAAAAGCATTTGAACATTGAATAAACCCAATATGATTGTTTTGCCATCAATAAGGATTAATTATATCTTAGTAAGGATGAAGCACATTACTGTTTTATTACTACAGAGAAAAGGGAAATGATTTTTTTAAAATTTGATTTCAAAGTAGAGTCTATTGGAGATGGACTTCCTGTAATTCTGAGCTTTCTGGATAACTGATTCTATACCTGGATATACTGTAAGCTTGCAGGATCAGACACTTTCTTCTTTGAGGCATTTTATTTAAACACAGGATACAAAATACAAATCATAAAAGTTCTTCCCAGTGGGCACTACATCCCACACATTTGGTGAGTTATCTCTCTCCCTTACTAACCTGGTCCTCTTGTGGACTACCAGCAAAAAAAGTTGGAGACACCTCTGTTCCAATACATGAGCTGAATTATTGGATCTGTGTACCTGTCTTGCCTGTTCCTTCTAGAATGCTCCCATCTTCCAAGATCTGGAAACAGAGAAAACCTTCTCTATTTATTAACACCATTCCTGGCACCTACATCTCCTACTGGAAAGAAATAAAGGAAAAACACTCTTTTGTACCCATTTCCTTGGTCATTCTACCACAATACCTATACTAAGCTAACTGTAGAGTTTGAAATCACCATAGCCTTGTATATTATGATTGTCCAAGAAAGTATCCAAGCCACTATTAAAGGCAATAAACTGGTCAAAGGAGTACAAAGTTAGTTTACTAGATCATGACAGTTATGTTTTAAACTAGTCAAGTCTAGTTATACTGTTATTTTAGGCTAGAGTAACTAACAATGGAGATGGAATTTGTATTTGGGTATGAATGATGTATAATCTCTTTAAAGAGAAGTGGAATATATAAATAAAGAAAAAGAATAATAATATGGAATTCTATAATAATTGAACATACTGCAGAAAGTTGTAGCTGTGCTGTTATGTTTTTATTATAAAGTTTACACAAATGTCCAAGATGACCAGAAGTAGATGCATGATTATCTTTGTTTATTTGTCCTGCAGTCAGCAGCTGAGTATGTGAAAACCCATTTGCCAGAAGTGCTGAAACAACATCTTCAAGACTTTGAAAGGGATAAAGAGAACAGCGTGCTTTCCTATCAAACCATCCTGGAACAGCAAATTCTAGCAATAGACCGGGAATTGCTGGAAAAACTCTCAGGTTCCTATGATGAAGCAGGTACATGGGGGTGTACTATATGGGTTTTCCTTTCCTTATTCTTTGTGTTGTTTTTGTTTTATAACACAAGCTCTAACATACTAACAAATGATGTTACTTCATGCAACTCCTATTGACTGTAGCTCTACATGTTTGGCGCAATCTGAGAATATGGGTTGAGCCCCATATTATTATCTCTACCTTATAGTATTTGGCTTTGCTGACAAGTAATAAAGCAAAATTAGTACTTTCTGCTTCCACAGAGACTAAAAGGCACAGCCTGGATCTTACTGTCAGAAATGGTTTGATGTTTCAACTAAGCTATAATTATAGGGATGCACTGCCGGAAATGTCACATTTTTTCCTCACTGTTCACTTATCTGGCTTTGACTTTCTGCCCGTTTCTGTATAGTGGCCACCTAAATGTTGTTTGAATACTCTCATGAAAATATCTTCATAGTAAAATCTTGTTATATTAGATAAAATAGTATGATAAGCAAATGACCTATTCATTGACACAATAGGTTTCCTGATCTGTATAGCTCTATTTTAGATAATACTGCAAGTATGATTGTTTTAGCATTATAGTAATTGACATGTACATCATTTTTCAAAACTTCCCCAAGCTCCACTCCCATACAGTGAATCATGAACAAGACTTAAATGCTATTATAAAGAATTAAAATCCCATCCCCACACACCAGCCAGATTCCATTCATGTTGTCCAAGATAATATTTTCAGTATATAAGTACACAAGGATGGGATCTATTTTCTGGAATGTGTAGGACCTATCCGGGAAGTAAAATGGCAGTTCTACAGTATGTGAAATAACATAATAGCACCATGCCTGAATATACATAACGGATACACTTTTTTGAAGTAATACATTCATGTTTGTGGGTACAGGCCATAGAAAGGCTCAATAATATGGCTACCTAATTTAGGGTAAAATACAGTTCAGTTAAATGATAAAAATTAATAGAGGAAACCCTGAAATGTATGTTTCAAATTTACACTTTAGTCACTATAACAACCGAGTCAGATTAAAAAAAACTGTTGCTCGTTGACGTTCTAGAATGTTAAGCTCATTAGCAGTTACATTTTATTGGCACTCTTAATTTTTTTAGTATGGCAGAGGGTTCCTTTGGGTCTAATAAGATGTCATTACATGAGACTCATTGACCGAATGTTTACCATACCTACTTAACATGCTCCTCTTGTTAGTGTGAAGAAATTAGCAAGTACATGCTGTCCTCACCTCATTGGATAATGTCCTTAGTGGATGCTCGCCTTGCCATTAAGAGGCTGCAAAGCCTGCAAACTAGGAAACATTTCATTTTCTCTTAACATCAGGTGATATTCATACAAGCCATGGGGAAAGTAAGGGATATGCAAAGGCATTACGAGCTATAATGTGGCATTGTTCAGATGCCATATAAAATTATGAAGGGCTGGTTTAGCAGAGGTTAGTGATGCATTGCATAGAGATCCAGCTGTTACAGTTTTGACTAATGCAGTAAAGAAATTCATGAATGCATATGGCATGGATAAAGCAATCTAATGAGTTAATAATAAAGGAAAACAAATAAGGATTTCTATGTACAGACATGGGCATACATCTGTGCCCTACAATTCATCATTATTTCTACTACCATAACCTATTACCATTTAATGACGGGTCAATAAAAACTGCAAGGGCAAAGTGCCCTGTGTTTCAGGAGGGGTTTAGGAAGCTGTAACTGACTATAAAAAGTGGGGAAGGCATATTGAATAAAACAGATCTAAATTATACAAATAAGTATACTGTTTATACAGGTATCTATTGGGGTTGTTCACCATTGAGATAACTTTTAGTATGATGTATTTGAGATAATTTGGAATTGGTTTTAATGTTTAAGTATTTATTTAGCTTTTTATTCAGCAGCTTTCGAGTTTGCAATTTCAGCAATCTGGTCGCTAGGATCTAAATCACCTTAGCAACCATGAATAATTTGAATAAGAGACTGGAATATGAATATGAGAGGCCTGAATATAAAGATGAGTAATAAAAAGTAGCAATAACAATACATTTGTAGCCTTACATAGCATTTGAAAAGCTGCAAAGAGTCAGAAGAAAAGGGCAAATAATTCAAAAACTATTACAAAAAAATAAAGAAAACCAACTGAAAAGTTGCTTAGAACTGGCCATTCTATAACGTACTAAAAGTTACCTTAACGATGAACACCCCTTTAAGGCAAAGGCTACAAAAATGACTGTAGCTGAAAGTTTTGTTCCTTATTTCCACAGCACATTAGCGTGTTATATTCACATGCAGATAAATTGTATTTTTGACCCCAGGCTGTACCCCAGCTCTGCTCTTTTTAGCAAACACTGAGCCACCTTAGAAGTCAGAGACCTGAGTGGCAGCCCCGATTTCCCTTATGTAAACCGATCATTCTATGATGTTTGATCTCTGCGAATCTACTGAAAAAATCATTTTGTGTCTGATTTAGTAACATTGGTCATACCTTGCACTAGAGCAATTACCCATAGCAGTCTAGCAGATGTTTTGCTAGACTGATCAAAACTAATTCCTGATTGGATGCCTTAGATAATTGCACTGGTACAATTTAGAAACTGTATATAATTTCCAATGTTGGTTGTTTTCATGCAGTATTCAATCACTTTAAATACGTCACATGAAATTGTAATGTGACGTATTGGATACTTATATGCATTAAAACGTATTTTTGGCATGGACTTCCTCAATATAAAAGTGTATGAAATTGGAGTGCCATTGTGTACTAGCTTAAAGGAGTGCAACATGGGAAGTTCGAGCACCACCCGTTTAGTACATAATATAAGCAAATAAAATGGTTTCTTCATCGATTTTTATCATTTGAATCTAACATAGCAGCAATGTTGGTGTGTTGGCACAAATGGGTACCATTATGAATCAGAAAAATTAGTGGGAATTTCAATACACGGTAGAAACAAAGTGCCTTCTTCAAAGATTTTACAATGTATGTATGTATATATTTATTTGTATTGCGCTCCTTGAGGGCAACTGCGGTAATGATTCATAAATGACCCCTTTAATGTCTTACATTGGCTGTGATCCTATGCCTTGCTCCACAGAGACCAATTTGTCACAGTCTTAGCACATTCAGAAAGTCACCATGGTATTAGCCTAAAAATGATACAGGGGTGCTCATCATGTCACAATAAAATGGCAGTTGGCCTAACTTTATAACACTGGCTGGTGTACTTCTCATTGACTTGTTATTGACTGCCTTGTTAACTGGGCCTGGGCTCAGGCTGTGCATTCATCACAATAGTACGGTAAGTCTCCATTGGCCTAAATGTTGCCATCACATTGTAGATAAATACAAAAGAATCAATGCTTGCCAAAAAAAAAGAATCCCATAAGTGAGACAGATACAGCAGGAAACAGAAAACACAGAACTGGAAAGTAGGAAAATAATCATGGGTCTTTGCCTCAGGTGATTAAAACCTGTCAGAGCACTGCCTGAATATCCCTTCAATCAAGTCATGTATTGTTTAGTACAAGAGCCATAAATGCTGCATTCCTGTTTGCTAATCTATATCTGATTACAAGAACAAAATGTGTCCCCTTGCTGATGCCAGATGTTTCCTGGGCTTTATGCGTGCCAATTATTTAATGTCAATGATGCTGCCTTGCTTCACTCCTTTCTGAATTCATCAGTCTATCGGAAGAAAGCTCTGTACCCTGATGGTAATGATTTTCTTGGAAGGTGAACAAATTTCCGGGTACAGAGAACACAGCCAATGTCTGGAACAGTGTCATGGCAAATATCATGTTATAAATTGTAATTCGCCCAAGCTCTTTTCTGCTCCACTTCTCACTATAATAACGGTGTTGGCTTCATTTCCTCTCCGTATAAGGGTTTCATTTTATTAAAGGGATTTGCGTCAGTCAGTACAGCGTTAGGAAAAACCTGTGGTTTGTTAGTAACATAGTAAGTTGTTTGGAGAATACTGCATCGATTTTATCAGTGGATCCACTCTGTGTATCTGACTCCTTTAGTGGAGTTTAGGATTAGTGCAGAGAAATTGGTTGGAAAAGTGTAGATCAATTAAGGTGATGATTGGGGTGTAAGGATGATGTTAGCATGTTATTAGGTAGGTACAAGTCAGTAGGTACAATACACTAATTGCCCGGCGACAAATCTCCCCGAACGGCTTCCCCTGCCTTCCAGCGTCTTTTATGTATAATCATTTGCACCTATTCACACGCGGCGCTGCACTTTCGTGAAATCGCTCGAAATTACCTAAGGAGGCAACTTCGAGCGACTTTTGAAAGCCAGCGCCGCGTGTGAAAAGGCGCAGGCGATTATTCATTAAAGACACTGGAAGGCAGGGGGAAGCGGTTCGGGGAGATTTGTCGCCCCGAAGAAGAGGCGATTAGTCGCCAGGCAACAAATCTCCTAGAATGTTCCCGTCTGGCCGAAGCCTGGAGACAGGTTTTTATTTGAGAGCTTGCATGCATCTGTGAGCCAATTGAATACGCACATTGGCACTAGGTGTAAGGCATAAATTGTATGTATAGTCTCCTGTATGAAGGCATTTGTCCAACTTGGTGCATGCTTTAAGGGAATCACATGGTTTTTACACTTGCATTATAAACTGAGACTACATATTAATGATTCCATCCAAGTTTTTATCTTCTCAGAGGTAGCGCATACTCTGTACAGTGCCATGTGTATGACCAAGTACTGGTTAAATTCTGCATCATCTACAGTAATTTAAAATCTGAGTATTATGAACAAACTCCTGCTTCATATATATTATTTACATTTGTGCATAACACATTCTAGGACCCAAATTGTATATGTGCAGTTGTCAAAAGCAAGCAATCAGCAATTAGCTTTGACCATTGTTATAGTTAGAATATAAAAGCTAAAATGTAGATCCTATGTTTGTCAACCCAGGGCCCGAACTAGGGATAGGCAGAAGAGGTGCATGCCCAAGGCCGGAAATGTTGGGGTGCTAGACACATACCTTTTCTGTTTGCCTAGTTAGGCCTATGAATGAGGGAAATAGAGGTCCTCCTCGCTGGTACATTTTGTCACTCTGTAATCGCCAATCACTCCTTTCCTTAGGCACCTTCTTGACTTGTCTCAACACTGTGTCAGCTTCAAGTGATGGAGCGCAGGGGAGAGTGCTAGCTTACGTGTAGTACTGTGGATGTTTGCTCTGCAAATGATTAGGATTCGGTTCGGGATTCAGCCAGGATTTGGCCTTTTTCAGCAGGATTCGGATTCACCGAATCCTTCTGCCCAGCCAAACTGAATCTGAACCCTAATTTGCATATGCAAATTAGGGGTGGGGAGGGAATTTGCATGACTTTTTGTCACAAAACAAGGAAGTAAAATATATCGGCCGAATGCAAAATTAGCACATACAACATTGCCACAGGTTTTTGTAGCATTTATCCAATAATACCTGCATAGCATAAAATAAACAACTGAAAAAAAAGCCTGTGATTTTCCCTATAAAACCGGAAGTTGCAAATATTTTGACTTAACATGGCACCCACACAAAGATGTTCCTGCAGCAGATGGCCAAGCTGGAAGGCAGCCAGTTGTGAGTCAGCCCAGCATGAGATTTTCCCCAGCCTAGGGCTGCTATTCATAGCAGGTAAGGGAGCCTGGATGCAAATCTGTTCAGCCCTACAGGACGGCTTTGTTTAAATAACTATTTATTTTGCTATAAGTACAAGAATGTGTGCAATCCCTCTGCTCCCATCCAACAGCTAACAAGCATGACCCTCGGGTATCTTCACTGTGTTCTGGTCAAGCAACTCTATCCTGTCAAAGTGGAGTTTTAATATCTGCATGAGAATGGATTGCCTAATCAAAAAAATCCAATAGAACTATGTGGATACTGATAGGACATGAAAGGCAGTTTATGCGAGATTGATTTTTGCAAAGGTTCAGGCAACTCGCAGTGATTCCAGCAAAAAGAATTTCTTGGCACACAGTCTGCAGTTCCTGCCGGTTGTGTAAAATGAATAAAACTTCTAACTCTGTATGAAACTTAAAGGATAAATATATCACTTTATATAGACCTAAACATTGCAGGCATCTGCAAAAATTTATATCATACAACACGTTTCAACTTAAATAAAGCTTTTATTCAGTTATCCCAAATCTAAAATCCAATTTTAGTACTAAAGTCTTTCCCCCTAACTTAACAGGCAAGCAAATACCTATTCACTGGGGGTGCCAAAATGGTAGGCACCTCCAGTGAATAGAATGACTTAGTTTGTGCCACAGACTGGTGCTCCTGTTGGGAAAAAACTGCATCCACCAGGGGAAGTTTGAATCATGGTACAGATACGGGACCTATTGTCTAGAATGCTTGGGACCTGGGGCTTTCTGGATCTTTTACAGGTCATCCTGTAATTTGGATGTTCATACCTTAAGTCTACTAGAGAATTATGTGAACATTAAATAAACCCAATAGGTTGGTTTTGCTTCCAATAAGGATTAATTATATTTTCGTTGGGATCAAGTTCATGGTACTGTTTTATTATTACAGAGAAAAAGGAAATAATTTTTAAAAATGTTAAATATCATTACAATGGTATCTATGGGAGACACCTTTCCGTAATTCAGAACTTTCTGGATAATGGTTTTCCGGATAACAGATCCCATATATGCACCATGTTACCTTTCTTTCCCCAATTGTCTCTCTGTCAGAATAAGATGGCACTGTGATTTAAATGTCTTGAGCTGGTACTGTTTTTTCTTAAAAGGAGCACAGGTCTCCAGAACAAACCTAGCGATTCTATCCTGTCTGTGTGTGTGTTTACATCCACCAATGAATGGACAGAGCTGTGTCTTTTACTCCCTTTACTACTTTTACTTCTTCCTCTTACAGTTGAAATCCACATTTTATATGCCAGTGATCCCCAACCAGTAGATCATGAGCACCATGTTGCTCCCCAACCCCTTGCATATTGCTCCCAGTAGAATCAAAGCAGGTGCTTCTATTTAAATTCCCGGCTTGTAGGCATAAAAATCAGGTGTTCTGCCAAACAGTGCCTCCTTAAGCTGTCAGTCCATGTAGAGGCTAACAAAGATCCAATTACAACCCTCATTTGGCACTTCCCTGTAACTGTTTTCATGCTTGTGTTGCTCCCCAACTCTGTGGCTCTCCTGTATAAGAGGTTGGGGACCCCTGCTACAGTATATGTGAGCCCAAAACATACTATAGAATGGTGGCTGAAGATAAAATATATAATACAAAATATTCATTGACATATGCCAGATTGCTCAAATGATTTGATTGCTCGCTTATTAAAGGGAAAATACCCCTCCCCCCTTTTTAAAATTAACGCATTCAGTTGGGCTTATCAGGGCCGCCATCAGGGGGAACAAGTGTCCCGGGTCTGAGGGGGGGCCCGGCAGTGCTGCACCTTTCAAAGAGCCGGGCCCCCCTTATGAGTGCTGAAGTAGTGTGGCCTTCCAGTCCGATGTCCCAGCAGAATGCGGACGTGCCGAACAGTCGAAGGCCTGGAGCGGCGGAAAGACCCGAAGTCACGAAGGAGCCGAAACATGTCATGAAAGGAGCTGACACTGAAGTCTTGAAGCCACGTGTTCAATTCTACGGACACCAATGTGAGTTTTTGTTTTTTTTTAATCCCCTGGCCACCAATGTTTTATTTTAATACTCTCTAGGCCCCTGCCACCAGTTTTTGGGCCCCAATTTTTTTTAACTTGTCAGGGGGCCCTAGCACCAATGGTTTTTTTAAAAATTATTTTTGGGCCCCAATTTTTTTGAACTAGAAAGGGGGCCCTGGCGTCAATGGTTTTTTAAAAATATATTTTTTGGGGCCCCAATTTTTTTTTAACTTGTAAGGGGGGCCTTGGCGCCGTTTTTTTTTTTTTTTTTATATATATATTTTTTGGGGCCCCAATTTTTATCTTGTTAGAGGGGCCCTGGCACCAATGCTTTTTAAAAAAAAAAAACGTTTATGGAGGGCCCTGGTGCCAATGTTTTTTTAAACTTATAAGGGAGCCCTGACCATCAATATGTGTGTGGGGGTTAATTTTTAGCGCTGATCTCTGTGTGGTCTTAACTGATGTGGAGTGGGATCAGGGGTGGGGCTTGGGTACCAGGGTGGGCCGAGGCCCTGAAAATTTTGTTTTGCGGGGCCTGTTACTTCTAATGGTGGCCCTTGGGCTTATGTAAGAACTGCCCCCACAAATATATATTAGTTTTTTTCCACTATTTAACCACTCTCTCATCTTGTTCGGTATTGATGTAATCGATTCAGGAACTGGATCTCTCTTTGCTTTCGAGATAATCTGTGTACCACCCATCATGTCATCAGTTAAATGGCCATATTGGCTTTAACTAGCTTGCGCCAGTATGAAATTGTCTCTGCAAATATATGAATGGGGTTTGTTCTCCTTTAATTTCCTTATTTTATTAGCCTGCTAAAGTAGGACATTGTAATTCCATCCTCATTTGTATTAAAAGTAAAAAGTTTTGTGTCCCTGTCTTTGTATTGAGTTAAATATAAGAGCCATTTTAATAAAGGCAGACTAAATATAGCTGCAGGGTAGGAAAAACTTAATGAATGTCAGCAGAGTAAAAATTGCTTAAGGTTGGCATGTATTATGGGACAGATGGATGCAAATCCTGCCTTAATTGTTAAATCTTTTCTGCAGAAAAATGTAGCCACACAGAATACTGATGTACAGAGAGTATGTCGAGGTAAACAGTATACCATGGCAGAATTGGGGTTGCTGGTTCCTGCTGCATAACATGTAGTATCCACATAAATAAAGGATGTTTATCATTGTTATTATTATTATATAAAATAACTAAAGCCCATGGTTTAAAAAAAAAAAAACAATAATAGGCGTATCAGGGCTGGTACTTCTTCGAGCAAAGGAAGCAGCCATTCATGCCATGCAACACTACATATGTCAGAGAACCATCAAGGTAGTTGTATGCTATAAAAACAGCCTGATTTTAAATAAATCATTGTTAATTAATTTATTGAGAATTATCTTATTCATAAACAAATCAATATATACATCTGAATATGTATGCTAATTCTTCTGATGATTAATACAATTATTTTAAGCATTAAGCAGGAACTGCAGATTCTAGCCAATTGGATGTGTGTGTATATAACATATGGAAAATAGATCAGGCCAATGGAAAGTGCGTTGTGCAGCCAGTTGGAGCACCTTACTCACGGAACAACGCAGAATCTATTCATTTTCCCGGAATGGAAACAATAAAAATAATGTGGCCAATTCTGTTCTGTTAATTTGAGGTCAAACTCTGGTGAGAGCTGAGCAGGTTAAATCTAGGACTGAACTTAAAGCGTAATTACAAAAGCATATTTGCATGTTTATCACCAAATAGTAACTGTTTGGACTCTGGCAGCTTTCAGAGGAAGATGGGTTTTGTAATTCAGATTAGCCACAGCTTGTACCAAAAGAAATAAAGAATGGGAAAATACAGCTATTATTGGCTGAGTAGATGATAAAATGCAAGCTTTTGGGATTCCTTTGGTCCCTGCTTCAGGCATGGCAGAATCAATCACATGGCTTTTATGAGTGACAGGCACATGTTATACAGAGAAGTCTGATTTTGCCAAAATAAACAATTTGTGTAATCAGTTTGCCGGAAAGACATAAACAGATTTTGCAAATGAAACAAATTAGGCAACTTGTAGAGATTAAATAGCATCCACTTTGCTCATTATATTTTGATGAACTGCATAACTGAAACAACATCCGCGGCAGCCCTGTCTGCTGGTTTTCTTAGGTGCAGAATAAACACAAGGAACCATATCAGGGACAGTATATGGGGCACAGTTGTATAGGATACAAATGGATGTACAGTATGAGGTCACACATACCCCAGTGACAACACAAATAATGTCCCAGCTGATGTGTCACAACTGATGCACCGACATTGCAATGGAACACCCAGTGGTTTGTTCAACAGTGACACCCATAAGGTATAGAACTGAATCATGACAGGGCTAAAATGACATTCTGTAATGTGCGTTTTGAAACCAAGCTAAACACAATACTGTAAGGTAGAAATATGGCTCCTAATTCTACGATTAGTTGGAGCTGATTTGATGAATGTCCTTGAACATTAGCGTTGAACGCTCAGATAATTGTACCAAAGAGCTCTTAGATTTATATTAAACCATGAGGACAAAATGAGAAAACTGTCAGGTTGCTGGAAGCAAAAATAATGGGGTGTACGCTCTTCTCTAATTAATACTGCTCTCCGTGAAAAGACAATTTTTGGAGAAGAAAGAGGTTACTAGCTACAGAGCTCTCTGGAATAAGCAGGCTGTGCAGAAGATCGCTTAAAGGAAAGGTCAGAGATAAGTTGCCAATGAACAGAGAACCTTTCAAATATGGGACATGGATTCTCAAAATACACTTCTGCATTTTATCTTTTATTTTCTTTGGATTCCTCTTGGTACTGGCACAGCAATCATTCATGCGGGGGGGCTGTCTTGACAGCTCAAGGGTTAATTGATTTTTATGATGACTTTTTCAGTGAGAAGCCCTTCCTCAGGTCAGATGATGTTACTGTACTGACAGCTGGAGAAACTTCCTTCTGACACAGCTCTCAAAGCAGCCCTGTCAACTTGTATATTGGTGATCTGACATTGACCTGATCCTCTCCTTTGCATCTAGGAAAGCACTGGCTCTGCACATTTACTTAACCCATAGGCAATTGATATGGGAGCTCACAAGGAGCCTTGCTTTGCCATAACCTGATCTTAAAATATCTGGGAAATGTTTTATGTGGGGTTTTATTAAAGAGGGCCTGTCACCCTAAGGAATAATTTCAGATCCTATTTTATGAGTTTAATCAAGCACAATAAACTCAATTCAAGCTATATAAATTATTTAAATCTTGTTTAGTCTTGGAATTAACAATCACATCAATCAGAAAGCCATTTTGTGAACACTGTTATTAAGGCAAGCTTTGCATCATGCCAGAATGGGGCACCCGATACCCATGCACTGGCTACACAATTAGATGTAAAGGAGGGAAGGGAACATGAGGAGGGCAGTGGTATCTGGGAAGTACAGAATGGAAAGTGGAACTAATTGCATGACCCACCTCTATGCCTAAAGGTGGCCATACACATAGAAATCCACCTCATTGATAGGCTGATCCGATCATGGGCCCTAGAGCCCAACATTGCAGGAAATATGTGTGGTCGAATCACTGTATTTATAAGCCTGTTGACTTTCGGGGCAGATATCGATCGGGGAAGTCCTTCGGAGGGCTGTGTATGGGGGCCTTAAAGCGTAGAGAAGGGGCAGGCAATATATGATTGACAGCTGAGAGTTATAAATTAGCTTATAAAAGGGTTGCCATGTTTTGCCTGATCTGACCCAGGGCAAGTTTCGGAGACGTGACGTAACAGGGTGGAACTGTGGCACATGGGGCACGGTTCTGTGACGCATGGGGGGCGGGTTGTGATGTCAGGGGCAGGGCTATGACATGACGATCGGTGATGAGCTGACCACCGTGTCAAGCATAAGGAATACTGCCTGGTTTTCCTAATTTGGGAAACCAGGGGGCAGGCAGTTTTGACCTGGGGAGCCCTTCAAAAAAAACGGCTACCCAGGTCAAAACTAGACAGGTGGCAGCTCAAGTTTATAACAGGAATGTATATTTTAATTCAGCATTGTAGCAGGTGGCAACCCAATCCACAAGTCATGGTGATACCTCATGGTCACAACTGAAACAATTTTCCATGCTTCAATGGATGCTCCGGGAAGGCATAAAGGGTAAAAAAGGTATGGGACCTGTTATCCAGAATGCTCGGGACCTGAGGCTTTCTGGATAATGGATCTTTCCATAATTTCTGTTATTTTCATACCTTAAGTCTACTAGAAAATCATGTAAACATTAAATACACCCAATAGGCTGGTTTTGCTTCCAATAAGGATTTATTATGTCATAGATTGGATCTGTTTCTTTACTACAGAGAAAAAGGGAAATCATTTTAAAAAATTTGGATTATTTGAATAAAGGGAGCCTTTCCATAATTTAGAGCTTTTTGAATATTGGGTTTCCGGATAACAGATCCTATACCTGTACTAGGCAATAAGTAAAAAAAGGTGGAAAACCTTGTGCGTTAAGTTTATTCTAGTATATATTAAGTCTCTCAATACATATACTGTGCTATATCTACTACTACAACTAGCCAGTTCATTATAACCTGCTTTATCCTCCAGCTGTGTGGGAGTACGTATGTAATCTTGCTCATTGCAGGGTATGAGTTTGGCATTCCTGCTGCATTTGTGAAAAAAGAGCTTTCCAGAAGCCTTTTCTTTTGTTTGCTTTGCTTTTCTCCCCTGGAATGTTGGAATTTGTCTGTGGAAAAGCAATCAGTGGAAAAACACAACAAAATCAAGCACATCCCATAATCTCCTGCCCTGTGTGT
This sequence comes from Xenopus borealis, assembly GCA_024363595.1. Taxonomy (NCBI): domain Eukaryota; kingdom Metazoa; phylum Chordata; class Amphibia; order Anura; family Pipidae; genus Xenopus; species Xenopus borealis. The sequence goes on from CM044439.1 coordinate 124,309,948, forward strand.
GTAGAAGAGGCATAAAACAGCTGGATAACTGTGTATCCAATGATGCTTATCCAAGTATTGATTCTGTGCTGTGTTTTACCATATGGGCCTGTTTAAAAGTAAATAAACTTATCTCATATATATTAAATGGAACTCTTGCATTAAATGTGTCTTCCTACAGATCTTGTGGAGTGGGTTTTTTTAAAGGACCAGTAGCACATTTCATGCTGTTAAATTAACAAACAATGGTCTTTATGGGGATAATTTACTATGGGCGTGGCACAAATGCTGGAGCACTAGGGGTGCAAAATACATTAAATATTTTCATTATACCCATAATACAGTATTGTGCTGGGCTGAAAAGGCACTAGGGAACTCTGCGTGAACCTTGCACCCAGAGGCTCTGGGTGCACCAGTGACTTTCCTTAAAGGGGAATTCAACCCCC
>CM044439.1:124324096-124337061 GCA_024363595.1 Xenopus borealis
TTGTAGCACTGCCCTGAGTATTCTGCCCAGAATGCCTAGCTTTAGTAAACTCCTCCACTAGAAGTATCACAAGATTTGCCTGTCGTGTCCCTGCTGGTGATGTCATTATGCAAATGCACTAACTTACAGAAAGTGGCAGCACTACTGAACAGCAGTTAACACTGAAGTCTGGCAGATTTGAAAATAGCTGAGAATGTTTATTAGGCAAGCAAGAAATTTCAACTGAGCATGTGTGAGATTTCAGAGCTGCAGTTGGCTGTGAAGATATAGGTAGGAGGAGTCAGTGAAATGCAAGATGTCTGCCTCAGCTAGAACTGCAATAGAGATAGGGGAGATTTGGCAGAAGGTATAGTGAGCTGATGATTTAAATTATACAAACAATTCTAACTGTTTTAAAGGACCAGTAACATCAAAAAATGAAATTGTTTTAAAGTAATAAAAATATAATGCAGTGTTGCCCTGCACTAGTAAAACTGCTGTATTTGCTTCAGAAACACTACTATTTTTTATATAAATAAGCTGCTCTGTAGCAATGGGGGCAGCTATTCAAAGAAGAAAAGGGTCAAATTACACAGCAGATAGCAGTTAAGCTCTGTAGAACATAATGTTATCTGTTATCCATTATTTAGCCTGTGCCATATAGCCTTTTTTCAATGTCTGCCATTGTTACACAGCAGCTTGTTTATATGAACTATAGTAGTGTTTCTGAAGCAAAAACATCAGTTTTACCAATGCAGGGCAATACTGCATGATATATCTATTACTTTAAAACACTTACATTTTTTGGTGTTACTGTTCCTTTAAAAATCAGATTTCTTGAACTTTCACATAGTGACTTTACTTAGTAAATAATTTTAGTTATGATTGGTGCCCTTTAAGTTGTCTCAAGGACACCAAAAATTATCATTTCTCTGTGTGACATGCACCCAAAGCCTCCAGCGCTGTATCATATCCATGGCCATTTGTTGCCTAGTGTGCAATGTTTAAATTTAAATAGATGTAAATCATTTTCTGCGGGTGCTTCTTTTGAGAATACGGTTAACAACTAAGTGGCTGACAGAGTAGCACTCAGCTCAGCATGTTACATTTTCAATTTCTATAAGTCTTTCAGTGCATTATACAAAAGAACGTAATAACTTCAATTCACTGTGCATTGTTCAATGATCTTTCTATCATAACTGCTATTATTAGAGCAGGAATAAACGTGCTGCCACTTTGAAGCTTATGTCTCTCACATTGTATTTCCAGTCACAAAGATAGCATCCCGTGATGCAGAAACATGGAGCTGCACAACAAGCCTCTGCACCTTGCATTATACACCTGATAGATAAGAGATTGTGTCAAGGAGTGCTTAGGCAAAGGCACACTGGAAAGGTACTTACAGCATGTGCCTCATCAGGCCCCATTTACCAGGAACGAAATGCTTCTTGCAGTTAAATCTTGTTGTATATAGTGCCTAGGTAGCAGGTGAAGCTTTCATGTGGCTCCGGATTGTTACATTCACAGTGTTCCTGAATAACAACGTAAATCTCCTGTTATCTGTGCAGTCGATCAGTGTTCAGTCACAGCAATGATGGACCCAACGAGTGAAATAAGATCAGGGTCCCTAATTAATAATAATTCTAAGGTGCAGATATAGTTGTGCTCATAAGTTTATGAGAATTTATGATGTATTAACCATTTTTCAGAGAATATGAACGATAACACAAAAACTTTTCTTTCACTCATGGTTAGTGGTTGGCTGAAGCCATTTATTGTCAAACAACTGTGTATTTTTTTTAAAATCATAATCACTACACACACTACCCAAATTACCGTGATCAAAAGTTTACATACCCTGGTGATTTGGCCTGATAACATGCACACAACTTGACACAAAAGGGTTAGTAACCATCTTCGCCTCTGATCTGTTTACTTGAATTAGTGGGTGTGTATTAATGCTCAATGACTTGGACTCCTGACTCCTGACAGACCCTTGCATCTTTCATCCAGTGCTGGGGGAAAGCAAAAGAATTGTCAAAGGATCTGCTGGAAAATGAAGCTCTTTCACAGGAAAGAGATATAAGATCTCAAAGGAATTTAGAATGCCAATCAGCAGTGTTCAAACTCTAATAAAGAAGTGGAAAATTTGAGGTTTTGTTGAAACCAAACCACGGTCAGGTAGACCAACTAGGATTTCAACCACAACTGCTAGAAAAATTGTTCAAGATGCAAGGAAAACCCCACAAATAACTTCAGGTGAAATACAAAAAATACTGGAGGAAAATTTGCACTCATCAGCCCGGAAGCTGCGCATGGGACGTACTTGGACATTCCAACATGACAATGATCCAAAACACAAGGCAAGTCAACCTGTCATTGGCTACAGCAAAATAAAGTGAAGGTTCTGGAGTGGCCATCTCAGTCTCCTGACCTCAATATCATTGAGCCACTCTGGGGAGACCTCAGACGTGCAGTTTTATGCAAGACAGCCCAAGAATTTACAGGAACTGGAGGCTTTTTGCCAGGAAGAATGGGCAGCTTTACCATTTGAGAAGATAAAGAGCCTCATCCACAATTACCACAAAAGACTTCAAGCTGTCATTGATGTTAAAGGGGGCAATACACTGTATTAAGAACTGGGGTATGTAAACTTTTGATCAGGGTCATTTGGGTCGTTTGTGTAGTGATTATGATTTAAAAAGAGTAAAGATTGCTCAGAGTGCTTGTTTAATGTTGCTGTGAATTAGAAAAGACTCTTATTTATTTCCTAAAGAGAACAACATCATAACAGTTCGCATTCTTTCTTCTGATGCTTCTGACAATCATATTGTGTATATATAGTTGGAAAATGACCATCAGGTGGCACTGTAGTTCCATAATTAATTTGTTGTGGAGTGCTCCAGCCCTTAATTAAATCTCCAAAATGAGGGTGTCAGGTGCTCAAACTGGATGACCTTTGCCTGCCCTTCAGGTACAATGTTCCGTATAAAGTAAAACCAGTAGCAAACTGATGTACTTGAGAAAACTTGAGTGGTTTATTTAGCCCATGTGCATACAAATAAAGGGCAATGTTTCGGACTCCACTGAGTCCTTTATCAAGCTAATAAGCATAAGCATACAGTATCCATTTTTATCTTGGAATCTGCAAAAAAAAATTACTGAAAACTGACAAAGTGCTTAGAATAGTTTTACATTTTTAGTAATGAAAAAATCAGCGTAATACAATCAACGAATGGTGGAACACACTATCACCCTCAAAACTACATATCACACCATCTTTAAGGCAAAATATTAAAAGTGCTACAGAGACCATACTCAGGTGTCCGTTTACTAAAATGCATTAGCAATGTGTCCTTGCCCAGGTTTAATAAATGGTGATGCACCTTATGTGTCTTGCAGGTGCTGGAGTTTCCACCATAAATTTTGCAGATTTTTTTGCCACCAAATTATCAGTTATTTAAACCCCTTGAAGGGGTGGTTCACCTTTAAGTTAACATTATGTTATAATATGTCAAATTCTAATTGGTCTTCATTATTTCTTTTTTATTGTTTTTGAAATATGTGCCTTCTTCTACTTCTGAATCTTCCCAGATTTCAAATGGGGGTCACTGACCTCATCTAAACACAAATGCTCTGTAAGGCTACAAATGTATTGTTATTGCAACTTTTTATTACTCATCTTTTCTATGGGTCCTCTGCTATTCACATTCCAGTCTCTTATTCAAATCAATGCATGGTTGCTAGAGTAATCTTCACCTTAGCAACCAGATTACTGAAAATGCAAATGAGCTGCTGAATAAAAGCTAAATAACTGAAAAACCACAAATGATAAAAAATGAAAACCAATTGAAAATTGTCTCAGAAATTGGCTCCACATCATACTAAAAGTTAACTCAAAGGTGAACAACCGCTTTAAAAAGCATAGGGAAAGAAGGTTTTTACTGGGTAAATGTTTGAACCATCCAAAGAAATTCTTATCTGGAGCTTTACTTTAGCTTTTGTTGTTTTATGGAAAGTGGGAACAAAGATTTTTGGAATACGCAGGTACAGTATGGGATCTGTTATCCAGAAGCCCATTATCCACAAAAGCTATGAATTACAGGAAGGCCATCTTCCACAAAAAAACATTAAAAATCCTTCGTCCTTTTCTTTTTCCTTCTTATATTATAATTAATAATTTTCTATGGTATCATTGATCCTTATTGGAGGCACAACAACTTTATTGGGTTTAATTCATGTTTAAAGGATTTTTCAATAGACATACGGTAAGCAAAGCTAAATTACAGAAGGATCCCTTATCCAGAAACCCCAAGTTATGAGCATTCTGGATAAATGGTCACATATCTGTATCAGTTTCACTGATCACAAGGAACCCTTATGACAGTATCTTAGTGATCTTAAATCTGAAACTACCTACTCCGTGCTGAGCAGAAATGTCATAGCCTTTTAAATTATGTACACTAAAGGGAACCAAAGAGGTGGAAGCATGGGTAAAGTGATGTATCCTAAAACAGCTCGGTCGCAATAATACAGCTAGCTTTAACTTCACCAAAAACAAAGCGCATGGTTTTATTGCATGACATAGTGCTATTATTTTTACTAGGACTCCAAAAAACATTTTTACCACCCTGCTGTAAAACAGTGATTCTGTATTCTTAATGCAACTTAGTCCTGTATTGTTAGCCAATTGTCTTCTGAGGCTTCTTAAAATAGTCTCACAATCTTAGTGTTCATCATAGCCTATTAGCTGAAGCAAATTTCTGTCCTCTTTGCAATTAGGAAACACTTATAGCAACATCCACTCATAAGCTGTAGCACAAATTAAGCCATTTTTATAGCTTTTGTATGAGCACATTCTCAATAATTATGTTAAGGGTCTGGAAACAACATTTTGCAGACTGTGCACAGTTATTGGAAGTATGAGAACCAATAGAAAGATATAATATTTACATGACCTTCTTGCCCTCTACATTTACACACCATTCATTTTAATTCTGTAGCAACAACAGTATTCAATGCATCAACAATTTTCCAGGTAACCCCAAAACAAATAGTTTTCTGCTTAGCAACTGCAGAGAAAAATGATATAAATAACTGTGCCACTAACTAACGACGCATTACATCTACAAAATAACATTTCATTGGTTTTCGGACATTTCATTCTACTTCTTTGGCTGTGATGTTGTCCCTCTGTCTTTTGCACCCCTTTTGCCTGCTTTCTGTTATGTTTTTATTATTCTTTTAATTTTGTCCATGCCTGCTTTTTATTATCCATTTGCCCTCTTTGTTCTACAGGAATGGGATTTGTTATTTGAAAAATCCATTTTATCCACTTATAAAAATTTTAAAAACGATTTCCTTTTTCTCTGTAATTATGAAACTATCCAAACTAAGATTTAATTAATCATTATTGGAAGCTAAATCAGCCTATTTGGTTTATTTAAAGTGATTACTTGATTTTCTAGTAGACCTAAGGTATGAAGATCCAAATTATGGAAAGATCCATTATCCAGAAAACCCCAGGTCCCGACCATTCTGGATACCTGTACTTTGTTTTCCACTTACGGTATCCATATCACCTTTCTGCTTTATCCTCTCCTCCTCTTCTATTACTTATTCAATTAAGTGGTTTATCACATATCCAATATTTGTCTGGGCATGTTTGTTTGCATGTACCTGGGTGTGGAGACTTGTTTAATGCTGTGATTGTATCAGGTGTGTTTTTGTGAACTTAAAGGAGGAGCATATCTGTGACCAAAGCAGGGTCTGGAACCTGAACGTTTCCAGTTTGCTTTAGTAATTAGAACTTCTCTTGCAAGGCCAAAATTAAATCATTATATACTGCTAACTTTTCCAATTAACTTGTGCCAATTAAATGTAAAATTATTCACAGGCAGAAAGACTTTTCTAATTATCAGTAGCTTTTTGCACATGCAGTAAAAATGACAGATTTTTGCCTGAAGATGCATACAGTTTGTAAATTAAAATAAGCCAAAATTGGACAGACTCTTGAAGGGCAATATGTGTACTTAACTATCATTTTTGTATGTTGTTGCAGCTTAGGGTAACGTTTGTTAGTGCTTTATAAATAAGTGATCAAATTCATACAAAGGACCAGATTCAATTTAGTGAGAAAACAATTTATCACACAAGAACTAATGGATTAATTTTAATGTGATTCAATTCAGAAAAACGTGTCTATCACATGGAAACTCTATTGGAGTGTATGTCTCCAATGAAGCACACGGCGCACACTTCCTGGTTCCTGAAGCGTCATGATGTCATTGCGTTTTTGGTGCGAAGTCTGAATAATTTAAAGGGGCCTCGAACTAAAACTGATTGCCCGTTATTAGGTCTACTTTGTTAGTTCCTGGGTGTTTTTATATTGTTTGTTTCGTCTGGTTTTGATCCCTGCATGTCTGACATTGCTTGTAATCTGTCTGAATCAAACTCTGCCTATGTGACCTTGCTTATACACTGACTAATCCAACCCTAGCCTGCCTGACATTGCTTATACTCTGCTTGGACCGACTTTTGCCTGCCTGACCTCGCTATTCTTGTTATCCCATTGTTAGTTGGGGTTGCCTTCCATCCAAAACTTGGTAACAATCTGGCCCCTTTGCTTGTCCACAATTTCTGTTTTGCTCCTCTCATTGAGCTGTGCATACCTCCCAACTGTCCCTTTTTTAGAGGGAAAGTCCCTCTTTTGAGAGCTCAACCCACAGTCCCTCGTTTGTACTGGAAAGTCCCTCTTTTGTCTGCACTGAACAGCCAGAAATAGAAACAAAGTTTCTAACTTAATTGGCTTTTGGTAGAGAGCCCAGAACAGCTAACAGGTGCAAATAAGGTACTTTGTAAAAATTTTGAGATAAGAAACTAAGTAATTGTAACAGTTTAGATAAGGAGAAATATTTTCAGACTTTCTTAGCCTGCCAAATTTTGTAAAATGAACATGGTAATTAGGGGGAGTGGTCACAAAAATGGGTGTGGTGAAAAATGTTGCCATGCTACAAGAAAAAAAACTTTTTGTCCCTCTTTTTACTTCCAAAATGTTGGGAAGTATGGCTGTGACCAGGAGCTTACCACTAATTCTGCATTTAGGGAGCAGATTGTAACAGCAAAAAAGTGAAAGTAGTTTAAAATAATGAATATAATGTACTGCTGCACTGCTCTGGTAAAACTGTTGTGTTTGCTTCAGAAAAACTACTATAGTTTATATTAACATGCTACTGTGTAACCATGGGGGCAGCCATTAAAAGCCGAGAAGAAAAAAAGACACAGGAAACAGCAGATCGCCCAATCACTACACAGCAGCTTGTTTATATAACTATAGTTGTGTTTCTGAAGCAAACACACCAGTTTTACCAGTGCAGGGCAACAGTACATTAAATGTCATTCATTTAAAACACTTACATTTTTTGGTGTTACTGTTCCTTTAACAGACTAAAATACAAAAATGAGTGGTTAATGGTTAATCAAAGACAATTTGCCCATATAAACAGACAAGGTTTCAACATTATATTAAAGCGGAAGGATCATTTATTGGAAAGATACTACGTAAGTAGCCAGGGCCGGCAGTTGAGCAGGGTTAGAACTATTCAGTAGAGATGTTACTTGTCTTTCTGCCAGACATTACACAACCATAAACAACTGTAAACAACATAAAGTAAATTCCATCATTTTTATGTGTATAATAACCTGGGGACCATGAACACCTCCTTCTAGACTGTGGAGGGATATTGAATGCTATTATTAAAATATTTATAACAGAGAGAGATCTGTGGTTTGTACAGCTGTGAGTGTATTACATAATAACTGTGCTTTGTATATGTATAAATATGTCTAAATCACTGACAGTGAGACATGTACAGTATAAATAACCCTAGACTAAAAGATTGCTTCCTTCTTGTAGTGAACATGTTTATCTAGTCACGCAATGCAACCAGACAGAAAGTAAACTGCCACTTTCAGATCTGGCTGGCGGGTTCATTTTCATTTGATCGTAAGACGTCCATAGGTGTTTGTGTCTAGAAACATCAAGATGTAGTGGTTTTTAGCTTTCAAAGAAATGGCATTCATATAATAAATACCAGTGGAATTAATAGCAGGGAGGGCAGAGGGTCCACCAGAAGGTGGTCAGCGTAGCAGCAATTCTGCACACCATATTGGCGGGACTTGCATCATCTCCTGCAAAATGCTAATTAGGTTACTGGCAACTACTGTATGTGTTACTGTTTGCTTCACTGATTTACAACCTAGGGGAAGGCTTACACCATTTGTTAGATGAATTGGTAGCTAGAGCCAATGAGTTGATGGTCTAAAGATCCAACATGGTCTAAAAGGAAAATATTCTTGAAATCTTTGTGCAGTGATATGTGCTTTAATGTTAGGCAATTGTACAGTTACATTATTTTGTTTTTTTAAGGAGAATTGAGGTTATGTTTCCAATCCATATTGCCTAGGCAAGTAATTCTAAGACATGCAATAATCTACCGGAAACCCAACAATCCCCTTTTGAGGTTCTTAATTCAAGACAGTCGCATGGAAATCTGTCCCACTGCAAGGAATGCCCATTTGTATGCCAACATCTTTATCAGGTTCAAACCCAGGTGCACAGTGGGAATATTTACTGGCAACCTGGTGAAACATCATAGTGAATAGTAAGAAATTGTACAAAACAAAAATACATTTATATCAATTTACTAGGGATGCTTACCAGTAAGAATTGAAATAGCTTGGAACACAGGGAATAAAGGTCAACAATGTTTTCGTAATGCTTAAAATCCTTCCCCCACATTGGAAGAATATGTTTCTTAAGTAATGTCAGTAGTGTCTGTTCTGCATATTGTGGCTTGAAGCCTCAGTCTGTTGCACATTCCTGTTTTTATTCAATTTCACAAGTAACGGATGTAGTAACCTTATTTTTCCTCCTTATTTCCAGGTACCACCTGCTTAATTGCTCTGTTATCAGACAAAGAACTCACAGTTGCCAATGTTGGGGATTCACGAGGTGTGTTATGTGACAAAGATGGAAATGCTATTCCCTTATCCCATGATCATAAACCGTACCAGCTAAAGGAAAGGAAGAGGATTAAAAGAGCTGGTAAGAGCCTGCCTGTACTTACATGCTTTGGAAATCTCACTTACCTGTATCAACTTGTGTCTATCTACAGCACTATATTGCATATCCTTGCACAGCTGTCTATTCTTATACAGGTATGGGACCTGTTATCCAGAATAATTTACATCTGGCACTTTCCAGATAACGGATCTTTCCATAATTGGGTCTTCATACCTTAGGTCTACTAGAAAATCATGTAAACATTAAATAAACCCAATAGGTTTTGGCACCAATTAGGATTAAGTATGTCTTAGTTGGGATCGAGTAAAGGCTACTGTTTTATTATTACAGAAAAAAAGGAAATCAGTTTTAAAGGAACAGTTCAGGGTAAAATTAAAAACTGGGTAAATAGATGAGCTGTGCAAAATAATTTGATATATAATGTTTCTGATATAGTTAGTCAGGGAAAAATGCAAACTATAAAGGCTGGAGTGACTGGATTTCTAATATAATAGCCAGAATCCACCTTCCTGCTTTTCATCTCCCTAAATCTGAGTTAGTCAGCGACTTGAAAGGGGGCCGCATGGGACATAACTGTTCAGTGAGTTTGTAATTGATCCTCAGCATTCAGCTCAGATTCAAAAGCAACAGTTATGACCAATCTGGCCCTCCCTCAAGTCATTGATTGGTTACTGCCTGGTAACCGGGGTAACCAGTCAGCGTAAACCAAGAGAGCTGAAAAGCAAGAAGTAGTGTTCTGTTCTTTTAGGTTAGACTTACAGTCACTCCAGCCTTTATACATTGCATTTTTGCCTAACTAACTATATTGAAAACATTTTTTATTTTGCACAGCCTTATTTACCCAGTTTTTACTTTTATACTGAGCAATTCCTTTAAAAAACTGGATTATATGGATAAAATGGATCCAAAATTCTGAGCTTTCTGGATTATGGTTTTCTGGATAATGGATCCCATACCTGTATATATACTTACATAGATTGATAGATGTATACAGAAGATGACATATCTGCACTACTATGCTGTGTTGTGTATGTTATCTCACTATGGTAGCACCTGGGATATTGGCTCCTTTTAGTGCATTGCTACACCAACTTTTTAGATATATTATAAAAGGCCACTTTGAGTATCTTTTTCTCTGTTGAATATATGTACTTTTAATTACAGTCCATGTTACAGTTATAAGGTCAAATGGATTTCTCAATAAGAGGTTACCAGAGCAGGCTGAGTTCATATAAGCAAGTTGTGGAAATCAAATGCAGTGTTTGGATAACTTGGAACTCACTTATGATTTGTTTACCTTTCTGTGTTTGCCTAGCAAGCTTGTAAACTGACATGATATTAATTCTTTTTTTTTTTTTTTTTTTTTTTTTTTTTTTTATGCCCAACGTTCTACAAGTTATCGCTGTTGAAAGGGAAGCGATGGGCATAACATGTCATAACATTATCTGGCATTATTTTGCTGTAGATCCATCATTATGGCATCTGTGGCAAATATGAGATTTCTATTGCAGGAATACCAGCAAACAGTGGTGTAACTAGAGTGCACCGGGCCCCCTGCAAAGAAATCTTCAGTGGCACACTCCGGTCCTCATCCTTTCACCCACTTCCCATCCTGCCTCCGTTCCTCCCACATCCCGCCTCACCTACTCCCCACCCTGACTCCGTCTGCTCCCACATGACTTGCGTCCCCTTTCCTGGCCGCAGGTAAGAGAGCAGCTGGGGAGAAGGAATTTTTTATTAGCTATATAGGAAGCAGACCCAGTCGGGGCCACCTGCGCAGGGCCGTCATTAGACATCACAGGGCCGTGTACAACAAAAGGGGCCCTCCCCAAGCCCCACCCCAGATCCTGCCCACTCTGTACCACAGTTAAAAGACCACACAGACATCAGCACTGAAAAAGGTAACTCCCCCCACACACACAAGTTTTAATGTATTGTTGGTCAGGGCCCCCTTACAAGTTAAAAAACTGTAGCTCCAGGGCCCCCCATAAAACTTTTTTTTAAAAAGAAAATTGGTGCCAGCACCCCCCTTACAAGTTAAAAAAAACTGGGGCCCCAAAGAATATTTTTTAAAAACCTTGGAGCCAGGGCCCCTACAAGTTAAAAAAAAATTTGGGGCCAAAGAAAATATTTTTAAAAAAACATTGGCTCCAGGGCCCCCCTTACAAGTTAAAAAAAAATTGGGGCCCAAGAAAATATTTTTAAAAAAACATTGGCTCCAGGGCCCCCCTTACAAGTTAAAAAAAATTGGGGCCCAAAGAATATTTTTTAAAAAAAACCTTGGCGCCAGGGGCCTATAGATTATTAAAATAATCAACATCAGTGGCCAGAGGATTAAAAAAAACACATTGGTGTTCAGTAGAATTGAACTCGTGGCTTCAGGACTTCAACTTCGCCTGACTTCGGGTCTTTTCGCCACTTCAGAACTTCAATTCCGGCTCCTTTGAGATGTAAATCGAAATGTAATTTTGCTAAATAAAAGCAACTTCATTCACATCTATATACAGCGAGTGCGGATCCTCTGTTGGATATATATATATATATAGATCATGATTGGATCCAATCAATCATTTTTCCATTGTTGAAACTCCTTTTGTCCGTCAGCAATTTTTTCAAAATCTGTATTATGTTTCTGATTTGCACCCAGGTTATGTTTATTTTGGTGTGTGCCTACGCCTTCAATTACATATACATATATAATACACAAAAGCCGTAAATATCTTGTAAATTATATCCTTATAAACAGTGAGTTCTGATGTCATCAGTTATAAACGGTGAGTTCTGATGTCATTTCTGTCACATGACTCCCTGATGGTCATGAAACTCCTCGGTAACTTATAATATCCTTATATGTTACAAGAGGGGGTACTTTATTCACTATATAATACACAAAAGCCATCAATATCTTGTAAATATAAACGGTGAGTTCTGATGTCATTTCTGTCACATGACTCACTGAAACTCATGTATTATAATAAATAAAGTACCCCCAGTTGCAAAATATGAGGATATTAGAAGTTACCTCGGAGTTCCATGACCTGTATAAAAACACTCGGTCTTCGGCCTCGTGTTTTTATATGGTCATGAAACTCCTCGGTAACTTATAATATCCTTATATTTTACAAGAGGGGGTACTTTATTCACTATATAATGTACAGTCTGGTCATTTCCCTATGGGACCAGACTGTAAATTATATCCTTATAAACGGCGCGTTCTTGCGTCAGAACGTGCCGTTTATAACCTTAAAGAGACAGCACTTGCAGCTGCTGCTCTATAATCTAGCCTTACTTCTGGCCAGTTTAAGCAACACATTTTCTTACTTTCCACAGATGAAACACGCTCAGCCTTTCACTTCCTCCCATCCATCAGCTCCCCTTGTCATTCGCTCATATCGCACTCTCATAACGCCTGCAGCTGCCTTCTAGGTGGTGTCACTCCCTTCCTCACAGGATTCCTCTCCTCACGCTCCCCCTCCCATCCACTATCGCATTCACAAGCAGGGCCGCCATCAGGGAGGGACAGGGGGGACAAGTGTCCCGGGCCCGGGGCTGAAGGGGGGCCTGGCACTGCTGTACTTTTCGAAGAGCCGGGCCCCCCTTGCGAGTGTCGAAGCCATGCTGCTGAGTGCGATGAATGAGGAAGTACCGAACAGTCCTGAAGCTGGGGAAAGACCCAAAGTCACGAAAAGAGCCTACACTCACGTCCTGCTGCGGCGAAAATACCCGATGTCACGAAAGGAGCCAACATTGAAGTCTTGAAGTGGCGAAAAAGACCCGAAGTCACGAAAACAACTATAACTGAAGTCCTGAAGCCACGAGTTTGATTCTACTGACACCAGTGTTTTGTTTTTTTTTAATCCCCTGGCCACCAATGTTTTATTTTAATACTCTATAGGCCCCT
>CM044439.1:124337965-124349417 GCA_024363595.1 Xenopus borealis
TTACCTGTCTAGTTGCGCAGGCGAGGGGTTCACTAGCATTTGCCGCACTTCGCCAGGCGTATTTTTGCCAGCGCTATGCAAATTCACTAAAATGTGATTTTGCACTCAGGGACTTAGGACTTTCCCTAAGTCCTATCTACATTTTTGCACTTCGCCTGCTCTGACCCTGGCGAAGTTAACATTGGCGAAGGGGGTAACATTCAAAAAAAGAAAAAACTAGTAAATTTGCATACTTCCCACTACCCACTTCGCCAGAGTGCAACTTCGCTGGTGTTAGGATGCGAAGTTGCGCTACTCTAGCTACATCGCTAGCGAAAATTCACCAGAGTCGGACTTAGTAAATATGCGAAGTAACAAAAAGACGTCAGGCTGGTGAATTTTCATTAGCGTTGGCCACTTCGCCCTTTAGTGAATTTGCCCCTAAATCTCCTTGAATCTGCCCGTCACTTCTCTAAAAGGGCTGCAGGAATAGAGAAAAAATAAACAAAGAGGGACAACAGTAAAAAAAAAAGTATTGCATTTTGTAAAAAGCAAAGACAGGAACTAAAAACTAAACTCCAAAACTGTAGATTATAATCAATAATGTACTTAAAATTTATAAAGATATTATGTTACCGAGGAGTTATGTGACCTGTATAAAAGGCCTGCGGCCTCGTGCTTTTATATGGTCACATAACTCGTCCGTAACATAATATCTTTATAAATTACAGTAGGGGGTACATTATCCACTATATAATGTAATCTTAGTATTTTAGCCCAATGGTTGCATAATGTTGTCATAGGTTTTCTGTGTGTTATATTATTTTGCATTTGCTATTCCCCTCAAATTAGAAGGCATTTTAAACTTCACATTGGTGAGAAGCAAAATATATAGGAAAATTATTCAGGCAAAATAGTAGTTGTAGCAGGGGCATAACTACAGAGGAAGCAGACCTTGCGCTTGCAGGGGGGCCCAGGAGGTATAGGGGGCCCTGCGGGGCCAAAAAAATTAACAATTTCAATATCTTTTAGTAAAACAGGACAACTTTTTGGGGCCCTAAAATGAATTTGCTGTCGGGCCCAGTAACATCTAGTTACGCCACTGAGTTGTAGTATTGCAAAAGACTCCAGCTATAACAGCTTTAACAACAATTGTTAAAACTGCTTTAATGTAATCAGTCATTACAGGGAAAAGACCGTTGATAACAAAATACTCCAAAAAACTAATTTCACACTTAGTTCGGGTGAAATGACCTTTATTGTAAAATTGTCTTTTCACTCTTTGATAAATGTATGGATATCTTTTTTTATAAGATATACACTGCTGTGTACAGAGATGTACTTTGTACAATACACTAATAGGGATATTACAAACATTAGAATAAACATGGTAACAAAGATTTGTGTGCAACATTTAAAATGACACAATATTCCCATTTGTGTGGTTCACGTACAGGTGTGAGACCAGGTATCCACAATGCTTGGGTCCTGGAGGTTTTCCAGATAAGACATCTTTCTGTAATTTGGATCTTTTCTAGTAGAAGATTTTTATTCCAGTACGGATTAATTATATCTTAGTTGGGATCAAATACAAGCTACTGTTTTATTATTACAGAGAAAAAGGAAAACATTTTTAAAAGTTAAAATTATTTGATTAAAATGGAGTCTATGGGAGATGACCTTCCCATAATTTGGTGCTTTCTAGATAACTGCTTCCTGGATAATGGATCCCATAACTGTTTATGATTTGCCAGTGGGTTCTTTGGAGATATTTGAGCTCATGTGTAATATCTGTCTGCTCCTGATTTTTCTGTCTTATTTATTTTACAGGTGGGTTCATCAGTTTCAATGGCTCGTGGAGGGTCCAAGGGATTCTTGCCATGTCCCGCTCATTGGGAGATTATCCGCTGAAAAATCTAAATGTCATTATCTCTGACCCAGATATCCTGTCTTTTGACCTGGACAAACTGCAGCCAGAGTTTATGATATTGGCCTCTGACGGTCTGTGGGATGCTTTCAGCAATGAAGAAGCCGTGCGGTTTATCAAAGAGCGTTTGGACGAGCCGCATTTTGGTGCCAAGAGCATTGTGTTACAGTCGTTTTACAGAGGATGCCCTGATAACATAACTGTTATGGTAGTAAAGTTCAAGAATAGCAGCAAAACCGATGAACAATGAAAGTCTCAATTTTATTTGAACTAAGTAGAAAGAGGTGGAAACCTTATTAAGATGTACAGCAGCCCCATTCCCATGTTTTAGGAATAAACATGGACTCACGCAGCTAATGTACCCATCAACTGTCCAACCATGAAACACAGGAAGCGCATTCTGTATGACCCAACATTATTACTCCATTAATAAGTAATTATCTGTATTAAAAGGCATTACTCCTACTGAGGTGTTAATCTTATACTTATGCTGGGGGTAACAAGACAACGCTTGTGTCATCAGCTAGAGCAGTTATATTTATTCTATGTTTTTAGAAAATGTGTTTGTTCAGTGGGATTATATGTTTCTAATATTGAGAGAATCAGACATGTGTCCCTTTAATAAACTGAGGTTCAAACACTCTTAAATAAATACAACAAAAAAACAATTTTTTTCCATATTTCTGTCTTTACAATTAAGGTATAAAACTACTGAAGGATATCAGTTAAAAAATGTAGACAGATATATTTTGTTTTTATAAAAGTCACAGAATACCAAATTGACTCCTGTTTTCATTAAAAATTAAAAAAAAATCTACATGTTCAGTAACACCTAAGTTTCTGGTGTAAAAATTGTCATTGTGCAAAAATGTTCAGGTGCGGCTATAGTTAATTAGAGTGCTTGTTTGTAAATGGTGAGTAGAGCTCGCGTAAATCCTTGCACAACAGTCCTTGGTTGGACTATGGAATGTGGGAAGACTCTTAGCACAGTTTGGCAATGGAAAGTCAAAGGGATGGACCTAATTCACAGTTTTTTGTTTGTTGGTGTGTTTTGAAGAATATGGGCATCGACAGGGTATATGTAATAGATGGCATCATTTAAATATATCCTTATATTTTTGACTAAGAACATGTAGGATCTATTATCCAGAATAGCTGGAACCTCAGTTTTCCATAGTTTTAAGGAGTGAAGACTACTACAAATATTTCATTGGAATTTCCTGCCTTTGGCAAAGTCCTACCAAAGGACAAAGTGGGGAGACTCTCCCAATGGTTTAACAAGAATATCTACTTTATATCATATTTATGTTCAAAAATTACTCACCCCATCATTCCTAAAGAGAGGATGTGCATGCCCAATTCAGTTCAATAAGATAAATCTATGTCACGGTTTATCTGGGGGTGCTTTGTAAGTCAAATGTTCAAATTAGACTTTATGCCACTATTTTATTATTTCCACAAAAACACACAAATGTATTTTCAAAAGTTGTAAAATTCAAGACAATTTTTTTAATTCGCATTTTTTTTGAGATTATAAATTTACAGATTTGAGGCATTCAAGGTTTTTTCTAATAGAACACCGAACATAGAAACAGTAGATTTTTATATCTGTATATACAGCACGTCACTCTTTTTTTATTTATTTGGATGTTATGATATCATGATTAATGTATTGCTAATTTAGCTACAAATATGAAAAATAAAATGTTTGCAAAAATGCTAATTATAATAATTAAAAAAATACCTGGCAACAGAATAACCAGAAAAGAAGAATTAGTGTATAGCCAATAAAAACTGGAATTCTGGAGCGGCCTGTGGTGAAAGAGCTGTAAACTTTTTAGCCAGATATAAAAAGCAGAACTGTGACTTTGAAACAGCACTTCCCCAAAATGATGCTCCCAATACTACACTTTTCCAAGCCTCACATTTGTCCAAAAAAAAGTTCCATTTATTATAAAGTAGAGCCTACTTTTTGTCCAAGTAAAATATTTTCCTGTGCTCCAATATCTTCTGGCTCTCTAACCAAGGCAGCTGCATAACTGATTTAGTCAATATTTATTGCATTTATTTATATGAGATAATTTTGTCAGAGGAGAAGAAAAAAAGACTGATCTGACATCAATAATAAAACTGCACACTCCTGCTAATAATCGTGTTTAAAATGTATCTTTGGCATCTGCCTTTCAGCCACTGACTGGCTTCTATAATAATAATTCCAAGCTTGACATATTAGTGCCTTCCTTGGACCTCTTAATAATGTGTTTCTGATTCCTTCCATTTTAAAGTTTCAGAATATTCAACAAGGTCATTGCTTCCATTAATACGCTGCAGTTTGGCTCTTAGAGGCCCCTTGGAGCAAGAAACTTGGTACGAAAATATTTAAGGGCTTGTTTACAAACTGAAAGTGCAGTTGTGTAGATTATACAGCAGTTGCTGCACAAAGATACACCATTTATTAAAGGTACTGGAGTCTAAATGTTCCTTGCACTTCCACAAAGTTGTGCTTGGTGACACTAACACCAATCTGCCTCATATTCTGAACTGAGAGCAAGTGTGTCTATAGAGGCAGGAGAACCCTTGAGCTACTGTCAGGGTTCCCACATTGAACTATGTCACTTGACACAGTGCAACTTTCGTCTTGAATTGAAATTTGTACACTGCACTTGCCCTTGTAAGTTATCCCCATTTGTTAAAAAATCGTAGTATAAAATGTTGTGCTCTGCACTTGTGCATGCATTTTAGTTTTAAGTAAACTTTTTTTTGGCATTACTACTCCAATTAAGTGTCATATGGGCTTCCAACTAAAGGTTCCATGGATGTCTGGGGTGTAAATTAGTGTTTATAATAAGTATTTTATATAAATCTAGAAGAGATAAACTGTGACCTGCCAAACTGGCATACTGTGAAGCTTTTCTAATTTTAGAGGAACTTTGCATGCAACATACACTGTAAATTAAAGTCTGCAATAATTAAAAAGTAGTGTAACATTTCTTGTTTAATAAACACTAGCACGAACCGAGCCAGGTTGCTTAAAGGCAAAAACATTTGGTTTAGTTTTTCCTCCAGCTTCATGAAAATGCCAACTAGTGCAGATCTAAAACAGGAGCAAAATTATATTATTTTGTTCTCAAAGTACACTAGAGGTCATATATGGTCTTATATAAAGAATAAGGCACACATTGCAGTGCAGGAAGGGCAGGTGATTGGAAGAGCCATGAGAAAACTGAATGAGAAGTGACATATTCTGGGAGATCACAAAAGAAATTGGGATAGAAAAAAGGAAGAGGAAAGGGCAGAAAAAAGGAAGTGGAAACAAGGGGAAATAAAATTGAAAAGAAGATGAAACAGAAATAAGAAGACATTGAAAAGAGGCTGCAAAGAAGAGAACTTGACAAGAAGACAAGAAGAAATAAGGATGTAAGAGACAAAATTTGGATAAAGTGGGAGACTGGGGAAAGAATAACAGATGGGAAGACCAGAAAGCATAATGATGGGTAGGAGCAGATAATGGATAAAAGAACACAAGAACAAGAGAATTATTGCTTAAAAAGTAGAATGTAATGGGGTTTAGAAAGAGGACAAGTGGAAACAAGAGAAAACGCTAAGAGAAAAGAAAGATGGAATTAATATACAATTTTAACACGGTATTATAATGTTAAATGTGTTTTTTATGTATTCCCGAAGTTCCCCAAGCAGTAAAAATTATACATTTTTCCAAAATAATGAAATAGCACTCCCTAAGAAGCTCAAGGAAAGACAGCAAGAAAAATTATACATATATAGTGTAGTCTTTCTTTACTTTCTTTGTTACACCTTGTTGTGCTCCCCTTTCATTAACTAACAATAAATCTATTTATATATAATAAATAGTATCTTTTTTGTGAATGTTAAAATCGGGTTAAATTTCCTTTTAGAACCACATTAGTTCACTTGTGAAAAAAATAGGGTTAACTTTCCCTTTAAATCTTTAAAAAAACACTTATGCACCTAAGCAGGGTGGGTACTCACATACGTTTAGATCAATATTTCGCTTTCAATTAAGGCATCTCCCTCTTGTGTACCTATAATATTTTGTTCTACTAATTGGTAAGGATTTTTTTAATATACTGGTGTGAATTCCCCCTTAAAAGAAAGCTTTGTTAAAAGAGCATTATCAGACACCCTCCTGACTGCACTTTTCAATGATAATATAAATATTGTATTGGCCATAAAGTAGTACCCAGACAACACAATGTATTTTTATATCATGGTTGTGTATTTATTGCAGAAAAGTTGTGCACAACATGTTTCGGCCCATCAGCCTTCATCATGTGCATACCTGTATGCACAGGTAGGGTTAAAAATCCCATCGGATGAGGGCTGTATCTCTATGTTGAAGAGGTCCAGCAATTCGACTGCCTGTATTGCCTCTATTCTGATCCAATCGTTGAGCACTATGGCCCTCGATCGGATCAGCATGATATCACCCACCTTAATTTGGACATATCAGGGAGACATCTGCTTGTTTGGCCAACATTGCTAGATGAGATGATCTCTAAGTGTATGGCCACCCTTATACGGGGACTGCAGCTTGTTGAGAAGCACAATAATACAGATTGTAACGATAAAGACAACCCAGCATCCGTAAGATAAATATTGTATTGGCTAAAATATGGAATATTTATCCTGTCTAAAAATAAATTGATCTCATAGGAAATATTCTCATTGACTTAAAAACCAAAACCTTTTGCTAGGTGCAGGCAATGGAGAACTAATAGATCACTAAACAATGCTCAAATCTAATTTTCAGCAGTGCCCCCAGAAAGTCAGTCTCTTTGACGAGCCCCTGAGCTATCTCTGTTTCCAGTCTATTTAGTTTTTTACTAACAGTTTGCAAGTTACATGAAATAGCACAGCCAGGAAGCAGAATAAAGAATGCTTTCATCTTCCTTTGGAAAACCAATAATTCCAAAGCTTTGCTTCACTGATGATTAGTTTTTAGCAGTGTGCTAGATTTCTCTTTTCATGTTAAAGGTACCTTTAATATAGAACAAATCAACAAGACTCTTGGATGTTTTCTTGAAAATCAAGATAAACACAAACCTCTGTGAAATGTTTCATTTTAATTGCTAACCTATTGAGAAATACTAAAAATGGGATTATGTATAAATCCTTTCTTATCACTTCACTTGATTAATTTATTTATAAAGCAATACACTTTGTGTAATACTAAAATAACCCCTGAAAATTCTAATTCATCATTTAGCATACACATATATTTTAAAACCACAGCTAAGTGTGATTTAATCCAATAATCAAAGGATGAAAAAAAGATTGATATAGAACTAAATGTTGTAGTACCAAATCCAAGATTATGTTCTGGATTTGGAGATACAGCTGGATTATTTGGATTTAGGAAATTTTTGTGGAAATTTAGGCAGATACGTTTAAAATTTTGTTTTCATATGATTTTTGTGAAGAAAAGAGCTTTACCTGGTGGTCTAGTGGGCTGGTGCATTCACACTGGCGTGTTAACGTCAGGGTGCAAGGGCGCCAGGGCACCAAATTCAAAAGATACTGAAAGGGCACATATGGGGCGAAAAAAATTCCCCAAACCGAAGGTGTGGGCTGATAGAGTTCTAGTAGTTTTTTAAAAAAAAATTGCCCCCTGCAGGCGCTGGCTTACTCGCACCAGGAGGGAGCTGCCATGACAGTCCATGCGCATGTGACGTTATGCGCATAAATTGAATGAAAAGCTGCCACAATTTCAGGCAGCTTTTCATACTGCGCATGCGCATGGGCTGTCATGGCTTTATGCACACCAATAGGTACTATGAAAAAAAGTATATGCAAAAGGTGTGCTGGTATAGAAATATAATGTAACTATCGAGCAACTGGAGAAACAATGTGGTCCCTTTTTGCATTCACCGTCTTTATGGCTATGAACAGTTAAGTACTGTTGATGGATCAGACAGAAGGTGGAAAGTCAGTTTGTTCATTTGCACCCTATCAAACTCTTACCAGAATATTGACAACTCAATCTCTTTGCTGTACTCTTTCCCGTTGTCTTTTATAAGCTGTACAACTTCTCTTTTTTAAAAAGGTATTTCTTTATCTGTTTTAACGAAGGCTGCACAACTTCTTTTAGTCGTCTCTAGGCTGTACATGGCTCTTTTTGTAATTTCTAGGCAGTCTGTCTTATGTGTAGTCTTCTTCTCTAGGCTATACATCTTCCCTCCAGTTTTCTTAGGCTGTGCATCTTTCATGTAGTGTTCTCTAGGCTGCACATATTCCATGCAGTCTTCTCTAGGCTCTACATCTTTCCTTTAGTCTACTGTAGGTTGTACATTTTCCCTGCAATCTTCTCTAGGCTGTACATCTTCCCTGTAGCCTTCTCTAGGCTGTACATCTTCACTGTAGACTTCTCTAGGCTATACATCTTCCCTGTTGTCTTCTCTAGGTTGTACATCTTCACTGTAGACTTCTCTAGGTTGTACAACTTCCCTGTAGTCTTCTTTATGCTTTATATTTCCTTTAGTCTTCTGTAGGCTGCACATATTCTCTGCAGTTTTCTCTAGGTTGTACATCTTCCCTGTAGTCTCCTCTGGGCTGCACATATTCCTTGCAGTCTTCTATAGGCTATATGTCTTTCCTGAAGTCTTCTCTTGGCTGTATATCTTCCCTGTAGTCTTCTCTAGGCTCTACATCATCCTTGTAGTGTTCTCTAAGATGTACGTGTTTCCTGTAATATTCGCTAAGCTGTAATGTCTCAAGTCATGTTTTTCGTTTCTCAGGATAAAGTTTTGGTTTAGGCAAAACTGTCTAAAAATTTATATTGCACATATAAAATCAGAAGAAAAGGAGTTTGAACGTTTCATTCAATATAGATGTTTCAGTTTGAATAAATCTATGAAGACCCTTCAGAGTTTATTTGTTTTTATCTATTAGTGGAGAATCATATTTGTAAGCTATAGCAAGTGTCTGACAGTAGAGCTATGCGACTTATTATGAAACCTTTTTGCCACAAATCAACAGCATAGGCATAAAATAATAAACATTTATACCAATTGCCAGGTATTCATATATAATTCTACAGTCTCCAAAAGAAAAACGTTTAGTATAAGCCTGCTCAAACCAAAAATATCACCCTCCCCTTGTCAAATGCAATAATATGGAATAAAGATAATAATAACAACGAATGCAGGGCACAACAAGAAGCATACCTTTTGCTAGAACTGAACTAAATATAGCAGCCCTCACCTGACTTCATAAGTAATTGCAAACATAATTGCCTGTTGTGATTCTGATCAGGAGACCATTTTCCCAGGTAAGGGAGGTGCCAGCCAATAAAATATATAACTGAAGGTAAATAGTTAGGGACCACCATCTGGGGTTTACCTCGACTTGATATGGTGCTTACAACTTTTATGATCATTACTTTGTAATTAAACTAATTTTTTTAGAAAATACCTGAACTTGCAAAGATACTGAATTACTAATGAAACAGGGGACCAGAGAATTATTTATTACAACAACAATTACAAAGGAGTTTTCTAGCAATATGTAAAACATGCAAATGTATGATGCTGTGAAGATATTCGCCAAATATATGAACTTATCTACCTTACCCAATGTTTCTTATGTTGATACTCATATGTATCAATTTTATATTTTGAGTAGAGAACTCATATGTATTTACATGATTTATCTTGATACTAACTGTTTAAACTGTCCAACTATTATCTCCCATATGTAATAAAAAGATCTAAGTTTACTCAGGTCCAGTTACCCATAGCAGTCAATAATATGCTTGATGTTAAATAGGTGACTTGACTAGTATCTACCACCTGTTCATTAATTGCTTTTGATGAGTATACCTGCAGCAAAATTTGCACCTTTCATTTCACAACCCAATATGAGTCATATGATATGATTATATGCAGGATCTTGCCATGTGTGTGTGAGACCCACCAGGGCTGCTACCCATGGGCACACACACCTCTCCTTAGTACAAAATGGGACTTCCTTCACTATAAATGCTGCACTATCCCAGGCTAATAAAGACTACTATATTACACTATAAATAATACTAGATCCAACCCACAATGCTTGTTTTCCATATTCAACTCACGTTTTAATGCAGTGTTGGACTGGGGGCCAACTGAAGATGCTGCCTCGGGGAAACCACAGTCCGACGCTGCCCGCCTGGACCCCTCTGGCCCTGGAAAGATGGGTGTGGAGTGGGATAGAAGAGGATGGCAGCACAAAAGCCACCACAGGGCAACAGAGGGATAAGAATCATCCCTGATTATATAAATATATGATGTTTTGGCCATTTTGGATTCATGGCACAAGGCCTTTTCTCCAGGTAACATCTGCTCAGAAGCACTTGATTCAGTCAAAATCCCTTATAAGGAATCAAAGTAGTGATGTTTGCTGCTTTGAAGTACTTTGCCAGTTTCCAAAGAATCTTGGAACTTATTATTTATAAATGTACAGTAAAGTCAGAGGAACATTAGAGGAGTATGTGTAGCAGAACTAGAAGAAACAACACAAAGATACTAGACTGCATGGTCTATCTACATGCTCTGCTCCTCCTCTTTCATTTTTCCTTCCTGTATTTTTCATTAATAAACCCAGTGCTAAGCTGCTAATGCACATTAATATAAACATTTAACATTTTCACAGTAGATGGAACAACATTACAGTCATTGAAATGGGATTTCATCTGGTCCATACCTTCCAACATATGGAAAATGGAGAAAATGATCTACATTGCATAGTGCAGAGTACATTTTTTGACCACACCTATTCTATTTTATGGCAACACCACCAAAATACCACATTCGTTTTACATAATTTGGCAGGTTATGGCAAGTTTGAACACATTTCTGGAGGTTTTAGAGTCATATTTTATGTGTTTCAGCAGCTGTTGAGAAGCTAAGCTTGGGGGTTGTCACAAATTATCCAGCAGAAAATTAGGTTTGCCTGTACGCTACAGAGTAAATTATTAAATTCTGGTATTGTGCTGGTTGCTGAGCTATATTGTGACCTATATATATGCATATAA
Source organism: Xenopus borealis (assembly GCA_024363595.1). Classification (NCBI taxonomy): domain Eukaryota; kingdom Metazoa; phylum Chordata; class Amphibia; order Anura; family Pipidae; genus Xenopus; species Xenopus borealis. The sequence goes on from CM044439.1 coordinate 124,348,921, forward strand.
ATCCACTCAGTATATTGTGCATCAGTCCCTATGCTCAGTACATGACAGCAGCACAGAGCATGTGCAGTAATTCAGCAGAAAAGAAGATACTGGGGCATATTTAGAAGCACAGTTCTTTACGGTTGGGCTGTGGTTGATTTGGACTGGTATAGAAGCCAAAAACACAAAGTACAATATTTCTAGCCTACTTCTTTAGTTAAGCTTTAGTTCTCTTTTAAAAACTCAACCCACATAGAACTAGAAGAATGACCTTTCCAGGCTGACAGAACATAGCAGCAATATAGGCTGAGTGGTGCACTGGAGAGTGAGCAGCTATTGTCACATATAACACAATGGAGCTGTATGTATATTGTTATTGCTACTTTTTATTACCCAAGTTTCTGTGCAAGTCCTCTCTTACTCATATCCCAGTCTCTTGTAATGCAAGGTTGCTAAGTTAATGTCACGGTCGGTACCCAAATACCAGAACAAGTGCCAAGCACCCTGGTCTCGGCTCG
>CM044439.1:124380278-124422703 GCA_024363595.1 Xenopus borealis
AAGTGGTCATTACACTCTTGGCTCTAACTATTGGTTAGAAGTATACACTTGAAACATAAAGTCTGCCTAGTGATAGAGATCAGGGACTTAACTCCATAGGTGCCAGTAGAAAACCTATGGGTACCTACAGAAACAATAGTGATATTTTCACATTATTTAACTAGCAGTCCTCTAACAGCTGTTCAACTACAACTTCCAGCTGTGGTTTATAGCTGATATATAACCATGCACAGATATGGAAACTATTACCTGGTAAATCTACTAAACGGTGAAAATTCGCCAGCGACGGCTTCACACCCATCACCGATGAAAGTTCACTGGGACAGCGCTAATTTACTAAAGTGCAAAGTGTTGTCCTGGACATGGACACTGGCGAATATTTCAATTCTGCCTAGCGCAAATTCGTTAGAGGTATTGCGCTCAAGCTAATTTGCATACAGTGGGAAAGTTATAGTTTAATGGACCACTTTATGTTACATGTTGCATCTAATACATTACATTTACACTGATAACGAGACATGCCAAGGGAACTTTAATAATGTCAATAGAGATTTGTAATGCCCTACACATAAGCCCACTGTAAAACAATGTTCCCGTGTGTGGTGATTGTGCAAGGTGCCTGTAGGTGTCACTGTGCACAAGAGTTGTGTTGTACATGCACAGTGCTTTCTATGCTGTTTTAAAGTATTAGAGTTGAAGCTACTGTTGATGTGTAATGGCTGCATGAACCTGCTAATAAAGCACTGTTATACTCTGCTCCTCCTCGGCTACCAAAACATAACAGTTGAAAATGTATGGGGGAAACAGGTTACACAAAAATATTTTTGTAGGACTTTTGCAGCCTGTAAGCCAGTGTTTTTTGAACTTACAAGTTTTTCCACTCAGAAAACATGATGTAAGTAACTGAAGACTGAGGAATTGCACTCCAACGCACTTCGCCTGGTGTGGCGAAGGCAAGTCTGCGAAAGAGGTAACGTTCAGTAAAATCCGAATTTTAGTGAATTTGCAGAGTAACGTCCATTCTCCAGATGATAGAGTGCAAATCACCGTTAGCGTCTAACTCTTTTGAAAGCGAAGTGACACCTGCACCCATTAGTAAATCACGAAGACTCTGCGGGTGGTAACTCTGGTGAATCATCTCCAGCATTAGTCACTTCACCCTATAGTAAATCTGCCCCATAGTGTCCTATTTAAACAAATATTCTTTTGAGTGATTTTCTTTTACCCTAATACAACAATACTTGATGGTAACTGAACTGCATCTATTCAGATTGATGGCAAAATATTCCTACCAGTTTTTTTTATGTTTTAACAAACTTTTCTTTTTTGGCAGTACGGTTATGGGACCTGAGGTATTCTGGATAAGGAAGCTTTCTGTAATTTGGATCACTATATTAAACGTCTACTAAAAAATAATTTAAACATTAAACTCAAAGGATTTTTTTTTCTTCCAATAAAGACTGAATTATATCTTAGTTGGGATCATGTACACAAGGCCGTGCCGGAAGGGTGCCCTAGGCATCCAGCTGGATAAGCCCTGTGCGTGTGCCCACACAAAAGCACACAAGGTCGAAAGCAGCAGTGAATGAGTCACTTGGACTAGGGGTAGGCAGAGAACATCTGAATAGGTACCTGCCCAGCGCCCCCACATCTTTGCACCCTGCCTACCCCTAGTTCCGGCCCTGCATGTCCACGCTACTGTTTTATTACTACAGAGAAAAAAAATGAAATGATTTTATAAAATTATAATTATTTGATTAAAATTGAGTCTATTGGAGATGGCCTTCCCTGTAATTCAGAGCTTTCTGAATAACAGATACCATACCTGTATTGAGGCATGGTTCTCCCAACCCTAGGTCACAAGCATTTTAGATAATAGGTGCCATATTTGTAGTGAGCTCACAAGTGGCTTATAAAGAATAGAAAGCTCTATAAATATGTACAAAAGGATTTATAAGACACCTACTGATGTGCTAAACTAAGAGAGAAATATCAATGTTGAAATTTCAGGTCACAATCTAGCCTTAAAAAATGTAACGTTGAATGCCATCTAAATAAGCATGCCCTGTACCACCAGCACGGCTTGTCACCTGTTACGTTATTTTAGGCCTTGTGCCAAGTGTTACAGTTTATGTTGCTTCACACACTTCCCTGGCAACCTTCCCAGCTTCAAGATAAGGCCCTTTGGAGACATCCCTGCCTATTTAGTTTAACTGGAGATCCTGTTAATACCTACCACACACAGTCCTTCTACTCTATAGTATGGTTCTTTAAAAAGCCTTCCTTCTCTGTAAATAGGTTTACTAGTGAGATTCCAGAAGTGTAAATAAAAGTCATTATTATCATTTATTTATATAATGCCAGCAAGATATGCAGCATTTTATTTTCATTTATAACAAACAGTGTTGTTATTTTACAACTAGGGGATCATCATAAAATCAAGTTTTCATTTGATTGTGATAAATTGCTTGGATAGTAGTGGGCTAAATGAGTCTGCTGTGTTAGTTCTGTTATGAGTTCTGTTGAAGCAGTCATACAATGACTGATCATCACTTCAATGTCCTGTCTGTGTTTCCCAATTTGGAAACCCAGACAGGAAGTTTTCTAAAAACTGGGCTGTGCCTGAGAAATCCGGACAGGTGGCAATCCTAGGTAAGACTTGATGGCACATTTTTCCCCCCTATAAGCTTCATCTTGGTGACAATGTTATATTATGAAAAAACATGATCAATACAAAAAAAATTCCCCCCATCCTCACGATTTGTACAAATTGCAGCAGAGCACAACAGTGAAAATAAATAAATTAGCCCTACTTATACGTGTATTTAAACTTGCTTGTGTATCCTAGCCACTTATTAAAAAACGTCCATACTACTCTCTACCAGTTGGCATCTTGAGACTCAGCTTTCATCTGCGCAATTACACCATATCACTTGACAAGACGTCAGTATACATATGGGATTCCAATGCACATGTGCTGCAATACTAGGCAAGCTCCACTTAAAGGTGAGCATCGCATGCACACACACACATACACACACACACACACATATATATATATATATATATATAAACCTGCCTTTGTCCCAGAACACCTGATCTAGAATGGTTCTTTTATTTCTTTTTTTACATAAATATAATTTTACTTTTGTGAGCTGTAATACAAGGAGTATGATGTTACCTATTTTTCACACTAACTGAGCTTAGCTATATTTGAACTTTGGTTTCTCATATTGATTATGCTTTATTACATATTATAGTTCCATCTTTGTGACAAGCAGTGGACATTAAACCTTCATAAACAATACACCTTTCTGTATGCTGATAAGGCAGGTTATAAGTACACACTCCCTGATGATCCATATCTTCATGCAAAACTTTCTCATTTACCTGACTTGTTTGAGTCAAACACACATGGGTTTATCAGGTTCCTCTCACTCCAAGGTAAAGCAAGCTCGAATTCTTATATTGGGCTTGGATGATGCTGGAAAATCTACTGTGCTATATAAATTTAAGTTTAAGGAGCCTTTTATAACTATTCCAACTGTGGGCTTTAATGTGGAGATGATACACACAGAGAAGCACTTGCAGTTAACCATGTGGGATGTTGGAGGACAGCAGAAACTCAGATCCTTTTGGTGCCATTACTTTGAAAACACAGATGGACTTGTGTATGTGGTAGACAGTAATGACTCTAAACATCTGGATGAATCCAAGAAAGAATTTCAACATGTCCTGCAGAATGAGCTGATTAAAAATGTTCCTGTTGTTCTGCTGGCAAACAAACAGGACCTCCCTGGAGCACTGAATGCTGAGGAGATAACAAGGAAGTTTAATATGAAGAGGTATTGCTCAGACCGTGACTGGTATGTACAGCCCTGCTGTGCACTCACAGGACAAGGACTGGCAGAGGGAATTAGTAAGGTGACGGAGTTTGTGAAGAACTGTATGAAGTCGAAGGAAGAGTCCTTAACATGTTCTAAGCAGAATGTTCGACTCAAGACGTCCCGGAAAGTCTGATCCCAGCACTTGGGAGTTTCTTGCAACAGACACTAGAAGCAAGCACCTTTTTAAGATGAAGAACTGAAAATGAAGATGGATATCTGCTAATATTTATTGCTATTAACGAATATTTTGCTGAGAGACAATGCAGTATTAATGTGTTGTTTGTTTTCTTCTACTTGTTATTTATTATCTTTATTGTATACTTGTGCAACACAAAACAGAAACATAGAACTAATTGTGAGACGTGCAAGAATAATGCTGTACAACTTTTTAAAGATGTAATGAGATCTTGTGATTATCTACGCAAAAATGTTTATGTTTTTAGCCTGCAGTAAGTATTAATGTAGACTTTTTAAGATTTTCTTGGTTCAAGTCATAACCTTACAGTCCAACGACTGAAGGTGAACAGCCACCCTAACTTATAAAACAACACTCCCCACAAAAGTGGCAGGAATCACTGTTTGGGAACCCCTGTTGCATGGGCCACCTATTAGAATATCTGATGGATGAAAATGCACTAACTCAAATAATTAGCCCAAAAGTCTGTTGGTCTTACTGCAATGCGGTAGTGATTGTCCATTCATTTCTTCCACATACATGAAATTCTCGAGATCATGGATGGATTTCCATTTTGTAGAATCAAAAAAGTAATGTAACATAACACTATGTTCCCTGTGCACAAATGAACATACAGCCTGGTTGAAAACAATGGTTATATATGAAACACTCATGCTGTGTATGAGCTCACTAGGGACTTAACTGCAAATTATGGAAGGTATTTTTTGAGCAGCAAGAAAAATTTTTTTTTTCTTTCTGCTTTGTTAGTGAACGCTACTTTTAATATATATTGTTAATGAGTATGACTTCATATCTATTTTCCTGACAATGACAGTAAAGCAGGAAAGCATATGTCATTTTGAGTATTTGTTCACTCCATATTTACATTTATGAATGTAATGAGAATGTTCATACAGTTTGCCTCAATTAACATATTCTCCATAGAGCAACAGCTCTGTGAATCCCCTTTAATCAGGAAGTCATGCATTGAACTTTTAAGCCCAGCTGCTTTGTTGCATTACAGTTGACATGATGTAAACAATGAAATGCATGGTTTACGCAATTCATTCACTTGACTAGATTTGTCTGACTTTCGGAGTCTGGTTACATTTATTTTTATCTACTTATTTTAACAAATGGAAAATTGCAATATCGATTTGTCACAACAGATACTCTTTTTAAATATCGCAGCAACTAATCTTCCCATGTTATCATTGCCCTAAAGCACTTACTCACAATCTATTCGTTTGGTTGATTGTGGACATTTTGAAATTCCCCAGTCACTCTCCATGTTGTAATAATGACAGTGTTGAAATGTAACAAATGATGGTTGTTACACTGGTCTGAAAGCAGCAATGGTGAAACTTGCAAGATGATTGATGCATAAAAATATGCAGTGTGGTGCTGGCAGTGTGATATTAAACAACCAAACTGACTAACAGTATATGGCATCATTTTATCATACCTCCCTACTGTCCGGTTTGTAGCAGGACAGTTGCGATTTGTTAGTGAAATGTCCAGAGTTTCTCTTTGATATTCTGCACTGTACAGCCAGAAAAAGATACAAAGTTTCTGAAATGAAAGAGGCTTTTGGCAGAGAGCCCAGAATACGGCAGCAGAATAATAAAAATTTAAGAAAAGCAAAGATACTTTTGTAACTATTTAAGATAAGAAGGTCTCCTGGGGAAACTGACTTGCAGCTTAAAGGGCAATTAGCAAGACTGTAAAAACACATAAAACATGACCCTAAAACCCCCAGAAATGTGTTCAAACTTTCCACAACATGCACAAATTTTTTGTGGCCATAAAACAGGTGTGGTAAAAAACATTCGCCCCATGCAGCGTGGCAGATCTTTTTGTCCCTATTTCTATTTTTCAAATGTTGGGAGGTCTGTTTTATTATACTTCAATAACACAAACCTACCCTTTACACCCAGAGCTTTCACTTATTGTCTGTGCAGATAGTCCTGTGATCAAACACAAGTAGCAGTGATCAAAAATGCATAGTTTGCTATAGTCCTTAAATATCTGTGTAATTATCCATACATAAGAAACTTTCTAGGGGCACTGGTACTAGACTAATGAACCATACCAGGCTTGCTAAAAGAAGACATAGGGCAAATTCACTAAAGGGTGAATTGTCACCAGCCATCACTTTGTCAAACTTCTCGCCTACAGAAATTCGTTACCACTACGCAAATTCACTAAAATGCGAAGTTACATCTCAGCTGTCAAACGTGGCTAAACTTCTCTAGCACGATTTTGCTTAGGTTAATTTGAATAGGGTAGGTACATTAAAGTCATATGGACTTCTTTATTACAGATGGTGGTGTAAATGCTTGAAGTGGCCACTTTTTATGACAAATGTCCAAGGAACCTGAATAAAGACAAAAGAGATCCTCTAATGCCCTACACATGAGCCCACTCTAAAATGAATGCTCCATGCTCTTCAAATGTCTGGGGAAAAATTTTGCCACAAAAAATGTAATAGTTTGGACTTTTGCAGGCAATCCCACTTAAAAAAGGAGTCAGCATTTTTACAACTTTAATGCATTTCCGGAAGATGTAGCTTCATTTTAGCAGTTCGCCTGGTCTAAGGTGGCGAAGGAAACTCTGGGAAAGAGGTAAAGTTCAGTTAAATCCCCACTTTAGTGAATTTGCGGAGTAACTACCATTCGCCACAGCAAAAAGTGGTCTTGTGATAGAGTGATAGAGAAAGTCCGGTAGTGCTGGTGAAAATTCACCTGGCGAAGTGCTGGCGAACGTTATCGAAGGCAACCCTAGCGCATTTTTGTCGCTTAGTGAATTTGCCCCTTGGTTCATACGCAGTAGGGACTTTTCCAGAGAGTTCCCTATTGTGCATGTGCCAAGCTTGAACTCATACTGGGAAAGTTTAAAAAAAATGGTACTGACAATTGGATATTTAGTTGCATAAAACACTGTCATTCATTAAACATCTCTGACATTGTATTGGAATGCTAGGGCACATCACTCCCCTTTCTATTGTGACTCGGTATTTACCATTACACCAGAAGAATAACAAAGAATAACAAAACATTACAGTTCTATTATTAACCCTTACACTACTTTCTCTTTGTGGGCATGGTGATTGACTATGGGCCTGAAAAGCAATGACTTGGTAAAGAACCAGCTACATTCATAGCATGTAAAGCTCTCACACTAGTCTCTGGTGCTATGGGCACAGTTTTGCATTAAATTTAGTATCACTTTCATGCATACCAACTTCTGGTTGCAGATGAAAGTGCTGTACAAAGTCCCTACTTACTTCAATTCTTTGTCTGTTCTAGATTTTACAGTGTCTTGACTATGTTATAAATACATTGCAAACTGAACCCTGTACACCTCACTGAATGAATTTGCCAAAGTAATAAAAACGCTATCACTGAAATAAAAAATATTGTAATGGTTCCATACCTGAAAGTAACAGTGGAGAACCCTTATTTGGCAGACACATTTCTGTTATATCTTATTTTATAATATATAATAAATATATTGATTATTATGGCTCATTTACTGGTATTCATATAAAAACAAAAAGAACGATTGGTCATTGGGCCAAAATAATGGATCTCTATGAGGGGTTCATATACGGCATTACAACAGAAGGTAGTGAAGAGGAGCTACCCTGTGACTGCTATCTATGGGGTATATTTATCAAAGAGTGAAGTTCCGCCACTAGAGGGAAAGTCCGCCACTGTCCATTCATTTCTATGGGATTTTTAAAGGCATATTTATCAAAGGGTGAACTTTCACTTCACCCATTGATAAATAGGCCTTTCAAAATCCCATAGAAATTAATGGAGAGCAGCGGAATTTCCTTCTAGTGGTGGAACTTCACTCTTTGATAAATTTACCACTATTCAAGTTTGAAAATTTGCTAGTGTTGGCTCCGCAAGCGTTCACCGTACTTCGCCCAGTGAATTTTCACCAGTGCTACACAAATTCACTAAAGTGGGATGTTACGCTCAGGTCGGCGAACGGTAGCGTAGTTGCGCTAGTGTTACTTCGCCAGGCAAAGCGCAGTTACGCTAGCAATGCCTAATTTGCATATGGCGGGAACTTAAGCGTATAATAGAAGTATATGTTACAGCCACTACATTCCACTACACAAGCCCAGGAAACCTTTAATGAATTAAATAAAGTTGTCCTATTGCCCTACATGTGCCCCCTATATAGTTGTGTTGCCATATGTTAGGAAATGTAGGGGGGAAGGAGGGTAACCCCCCAAAAAAAGATCTTTTTCAGACTATCACCCTACAATGGTAAAACATGCCAGCGTTTTTTTGGGAATCTTCCATTTTTTTTTTTTCAAACTCCTATCTATTGTATTGAACTTTGCCTGGTCTGACTAGGCGAAGTAAAGTCTAACGTAAGTGGTAACGTTCAGGAAAAAGTTGATCTTCGTCAGTGTGCAACTTCGCTTGGCGTAAGGGTGCAAAGTTGCGCAAGTCTATCTACTTCGCTAGCGAAAATTCGCCAGAGTAGGTGTTAGTGAATTTGCGAAGTTGCGAAATGACGTCACGTTGGCGAATCAGCGCTAGCGTTAGACGCTTCGCGCTTTAGTGCATTTGGGCCTATGACTCTCAGAATGACTTCTTGCTGTTTCCTACTTAAAAAGTCAAAACTAAAACGAATACCGTAATATTAGCAGGCAGCTATCACCTACTATTGCACTACAAACATCTAATTGGCTGTTACTGACTACTAAGACCTACTGTGAACTGGTTACCCTCTTTAACCTAAAGGCACACAAACCAGATGCATTTTCTGGCAGTAGGGAAATGCCAGTGCTTCTTCACACCAGTAACATAACTAGGTGGGGGCGGCCCAGGTGTGGGCCATGCAGCCGGGACCCCCCCTCCTCCCCCCGTGCTAATTTTCTACGTTCTATGCACCTACAGCCAGGTACACGGGGCGCAATCTGCCAGGGGGGGGCGGTGTGGGCTGGTCCGATCCAACCCCCTGCTCCCCCTGTAGTTACCCCACTGCTTCACATGCCTCTCACTTCACTATAGGTGGCCATACACAATAAGATCTGCTCATTTGGTAAAGTCTCCAACCACCAAAGGCAGGGCAATATCGAGTTAATCCAATCGTTACAATCACATTACAATGAAGGAAATGAGCGAAGGCTGGATGAGGGCCACATCAACTAGGTGATAGTGTCTGTGATCGCCAAAAAAATCAAACCTGCCTAATTGATATCTGGATGAATTTTGGCCTGATATAGATTTGGGAGAATCATCGGAATGCACCATACGTGGAAGATAAGCTGCTGAATTGGTCTAAAAGACTGATATTGACAGCTTTAATCTGCCTGTGTATGGCCACCCATATGGAGACTTCTGATAGGCCCAACCAATATCTGGCAGAAAACGGAGTAGATATTGATGGTTTCAGGTAAGGACTAGATTAGCTAATTGATGCATTCCTATACAGACTGCCTGCATTTACTGTCATATTGATTCAATAATTTTGCCATCAGCCTGACATTGTGCCACCTCAAGGTGGGTATATGGGGGTTAAGATTTGCTTCTTTGATGACCTCACCACACAAGCAGATCTTTAAAAGTGTGACCAGCTTTAGAGGAGAACTAAACCCAAAAAAAAAGATGACTAGATTCGCCATATCAGCATTTCACCAGAATCTCTAATGGCTGATTATCGAATTCTGATGCTGGTTTTGCAGCCTTCTAGTGTGAAATTTGTATTCTTTATATACATGATATTGTGAGTAGGGTTGCCACCTTTTCTTGAAAAAAATACCGGCATTCACATACATTTCTCTTTTTACCTATTAATAACATTGGGATTAACCATCAAAAATACCAGCCAGGCCGGAAAAATAGAGGCCAGGTGGCAACCCTAATTGTGAGTGGGTCCCTAAGCTCAGTAAGTAACAGCAGAACAGCAGAAAAAAAGATGGGGAGCCTTGTGCTGGTATAGAAGCCCAAAACATAATGTACAACATGTCTGCCCTACTTCTTTAGTTCTCCTTAAAGGGGGTGTGATATTCTGAGACAATCTGCAATTGGTTTTAATTTTTCATTATTTAAGGTTTTTGAGTTATTTAACTTTTTATTCAGCAGTTCCCCAGTTTGCAATTTCAGCAATCTGGTTGCTAGGGTCCAAATTACCCTAGCAAACATGCATTTATTATATAAGAGACTGGCATATGAATAGGAGAGGGTCTGAATAGAATGTCGAGTAATACGAATTAGCAATAGCAATACATTTGTAGCCTTACAGAGCATCTGCTTTTAGATTGGTCAGTGACCATCATTTGAAAGCTGGAATCAGAAGAAGGCAAATAATTCAACAACTAAAAAAATAAATAAATAATGAAGACCAGCTGAGAAGTTGCTTATAATTAGCTTTTCTATATACATACTAAGGGCTCTTACTCACAAGCGATTTCCCCTGCGCTCCGTTTTGCTGCATTCAGCTGCAGGAATAGACGCAAGCAATTCTCTTCAGTGGGGTTATACTCACACAAGGGCATGTAGGCACAGAACACAGGTTGAGATGCAACATGCTGCATTTTTCCTGCGTTAGGCGCTTACATGCGCTTGTGTGAGTACAGCCCCATTGAAAAGAATTGCTTGCATCTATTCCTGCTAGGGTTGCCACCTTTTCTGGAAAAAGATACCTGCCTTCATATTCTTGCCATTTTTTCCAAATAATAACATTGGCATGAAGCATCATTTTTACAGGCCAGGTGGCAACTCTAATTCCTGCTGAACACAGCAAAACGTAACGCAGGGGAAAACTCTTGTGATTAAGAACCACCCCTTTAACTACTTAGGGGCAGATTTATCATTGGTCGAATTTCTAATTAAAAAAAATGTTAAATTCGACCATATGAATAAAAGGGAAGTAAAATCCTTTGAATTCGACTATCGAATTTGAAGGATTTTACCGCAATTCAAACGATTTAGTCGTCAAAACTAATGATTCCCAATTCGGTAGCTTGGTTCTGGCGAAGTAGGTGGTTCAATAAAAATTTTAAGGGGAAGTTATTCGACCATTGAATAGTCGAATAAAATTTTGTTCGAATATTCGAATTCAAATATTCGATGGTCGAATTTGCCTAATTTGCATATTCAAATTTATATTAAATTTGATCGAACTTCGAATTATTCACGTGAATTTTGTAAATCTGCCCCTAAGGGGCAAATTTACTATTATTCCCTAATTCGAGGGCTAAAAGTCCTCTAATTTGGGCGAAATTTCGATAAGCATTCGACTAGCAAATGCTTATCGAATAGTTTTAGGATATTTTTACTTCGCTATTTGATTTCTCGATAAAATCATACGATTGAATACCGATCATTCGATTTCACAGAAAAATTGTAACATTTTCTTGGATCGCTCGAAAAATTTGTACAATTCGAACAATCGAGGTGTTCGATTGTACGAATGGTATTCGAGCAGGTGATAGAAAAAAAAGCCTATGGGGGGATTCCCATATAGGGTTGCCACCTTTTCTTGAAAAAAATACCGGCCTTCCTATATATTTATCTTTTTTTCCTATTAATAACATTGGGATCAACCACTAAAAATACCGGCCAGGTGGCAACCCTATTCTCATAGGCTTCTATTGCAATTCAGTAGGTTCAATCTGGCGAAGTAGGCAGTCAAAATAAAATTTTAAAGTTAAAGTACTTTGATCATCGAATGGTCGAATTATCGAATCATTCGATACGCTGGAATTTTGCGCATTCGACGATCAAAGTAGCCGAATTTGCATATTCGAACATCCGAAAAAATCGTACGAATTCAATCGAACTTCAAACTATTCACGTGAATTTAGCAAATTTGCCCCTAAGCGTGCTGTTAACCTAAACAGTTCTTTTCCCCTTAAAGGGAAACTGTCATGGGAAAACGTTTTTTTTTTTTAAAGGCATCAGTTAATAGTGCTGCTCCAGTAGACTTCTGCACTGAAATCCATTTCTCAAAAGAGCAAACAGATTTTTAATATTCAGTTTTGAAATCTGACATGGGGTTAGCCATTTTGTCAATTTCCCAGCTGCCCCTGGTCATGTGACTTGTGCCAGCACTTTAGGAGGGAACTGATTTCTGGCAGGCTGTTGTTTTTCCTTCTCAATGTAACTGAATAGTACGCAGTGGGACATGGTTTTTACTATTGAGTGCTGTTCTTAGATCTACCAGTCAGCTGTTATCTTGTGTTAGGGAGCTGTTATCTGTTTACCTTCCCATTGTTCTTTTGTTAGGCTGCTGTGTGGGGGAAAGGGAGGGGGTGATATCACTCCAACTTGCAGTACAGCAGTAAAGAGTGATTGAAGTTTATCAGAGCACAAGTCACATGACTGGGGCAGCTGGGAAATTGACAAAATGTCTAGCCCCATGTCAGATTTCAAAATGAAATATAAAAAAATCTGTTTGTTCTTTTGAGAAATGGATTTCAGTGCAGAATTCTTCTGGAACAGCACTATTAACTGATGCATTTTGAAAAAAATGTTTTTCCCATGACAGGATCCATTTAAACCAATGTTCAAGCCCATGAAACAAGATTATCTTTGAATTTTTTATAATTTTTTTTTTTTAATCTAGCATTCGTCAATTCTAGCATGCAAACGACAGCTGATTTAATTGCAATTTACAGCAACTCAATATAAGACTAAGAAAACTTTGTAAACCAAACATGCCTCAATGAAAACGGAGAATTGTGGGACATGTAGTTCATGAGTAGGAGGCGTACAGCTTACAAGCAGCAGGTGCACGGTGCAGCCTTCCAATCTTATGTGATCTATTCCATAGCACCTCACGTGTTTACTGCGTATCCGGTGACAACACTGGCGGAAGTTACGAAACGACTTCAAGGCACGAACGCCCCCTATCTTCTTCATTGAGTGCCTAAGCGCAATGGCACGCCCCCTGTCTCTGGAGGACCAAAGAACAGCCGGAAAGTTTGCGCAATCCCGCTCCACCTCGCGGCGGGTATACAGCCAATCAACATCGGGGATTCCTATATGGGCGGGGTACTTTCTCCCACTTCGAGGCTTTCTTGTTACCGGTATTCCACCCAAGCAAGAGGGTTCTGTGTTCGTTGTTCTCTTGAGGGATTTTGCCTTCCGGCTCTCTGTTAGTTCAGCCTCTGAGGGTTCGGAGAAGTGCTAGTAGTTAGCCCGCGCTTTAGCAGTCCAGCACAACACATCCGGCAAAGCAGCGGTGAGAGGCCCGGCGCTCCCATCATGGCTGACAACGACAAACTGGACAACCAGCGGCTGAAGAATTTCAAGAACAAAGGCCGCGACCTGGAGGTAGTTACTCCCTGCCCCTTTACTTTCCTACGTCCTGGGGTAAAACGGGGCGGATAGGTGGGATTAGTGACCTACACGCGCGGCGCGTTCTCTCAGGGCCCTGATGTGACGTCGCTTTGGCGCGGGCCTCTTAGTGAGAAGCCTGGGTGCTAGGCCTGGCGGGGGAAGCCGGGGAGTGGCGCTTGAGGGTGGAGAGAGTGCCTGGGGCCTCCCAGTTAGTGGTTGCCTGGCGCAGTACGAGAAGTAGGTTGTGAACACATCTTTGGGCCTAAACTTACTCCTGCGATTACCCCGTGCTGCGAGACCATTTATACTTGTAATAGTGAGCTCCCGACTTTATACACTGTGAATAAACACCGCTTTCACCCAGACAGTATTACTCACAGGCCAAGCTGCTAGACAGTTGCAGCCTTCAGCTTCCCTCTCTGCCACAGCTTGGTTTTTATGGTGTGGTTTTTATTTTAAATTACACTACATACCTCCCAACATTCTGGATGTAAAAAGAGGGACAAAAAGTTTTTTTGCCCACAGCATGGCAACATTTTTGTGACCACGCCCATTTGTGAGGCTGCACCCCCTAATTACCATGTTTATTTTACTAAATTTGACAGGTTATGAAAGTTTGAAAATATTTATCCTTATCTTAACTGTTATAATTACTTATTTTCTTATCTCAGAAGTGTTACAAATTATCTTATTTGCACCTATTAGCTGTTCTGGACTCTCTGCTAAAAGCCAATTAAGTTAAAATCTTTGCCTCTTTTTCTGGCTGTTCAGTGCAGAGAAAAGAGGGACTTTCAAGTACAAATGAGGGACAGCGGGTTGAGCTCTCAAAAGAGGGACTGTCCCTCCAAAAAAGGGACAGTTGGGAGGTATGACACTACACTGCATACAATTCACTCAACCATGTTAAATTTTATTCCTGGACCTACACGTGTATTATATTTAGTTGTAACATGGTTGTGTAGGCACACCATCTCTGGTCCTTTTGCCTGGTCATGTGCTTTCAGAAAGAGCCAGCACTTTAGGATGGAACTGTTTTCTGGCAGGCTGTTTTTTCGCCTACTCAATGTAACTGTGTCTCAGTGGGACATGGATTTTACTATTGAGTGCTGTTCTTTAATCGACTAGGGTCTGTTTGCCTGCCCATTGCTCTGCTGATGGGCTTCTGGCTGGTGATATCACTCTAGCTTCCAGTAAAGAGTGACTGAAGTTTATCAGAGGCCAAGTCACATGACTGGGGGCACCTAGGAAACTGACGATATATGTACCCCAATGTCTGTTTAAAAATTAAAAAAAGAAAATCTCTTTAAAAAAAAAAAAATAGCTTTCACTACAGAATTCTACTTGAGCAGCACAATTTACTAATGCTTTTTGGAAAAAATATCTTCCCATGACCATATCCTTTAAATACTGGTCTAGGAATATGGACCGTCATTAGCGCACATCTGGGGATTCTTCATCTCTGCATCTGTGATTTTAACGTTGCTAGACTTTGCCTAGAAATGAAATGTTTATTCGCCTTTATGCTTTGAAAGCCTATTCATTAATGCTTAAACCATTGGGTTCAAGCACACAATACACAGTAGAAAAGCTACTTTCTGAAGAGTCCCATTGCCTTTTTTTTTTTTATCTTTGAATGGTTGTTTGTATAAACCAGTGATTCCCAACAAGTAGCTTGTGAGTAACATGTTGCTCTCCAACCCCATGAATGTTGCTCCCAGTGGCGTCAAAGCAGATGCTTATTGAATTCCAGTCCTGGATGCAATTTTTGTTGTATAAAACCCAGGTGCACTGTCAAACAGAGCCTCAATGTAGGTTGACCATGCACAATTCCAAACCACAGCACTTATTTGGCACCCCATTTTTCTTGCTAGTGTTGCTCCCCAACACCTTTTTACTTATGAATTTTGCTCACAAGTTGGTTGGGAATCCCTGGTTGATTGTAGCATTTCTGAAGCAAACACGTTCACAAATGCAGCACGACCGTGCATTGGTATTTGGTGTTAATGTTCCTTTAAGTTGCAGTCTGGGAACTAGCAAAAGAGGTAGACAAATAGTTCAGAAACTATATACGATGCCGACTAATTAAAAAAACTGGTAAAAATATGATGTCCTACAACCTGCTAAAAGTTGACTTAAAGGTGAACCTCGCCTTTAAGTCTTCACATACAATTTTTTCTTGCTGGATCTACACATGGATCTACCACATGATCTGCGCTTGTAACTTTGACCTTATGGGCTGTGAGTTAAAGGAACAGTAACACCAAAAAATGAGTGTTTAAAAAGTAGTGAACATATAATTTTACTCTGCACTGGTACAACTGCTCTGTTTGATTCAGAAACTCTACTATTGTTCATATAAGCAAGCTGCTGGTGGAAATTAGTAAAAGCTAAATGGCACGGTTTAAATCGTGGATAACACCATTATGTTCTGCAGAGTTTATCTGTGTAACCTGAGCCTTTTCTCCTTTGAATCTATTCCCCATGGCTACACAGCAGCTTATTTGTATAAACAATAAGTGTTTCTGAAGCAAACACAACAGTTTTACCAGTGCAGAGCAACCTTGCATTATATTTATTACTTTGAAACACTTTCATTTTTTGATGTTGCTGTTCCTTTAAGCAGCTCTGTTTACAGGGGAAATTAGTAAAACAAGTTGAAGGGCTCTAATTCCACCTAAAAAAACATTCCATTATAGTTCAATGGTAGCCTTGTTATCCGTATCAACCTGTCTTGCACAACTGGAATTTTTTGTATGTTTGTAGTGACTCTTGTGAGGTATGTAGATGTCCATATATGAAAGTCTCGTTCCACTTTTACGCACTGTTTACGGGTAGTTAACAAAAAAACAAAAAAAATGGTGGCTGGATCACAATGGTTTGTCAATATACAGCTTGCTTGAAGCTTGGGCCAAGGCTGGTGCTATAAATGGGGGAAATATTTAACTGAATCGAAATTTAATTTAGTGCACATTTGGGTAAGGTGCTTTACCTGCACTGACAAGTGTTTTAGTTGTTGTTATCTGGTATTACTCCTCCAATAAAGCATCCTTTAGCAAAGTTAAAGCATGGTTGAAGTTGCAATCAAACACTCAACTGACTTTACTCTAGCTCAGGGGTCCCCAACTTTTTTTGCTGGTGAGCCACATTTAAATTTAAAAAAGAGTTGGAGAGCAACACAAGCATGAAAAAGGTCCATGTGGATGTCAAATAAGAGCTCTGATTGGCTTTTTGGTAACTCCTATATGAACTGGCAGCCTACAGGAGAGAATGTTTGGCAGTACACTTGGTTTTTATACAACCAAAACTTGCCTTTAAGACGGTAATTAAAAAAATAAGCACATGCTTTGGGGCCACTGGGAACAACATCCAAGGGGTTGGAGAGCAACATGTTGCTCGCGAGCTATTGGTTGGGGATCACTGCTCTAGCTGATGGTGCTTCTTAACTTCTCATAGTACCTGCAACAGGGTATAATGTGCAGATGAGAGGCAAACTACAACTGACAAGTAGAATTTGAATTTTTGCTCAAGATGAGCAAGCAAAATAGGTGATATTGGCATACTGGGAAACATTATCTTCGCACTCCCATCACATTCTCTTTTTACAAAACCTATTGCATCACTGGGCAGCAATTTCTTTGTATACAAATGTGAGTTAGAGGCTTGTTAAACTCAAAATGCTTTTATTGGGTGGAACGAGTGTCAAAAAAATAAAGTGTTTTAAAGTAATGACAATGTAATGTTGCCCTGCACTGGCAAAACTGCTGTTTGCTTCAGAAACACTACTATAGTTCATATAAACAAGCTGCTGTGTAGCAATGGTGGAAATTGAAAAAAGGCGAAATGGCACAGGTTAAATAGTAGATCACAGATAACACCATTATGTTCTACAGAGCTTATCTGCTGTGTAACCTGAGCATTTTCTCCTTTTAATGACTAGTAGTGTTTCTGAAGCAGACACATCAGTTTAAGGGTAAGGCCACACGGGGAGTTTTCGTGGAGATCTGTCGCCTGGCAACTTATCGCCGCGACATATCTCCCCGAATAGCTTGGTCGCGCTGCACACCCGCAACACGTAAAGTCGCCTACGCTTATTCACGCAGCGGCGAGGCAATTTTGAGCGACTTTTAAGCTCAGGCGACTTTACGTGTCGCAGGTGCGCAGCGCGACCAAGCTATTAGGAGAGATTCGTCGCGTCAATAAGTCACCAGGCGACAGATCTCCCCGAAAAATCCCCGTGTGGCCTTACCCTAAGGGTTTGGGCAGACGGGAGATTTAGTCGGTTTTCGTTTAATCGCTTTTTCTGCGATGCAACAATCTCCCTGAACTGCCTGCTCCCTTGACGCCGTCTGTTTGTATGAAAAAGCGTCAGTGCCAATGCACTCTTTGTGCGATTCTGTAAATTGAAATGTCGCGAGTGCATTGGGGCTGGTGCTTTTTTCATGCAAACAGGCGGCTGGAAGGGAGCAGGCGATTAAACGCCAACCGACTAAATCTCCCCGAATTTCCCTGTCTGCACCAACCCTAAGGGCAGTGACAGACGAGAAGATTTGGGGAGCTTTAGTTGTCCAGCCACAGTCTCTTCTTCAGACAACTAATATCCCCAAGCTGCCTCCCTACCTGCTAGAATCTAAATTGATGGTCCAATGCCACTCTGAGCAATTCGAATCTCCTATCGCCCACATATATAGCTTCAACCTCTACTTTGTAATATAGTTATTGTATATATCATAGCCTTCATGTACTCTGAATGCAAGCAATGGCTTTGAAAATGACTCCTTGCTATTTCTTACTTAGACAAGTCTAAAGGGAAAATGCTTCCCCTTTCCTAAAAAAGATCAATGCCAACCACCATGCACATAAATTAATACTGTAGTGCAGGTTTTGCTTTTTTCCGCATACCAGAGTATGGTATCTTCTCAATCAGCAGTGGGCTAGGTACTGTATAATACTGTATGAACAATCAGAGCAGCAGTTGTCTCCTCTTCACTTCCATATCTGCTAATGCACTATACTCAGATTACGTTTTTAAATCTGCCCAATCCGAGAACTGAGTAATATCTGTATTTTATTTATTTGTCAAGATCTGTTCCCCACCCACCGCTTCAAAATAGATTTTTTTATCCAGGTGACATGTAGACACACTATTTTTTTTATGTGAGTTTAGCAAATATGTTTTATTTGATTGTATATGTTCTATTCATGCATGAAGAACTAGTTTTAACAAGTATTAGCTCTACTATTAATGAGCCATTCATGGTCCTTATACCAAGAGTTAATCATCTAGCATTACTTTAAAATCTGCCCCTGTCTTTAAGTTTGAGGACTGCACTATAGCTGGCATTCTAAGTTCTAAGATAACAGAGCTTAGTCTATTTAAGATAGAGGTGCAATTCACATGGAATGCTTCACCCCGGACACACTGTCATTGACACCCAAAAGAGTTTGGCATAACAAGGTTTGTTTTAAAATCTTGCTGCCTTGAATTGCTCTAAAGGTGGTATGTAGGAATGCAGCTCAAGCAGAAAGTTCTGTTATACTGCTGTGCTCCATAGACTCGGCCCAGAAGCAGTCATGCTCTTGCTTATGAACTGATGAGTTCCTGCTCACTGCATTCTATGCGACACCCAGTAGTGGAACATAGAATTCCGTCTAATTTCACCAGCTCACTAAGGATTTATTCATGCTTGTATGAAACCTAAGGGAAGAATCCGCCCTTAGGATCTGATTAAATGTTGTATTTGTTTCTTGATCTGTGTTTGCAATAGGAATGCGCCAAATCCACTTTGGGGTTTGGCTGAATCCCAGAATCATTCTTAAAAAGTTTGGCTGAATACCAAACGGAATCCTAATTTGCGTATGCAAATGGAAAAGGTGGGAAATTTTTTTTTTTTTTTGCTGCTTGTCGTGTGATTTCCCTTCCCACACCTAATTTGCATATTCAAATTAGGATTCTCATTCAGTTCGGCCATGCACATGGATTCAGCCAAATGCTGCTGAAAAAGGTAGAATCCCGAACAGATTCTGAATTCAGTGCATCCCTAGTTTGCAAACCTATAAATATTACATTTCTAACTATTTTCCTTCCTTTCACTAATGAGAGAACCCATTTCAATATGAAGTACGTGAATCCTTTTGTTCTTTTTCCCCACACCGATTATTGTATCCCTGGACTCAGTAATACTAGTATATAAAATTGCTCTAATCTTCTACAAATATCTTTTGTGAATCTTTTATTTGAATGTTGTATGCAGTGGCCTGTGATTTCAAGCCATTATAGTTATAGTAAAATTGGTCTGAAAAAAGACAAAGTTCAACCTCTCCAAATTAAAACCCAGCACCCACACACACCCTCCACACTTTCACACAAACCAAATATGCCCATAGCTATACTAACTGTAGAGTTTAGTATCAAAATAGCCTTTGATATTATGTCTGTCCAAAAAATCATCCAAGTCCCTCTTAAAAGCATTAACAGAATCAGCCATCACAACATCACCCGGCAGTGCATTCTACAACCTCACTGTCCTCACTGCTAAGAACCACCTACGCTGCTTCAAATGAAAGTCCTTTTCTTCTAGTCTGAAGGGGTGGCCTCTGGTGCAGTGTTACTCTTTATTGGTAAAAAGGTCCCCTGATATTTGTCTATAATGTCCTCTAATGTATTTGTAAAGTGTAATCATGTCCCCTCGCAAGCACCTTTTTTCCCAGAGAAAACAACCCCAACCTGGACAGTCTCCCCTCATAATTTAAGTCTTCCATCCCTCTAACCAGTTTAGTTGCATGTCTCTGCACTCACTCCAGCTCATTTATATCCCGCTTAAGGACTGGAGTCCAAAACTGCACTGCATACTCCAGATGAGGCCTTACTAGGGATCTATAAAGAGGTGTAATTATGTTTTCATCCCTTGAGTTTATGCCCTTTTTTATGCAGGAGAGAACTTTATTTGCTTTAGTAGCTACAGAATGACACTGCCCAGAATTAGACTTATCTATAAAAACCCCAAGATCCTTCTCATTTAAGGAAACTCCCAACACTCTGCCATTTAGTGTATAACTTGCATTTATATTATTTTTTCCAAAGTGCATAACCTTGCATTCATCAACATTGAACCTCATTTTCCAGTTTTCTGCCCAGTTTCCCAACGTAGACAAATCACTCTGCAGAGTGGCAGCATCCTGCATGGAACCTATAGTTCTGCTCAATTTAGTATCTGCAAAAATAGAAACATTGCTTTTGATGCCCACATCCAGGTCATTAATAAACAAGTTGAAAAGCAAGGGACCCAGTACAGAGCGCTGCGGTACCCCACTAACAACACTGGTCCAATTAGAAAATATTCTATTTACCACCGCTCTTTGTAGTCTATCTTTTTGCAGATTCTCTGTCCAGGTGCAAATACTATGTTCCAGGCCAACACTCCTTAATTTAACCAGTAACCTTCTGTGTGGCACTGTATCAAATGCTTTAGCAAAGTCTTAAGTAAATCACATCCACTGCCATCCCAGAATCGAGGTCCTTGCTTACCTTCTCATAAAAGAAATTAAGTTAGTCTGGCAAGATCTATTACACATAAAACCATGCTGGCACAAACTCATAGTATTGCCATGTTATGTATGTGTGCACACAATTTTCAGACTTGTAGGTGTTTTTTTTTTTTTTTCAGACACTGGCCACACAAGCTTAGAACAATGTTGCAATATGTTCATGTGAGGAAGTTAGCAACTGAGCCAATAAAGAAAAAAACATGTTTGGAATAATGTCTCTCAAGGCAGTCTTTGGCTTTTCAAGCACCATATTTTTTCTTAGCCTAGAAACATTGAGGTAAATTCCTCCAACAAGCTCCTCAGCATTCCACACAACCGGCCCTATACATGGTATAGGTGAATAAGGATAATGTATTTCACTCTGTCTGTTGTATGTTTCTATTCTGTTGGGGTAAAGGTTGTCATGTTAAGTTTAGGGTTAAAAAAAAACAAAAAACTAAATACAATTTGTAAGGGAATACCTTAATATGCCATGGCTTTGAGGCTGCTTTTATTTTCACATGGATTGCCCTGATCCAAAATATATTTATCCAAGTTGTATAAAAAATGTTGTTTTCATTTACTATGCCTAACTGCATAGCACCCCTTGCGTCCGGATTGTAACAGCTCTTAATAGTTAATTTCCTCTTTGCACATCTATTTCTAACAGGTGGAGGGTTATGGCTGTGAATTGTTTATGATCTAACCCATTGGTGCTTCTATCTCTTCTTAAAACACCTGTTTGTTGCTACCAGAAATTGACTGTCCTTTTATATGAACATAAGCTTTTATTTTTTTTTCCAACCTGCTTAAGTGTGAAAAGATGTTAGTCGTTCTTTTGTCATTAGAATTGCAGCCTAGCTGTGTTATGCTACATTATCTAATTTCAAAGCCATTCTAAATTTATACTACCTGCTCACTCCTCTTGTGACTGCCATTGCTTTTCTGTTGTAGGACACTGTGTACTTTGGAACAGGGATTTTAGCTTGCCAAGTCTGCAGCTGAATCGTTTGAATTCAAGCAAACTTCATTTAATTAATTTGTGTAAACTTTGGTTAATTGTAGGGAATACGTGTTTTTATTGGACTGAAACTATTGGCCCATTTCTAATGATTATGTTTATAAATCATATACATATGATTCATTAGGAGAGGCATGTATTGTAGAGGTAGATGCCATTTCGGTGGTTACCCCTGTGGTTTTGCATCTGTCTGGTTCTGAGTCTATGATGACCTGAATGCGATCTGTCTGTTCTCTCCAGTTCTACTTGGGTTTTCTCCTACAGAGCAAAGATATACAGGCAGATTGGCTCCTGATTAAATAGACCCTAGTTCAGCATGGAAATTGATGAACGCTAATAAAAGCTGACTTGTACAGTTAAATGGACAGTATACATGTTATTCTAATACTCACAATAAATGACTCATTTCCTATTTTGCCATTCAAGTATTTTTTTTCCCGCTCTGAACACCTCTCTATAAACAGGGCAATTTTTAATCAACCTTAAAAATAAATAAACTCGTACCTTCTCTATGCAGTAGCCTATAAGCAGCTTATTTCAGTGGACCCTTCATTTAAATGTATGTTGCTTTTACAGCAGTTAAAGTTCAATACACTGTTGCTGGTATCCGGAAAGGTATAATTTTATTATAATATATTTTTCTTTCTTTCAGAGCATGAGAAGACAGAGGAATGAAGTTGTTGTGGAACTGAGAAAGGTAATTTAGTTATTTCCATTCAGTACAAGAGTACAATCACTTTATTGTATTATTTTGTTTTATCTCTAGCTAGTAATGGACAACAAGAAAGAAATTGCCCCGATTTGAAGTATACATCTGGGGGCACAGACATATGAGGAGATTTTAGTTACCAAGTGACTAATCTCCCTGGAAAAACCAGCCCAGCCAACTAGAATCTAAATCGCTGGCGGAATGGCACTCTGATTGCTTCATTTTCTGAAGTTGCCTCACAAGCCAACCTCAGACGACTTCGGAAAACAAAGCCAGCGGGATGGTTTTTCTGCAAGATTAATTCCCCCAAAGAAGAGGCAGTGTTGGGCTACTAAATCTCCCCGATTCTCCTTGTCTGTATGTGCCCTAAAGGATCAAACCCCATCCTTTAGGATTTCGGCCTATTTCTATTTTTATCTGTGCCAGAACAAAATATACAGGCACTTGGACAAATATACAGGAAAGCACTTGTATTGCCAAATTGTTCATTGATCGTTATATTGGTCCAAGGAATAAACAGAGATGCTGGCATATCCATTTGGTCGTTGTACATATGCAGAAATACAATCCGCCAAATGGATTAGTGCTGTTAAAATTTTAACTTAAGTAATAACTGACCGTATGCATGGAAAGCCACACAACCAGAAAGTACCAAAGATTTTAAATAAAAAAATGAATTTAAATATCAACCTGTTGTAGACCCTTGTGTGTTTGGCTTTTTAGTTTGTCTTGATCTAAGGAATAACTATAAATTTTTATGTGCCGTCACATAACTATTCCATCTAAAGTGTACTTCAGCACATAAGAGATGCATCTTTGCATACAATGTACCGTGGTGCAAACTTGAAATGTATCACCACATTACATTAAAGACCACACTAATATGTACCATGTATTTCTAAATAAGAATGGTCTGTCTTTCAGTAAGTGGTTAAAGGAACAGTTCAGTGTAAAAATAGAAATGTGGTTAATAGCTGGCAATAGTGACTGTGCAAAATAAAAAATGTTTCTAATATACTTAGCCAAAAATGTAATCTCAAGTTTGGAGTGACTGGATGTCTAGCATAATGGCCAGAACAGTACTTCTAACTGAGTTAATCAGTGACTTGAAGGGGGACCACATGGGACATAATTGTTCAGTGAGTTTGCAATTGATCCTCATCATCCAGCTCAGATTCAAAAGCAATAGGTATGACTGATGTTGTCCCTCTCAAGTCACTGATTGGTTACTGCTTGGTAACCAGTCCGTGTAAACCAAGAGAGTACTTGAGTACCAAGTACTTTTCTGTTCAGTTACACAGAGTTTCTCCAACCTTTATACATTACATTTTTGGCTAATAAACCTTATTAGAAACTTTTTTACACATCTTATTTGCCCAGTTTTATTTTTATATTGAACAATTCCATTAAGCACATCTACCAAACAATACCTGCATAAAAGATTGTACAAATGCTTTCTTTAAATGTTTTGTTTAAAGCTATATAATTTCCTGTTTGAGGTCTATGTAGCTTTTTAAACCTCTCTGATTTTTTTTATCCTGTTAGTCCAATGTTTCTAGTTCAGCACCCATTCTCCTATAAAAAAAAAAAAAACAATTTCAGGCAGTATATAGGTGAATGGGTGCTAAAGCAAATCAAACAACGAACCTTAGGAAAAAGTCCTCCTAATGAACACAAACTGACTCTACTTTTGTTTACCAACAATTATGTTAATATAATAGAATGATTTCTCTTTTTTAATACATTTATCATGTACTTGTTTTGTGGCTTTACAGAATAAGAGAGATGAGCATTTGCTTAAAAGAAGAAATGTCCCACATGAAGATATTTGTGAAGATTCTGATGCTGATGCAGATTTCAGAGTGGTATGGTCAATGTTAGTTATCTGTGTTAGAGGAAATAGCAATGGCGGAAATTGAAAAACGGCTGTATGGCACAGGATAAGTAATGGATAACTGATACCATTATGTTCTACAGAGCTTATCTGCCATCTGCTGTGTAACTTGAGCCTTTTCTCCTTTGCATGGCTGCCCCCAGGGCTACACAACAGCTTATTTATATAATCAATAGCAGTGCTTCTGTAGCAAACACTGCAGTTTTACCAGTGCAGGGCAACACTGCATTATATTTTTATTACTTTAAAACAATTACATTTTTTGATGTTACTGGTCCTTTAACCACTGCTACAAATTAAGACTTTCTGGCGCAGAAGCCAAGCTGAATAGAATGCAACAACTAGTTGACTACAATACCTATTGGATACCATACTGGAGAGAGTCCTCCTTTCACTCAGTTTATTCTGTGACTAGGACAGATGTTTTCCTGACTCTATATTTAGCATCTTGAGAATAGAGCAACACGTTATGCAGTGAAACCAGCATGTATTGGTCTTTGCTGCATAGTAGACTGGGGGAATCTAACTTATGACCTAAACTATTTGGAGTATGTAAAAAAAAAATGCATAAACACTTTTTCTCTGTCTTAGGGGGACACAGGGACTGATGGGGTTAAGCTCCATCCTCCAGGAGGCAGGACACTTGAAAGAATTGAGTGGGCGTGCTGGGTCAGGCTTAACCCCACCCACACTATTTAGTTTAAGTGGCCTGCTACCGGGAATCGTCTCATGGAGGAATTTTCTTCGGTCAGTCTGCGACTGACACCCGGGGTGATACCTAAGCAGGGCTGCCTGTCTTAAATCCCCCCACAGACTGTCCTCTTGTACCACAGAATACCTCTTAATGGGGCTGTTGGTCGCTATTCTACCTCTCAGAATTAGGTAGTCACTAGCCTAGCCATGTGGTGAGAGTAGTTTGTTCGTTTTCGCACAACTTTTTGGATCGCATCTGCGCTCCACAGAGCGCACGAACAAAAAGTTTGCAGGCTTTTCTCCGCGCATGGCGCTAACTGGAATGTTGCTGGTTCCACCGGCCATTTTGTCTGACGGATAGTTCGCGTTCCAGCACAGTTTCTCTCTCTGAAAAGAACTACTTGCCAAGTGGTGTCGTAAAGGCATTCGGGCTTAATCTCTCCCACACCTATGGCAGAAGGTAGGACAGGGGGGCTGTTCACCGGGGGGGGGGGGAAGAGTGCCCACTACAGCAAAGGTCAAGTACCTAGCCTGTACCAAGTGCCAAAACAACCAGAAAGAGCCACTTTGCAACGCCTGCTCTATGGGACGGGGCTGCTGCTGCCGCCTCTGGGGGCATATCTGAGCAGTCAGAAGACCCCCTCCACAACACTCCCTTAGATCCGGGACAAAGGTCAGTGGCTGAACCGCCTCCTACTAGTTGGGCAGTTCATCTCTCAAAATCCCTGGCATCCCTACAAGGTTTACCAACCATTGCAGAAAATTTGGGCAAGGCTCTTGAAAAGCTTAACTACAGGTCAGGTAGTAAGCGCAAGCGAAAAGACACAGCCAGGGGGGAATCTTCCACCCAAGCTTTATCAGAGGAGTCCAGTGATGAACAGACCTCCTCTCACTCAAAAGGTGAAATCCCTTACTCTGACTGATCCTCTGCTGAAGAGGAAGAAGTCACAGAGCAGTATCAGGAAAGGGAAACTGTACACGATGTTGACAGCACACAAATGACCGCACACACTTCAGCGTTATCCATAGCAGCTCGCCGAACTCTTTGGCTGAAGAACTGGTCAGCGGATACTAGTTCCAAGAAAACCTTAACTTCTCTCCCATTCAAGGGACAAAAGTTATTCGGCGACGAGCTTGAAAAGATCATTAAACAAGCAACAGGTGGAAAAAGTAAATTTTTACCACAAGCTAGAGGGCGATCCTCAACTTACAACAGAAGAGGAAATTTTTCGTGGCCAAAGCGGAAAATTCACGAGGCGACAATTCGACACAACGTTCTCACTTCTGACAAAAGGGAGCCAACAAGAATCGGCCCACCTGGAAGAACACGCAGTCTTACAACAAGTCCCCCTCCGACAAACAGGTGTCAGCATGACACGGCACTCCCTCCCGAATCGTCCGGGAAAATCGGAGAAAAACTTTTACGATTCCGCGAGGCATGGATTCGTTACTCTTCGTTACGCTTTGGTTAACGAAATAGTGTCTGAAGGTTACCATCTGGATTTCACAACTCTGCCACCCAGAAAATTTATGTCCAGGTTACCTTGAAACCACACAAGCAAAACTTTTTCTAGAATGCATAGAGAAGATGGAGAGATTAGGTGTAATCACTGCAGTTCCGACTACAGAGAGATTCTCCGGGTTTTACTCAAACCTCTTTACGGTTCCAAAAAAGGATGGAAGAGTCAGACCGGTACTGGACCTCAAGGGTCTGAACAAATATATCCGATCTGTGCGCTTCAAGATGGAGACACTACGGTCTGTTATACGAGGAATGGAACAGGGACAGTGGTTGATGTCACTGGATATCAAAGAGGCTTATCTTCATGTCCCCATATGGCCTCCTCCTCATCGCTACCTTTGATTTGCATTCAAGAACAAGCATAACCAATTTGTAGCCCTTCCATTCGGCCTATCGTCGGCGCCCAGGGTGTTCACCAAACTAATGTTAATAACAGCAGCGACATTGAGACTACAAGGAATCTCGGTAACACCATACCGCGACGATCTCCTAATCAAGGCCAGTTGAGCGCAGAATACCAGAACGAGCCTAAACAATGCGATTCCACTTCTTCAGGAATTCGGCTGGACGATAAACTGGAAGACATCCAGCATTCACCCAAGCCAACAAATGACCTTCTTGGGTCTCTATTTCAACACAGTGATACAAACTGTGTGTCTCCCCAGGCTTCTTCATCTAAGTCCTATCATAGAGTGTGGCGCTCTTACTTCAACTGGTGCCAGGAGACAGATTCTTCTTCAACAGAAGTCAGTCTACCTAGAGTTTTATCCTTTCTTCAGAACGGATTAGATCTGGGACTAAAGCTCAGCTCCCTTAAAGTACAGGTCTCTGCACTATCCATACTTTTACAGCACAAGTTAGCTTATGAAGACAACATACACACCTTTTCTCCAAGGGTTAGCTCAGTTGGCCCCGCCGTATCGCCCCTCCAGTGGCAGGATGGGATCTAAACCTGGTGCTGGAAGCACTACTGGAACCGCCATTCGAGCCGCTTCATTCAGTGTCTGACACCTGAGTGACCTGGAAGACTGTGTTTCTTGTGGCCATTTCTTCCACCAGAAGAGTATCAGAACTCAAACCTTGTCCTGTGACCCTCCTTATCTAACATTCCATAAGGATCAAGCAGTACTTCGCACTATGCCTACATTTCTTCCCAAGGTGGTATCTCCATTCCACGTTAACCAAGACATTGTGGTGCCTTCCTTGTGTCGGGAACCAAAGAATGATAAGGATCAGAAATTACACAAACTTGATGTGGTCAGAGCCCTTCGATGGTATATAGACTGATCCAAACCATTCAGATCTTCTCAGTCTGTTTGTAATTCCGTCCGGACCCCGCAGGGGCCAAGCAGCTTCAAAGACGTCGATATCCAGATGGATCACAGAAACTATCAAGCATGCATACATTGCAAAAGGAAAGACATCGCCCCAAGGAATTCTGGTGCATTCTACGAGAGCTGTGGGAGCCTCCTTGGCATGGCGTAACTCTGTTCCCTTGGAGCAGATTTGCAAGGCGGTGACCTGGTCGTCTATACACACATTCTCAAAATTCTACAATGTTGACACCTTTGCTTCGGCTTGGACTTGGACGTAGAGTGCTGCAATCAGTGATAAAATAACTGAGCCACTCTCTACAGGCTCACTCCCACCCTGCTGTTTTGGGACTGCTTTGGTAAGTCCCCATCAGTCCTTGTGTCCCCCTAAGACGACTGAGAAAACAGGATTTTTATACTTACTGTTAAATCTGTTTCTCTGTAGTCGAGAGGGGGACACAGGGCTTCCCGCCCATTGGCGATCCTTCGTTCGTTGACCATGTTGGTCTTGGTGAACACTTCCCTGTTTTACAGTTCTGCCTGTTATTGGGTTTTTGTGTTATAATAATAAAGTTCCGTTGGCAGCTTTGGAACCAACTGAATAGGATTGTATCAATTCTTTCAAGTGTCCTGCCTCCTGGAGGATGGCCCCATCAGTCCCTGTGTCCCCCTTTTGACTACAGAGAAACAGATTTAACGGTAAGTATAAAAATCCTGTTATTTAAAAAAAAAATGTTTTCTCTACCTTCATTTGCCCATTCCCACGGTGTGTTGCAAGTAATCCTGCTCAAGGCTACCTCCTCACACCTTATTTGCAAAACTGAGGACACGCCATAAACTGGAGGGGAGTGCACAGATTATTCAAATGGTGAAGGGGTTGAAAGAGAGTCCATTGCACACCTTCATGGTTTCCAATTTGTATAGGTCATAACATGTGCCATTTTTATGTAAGTTATGTCACCTGCTGTTCTCAACAAATGTTACAAATGTATAAAGTAGCGACTATGAAGAGAAATAAAACGTATAATACAAAAAATGAGTACCATTTCTTAAACAAGCAAGCAGAGAATCAAACCTATATATTATAGGCATTTAATTCTATACAGACGTTTATTTTGACAAATGTGTATTAATTTCAAGGATGGTAGATATTTGTTTAAATTAATTCTACAGTTGTTTTCTTACAGAGATCACCCCTTGCTTTGCAAGACAGGCTGTCTGTAGGTCCCTTTTACTATTCCTTCTCTGGTCTGCTTTTAGCCATCACCAGTGTATCTCCTAGTTGGTTGATTAGATTTCTACCTATATGCCTTTGAAATCTGATTCCAGACCAGTTGTTCACTATGCCTGAATTCTAATAGTTTTGGCACATTTACCCTTCACTTTGGGTCATGGCTTTGTTAGTTCCAGTCACTTTTAGTTATAACTAGGGGTGCACCAAACCCAGGATTTGGTTCAGGATTCTGCCCGGCTGAACCGAATCCTGTTGGAGAGTGGGCGGAAAGGGTAATCACATGACTTTTAGTCACGAAACAAGGTAGAAAAAAAAAATTCACTTTGCCATCCCTAATTTACGGTTCGGTATTCGGCCGAAATCTTTTGCAAAGGATTCAGGGGTTATTTATCCAAAATACCGCTCTCCATCTCTTCGTTTTATTGTATAGGGCAGTTAGCAGAATTCCTTCATAAGACTTTAAATGCCTTTTTACAAAGTGAAAAAAAGTGTTGTTTGATGAAAAATGTTAAACTATATTCTATTAATATAGACTGTTAAGTGTGTCTATGAAATGTTCTGAATGTTTTTTATTTCTATTCTCAGCAAAATACTTCACTGGAAGCCATTGTACAGGTATTGCCTTACTTTTTTATTTTCCTTTTCCACATAACTGAATTATGATCCTGGATTGTGTTTGCTTGATGCATCTTAAACTTAAAGAAGATATTTTGTGTACAAAAAAAATAAGTTATAATTTTTAGATATAGAAGATTTGTGCTTAAAAAAGTAGTGTTTCAGATTAATTTATTGAATATATTTTTGCCAAAACACTAATAACCCTTCACTTCCACTACCTGCTCCCTGAATTCCCAGGCTGTGCAGGGGAGCCGGCAGCACTCCATTCACTGCATTGTAGGACAGTAACCAATAGGCAGCTATCAGAACCTGAAAGGGAACTGAAGCCTGTCTGTGCTTGTTTGACTGAAGTACTGTGATTGGTTGTCCCCCTCCTACTGTGCTTCTGGCAGGGACTGTTGGGACTTGCCCACCCCTCATTTGAATCTGGGACCAGTGAACTACTGATATGCGGGTCCAGCTGCATGTCCCGGGCCCTCATCCAGCCCCCTTTCCCCTGTTAGTTAAGTTAGTGGCTAGGGTCGGGGAAATCCCAACCCGCAATCAATGCAGTGAACATCTATAGGGAGCTATAATAAAGAGGGCTATTTTTAAAGAGATTAATTTTTAGTACCATGTAAAAGCAACACCATAGATTACTTATAACTGCCTACAAAATTAGGGTTCATTCATGTATCCTATGTCTCCTTTAAAGACACAAGAAAACCAGAAATCAAAATTATTAATTTGATACGACATACTGTTTAGGAGCCCTGCTCTGCTGTTCTGTAAGAGAATACACATGGGGCCAAATGTTCTACGTAAAAAAAAAAAAAATGGTATATAGAGCACCTGAAATGACCCTTGAGTTTTTGTTCTTAGAACATATTTTGAACTACATGAATTTTTAAATGTAAATATGATTTCTAATGTTTAATTGCAGACTGAGTTTTGTGTTCATGCTTTGTGTAACATTTTCATAGTGTTACTGATCCTTTATATTCAGCCTTCTTATGCCGTACCAGGTTTAGACAGAAGAATATTAAGGGTAAGGCCACACGGGGAGTTTAGTTATACAGTAATACTGTACTGGCGAGGCAATTTTGAGCGACTTTTAAAATCGCGCCGCTGCGTGTGAATAAGTGCAGGCGACTTTACATGTCGTGGGTGCGCAGCGCTACCAAGGTATTCGGGGAGATTTGTCGCGGCGATAAGTCGCCAGGCAACAGATCTCCCCGAAAACTCCCCGTGTGGCCTTACCCTTAAAATCAAAGGCCCTCTTCATGAATGGTATGGCATTGTTTGCTAATGTTCTCAAAAGGAGAATTGCAGTGGGAATGCAGAAGGGAACGCTCACTGAAAAACCCTGATAACACTAGCTTTTGTCTTGGGTGGGTGATTGTGATGAATAGAAACTGCCTACAAATAGTCAGCGTAATATTAACTCTTGTTTTTGTCGAACTGCATAGAACAGACTCATTCTCCCCCCACAAGCTGTCATTCTTTTACAGGCAATTCTGTAACAGGCAATTTTCATTCATGTGTGTAATTGTATGACAGGCAAAACAGTGGGGCTGTAGAACATTTCTCCCCTGACTAAAATACTCCTGTATAATGTTGGGGGCACCTTGTCAGCCACATGTTGTTTTGTGAAAATGAATAAAAGTGCATTTTTGCATGATAACCTCATTCCACTGGCAGGTTAGAAAATTCCATCTGGCATTAAGGTGAACTGCATTTAATAATGGTTTTAGATTTATATTCCTGTATAACTAAATTCTTTGTTTTAGAATGCATCGAGTGATCATCAGGGCATTCAGCTCAGTGCTGTGCAAGCTGCAAGGTAAACTGATGTGCTACAAAGAGTACAAAATGTAATTCCTGTAACAACTTAATGTTCTGTAAGTTGTGGTCCGTTAAACAATTGACAGCATGTCTAAGTTTGGCCCTTGTGTGATTTCTAATATGTTATGTCTGGCTTGCTTTTATTGGGGTCATACACATTAGTAGTGTACATGAGACTAGTGTGGAGACTTTAGATGGCAGAAGATGCTTATTAGCTGGGTTCTTATACCTACTGTTTCACAACACTTAAATATTCTTGCCAAAGTAAGTGTACTGTAGATCACCATGTAAAAGAAAAAAAAATCAGTGTGCAAGTTTGCTTTTTTTTTATCACATTGGCTACAGTAATGGGAGGGTGTGTGAGTATACACATAACAATTTTGAAATTATTACTGCATTTATTTATTGCTATGTTGATATAAAGGAAAACTATACCCCCGAAACAATGTAGGTTTCTATAAAAAGATAATGCATATAACAACTCATGTAAAACCCTGCTTCATGTAAATACATTTTTTTTTTTATAATATACTTTTTTAATAGCATGTGCCATCATAAATAGCAAATGGCCATTTTAAAGAATGACAGCCTCCTGGGTTCGTATGATTCAACGGTGCACACAAACATACCAAACAAACTATAAAGTTAGGTCACATCAGCCAATTAACAGACAGAGTTGTGTATTTTGCTTCCACACTTCTTCCTGTTACAGTTGAAATATTTCTGGTCAGGTGATTTCTGAGGCAGCACACAGACCATCACGAAATGGTGGTTCAAGGCAAGAGATGTAAAAGGGCAATATTTACTTAAATATATATATACTGGTTTGGGAAGATTCTTTAATGTGCCACTTAATTTGATATAAACTATCTGTTGCTCAAGTATTAATTTTGGGGTTATAGTTTACCTTTAAGTAACACGGTTATCGAAGAGCATCACTTGTATGGAAAAATAGCTGCCCTCTTCGTTATTCAATCGGCCATGGACTGACAAGTGAAAAATAGAGCACAATGTCTGGTTTAAATCAATTCCTGCATTCCACAGAAAGAACATCATACTAGTAATCAAATGTGCTAGCGTAATGGTGTGGGGATGCTTTGCTTTCTCAGGAACTGGACCAATGTGGCATATTTGAAAGAACCATGAATATTGAATTGTACTGGAAAATTCTTAAAGGGGAATTCAACCCCCCCGGGCACTTATACCCCTCCCCCCAACTCTCCTGTAAGCCCTCGTCCCCCGTGCTATTGCCCCTAAGTTGCTACTTACCCCTCTGTGTAGGTCCCGTCCAGCGAAGTTCACAGGGGCCATCTTCTTTTCCAACTGCTTCTTCCTGGATCCGGCTCCGTCGGCCGTGCATGCGCAGCAGAGGCCATCGCCGGGGGGTTGAATTCCCCTTTAAAGTGGAATATCCGTTTGTCTCTATGGGCTGAAGCATAAATTAATTATGTAGAAAGATGGTTATGCAAGTCAATCTGCATGACTAGGCCAATGCAGAACTTCACTATTCCTCCTGTTGAATTGACCCCAGTAGAGATAATGTGGCAGGACCTGCATCAAGCAGTGTATTACATTATTGATAAGAAGGGTTGGCTAACCTTTCTAACCACAATATAAAATGTTGATAATCACATTATAGGAAGAATTTGGGTACAGTTATTTTAAGGTTTTCAATCTTCACATGTATTGTATTAACTGTTGCATTTCTTTCTTTGTTTTTTATTTAGAAAGCTCCTTTCTAGTGACCGTAATCCACCTATTGATGACTTGATAAAATCTGGAATTTTACCCATTTTGGTTCATTGTCTGGAGAGAGATGATAAGTAAGTACATAGTAACTTTTTTTTTTTTTTTGTTTATCTTCTGCTTAACATAGGAACACAACTCAATATTGTTCTTTTTCCAGCCCATCTCTTCAGTTTGAAGCTGCATGGGCTTTGACAAACATTGCCTCTGGAACATCTGAACAAACACAAGCAGTGGTTCAGTCAAGTATGTATTTTTGGATTGTCTAGAACACACTATTAATGTTTCTGCATCCTCCTATTGCTGAAATCTGTACTATGCATTGAGTATTATACAAGTAGTAGTAAACATTGCAAGAATGTTTTTTGATGTATAGGCATTATTTATAGTGTGGAGAATTAATTACATTCCAATTTATCTTTACCATAGCATTTAACCCTGCATCCAATCTTCATTCAGCAAGCTAGTATTTTAAGTAATTATTTAATATAAGGTTGTAATTCTGTAAATGCAACTCCATTGGCTCACAAACTATAAATATTTGTTTACACAAACAAAAGTTTTATTATATCTTTCTCCTAGTCTGCTTGGGGGACACAGGGGCAATGGGGTATATCTGGTACATCCAGGAGGCAGGACACGGCTGATAAAAAATGGCTCCTCCTCCACTGGCTATACCCCAAACAGGCAGAGCTTCACCCAGTTTGAGTTGTATCCTCAGGGGGTTAGGACTTCTACAAATTCTCTGCTCAGCTTTGCTGGAATTTGGGGTTGTGCTTGTCTTTTTACACAGTGTAAAGAATTTTACAGAAACAAAAGTTTCATATCTTTTAGCTTCTACACAAATTTAAGAACCCTAACCTTATACATATGGCCTTATCTTAAAGTGCACAATTTACTGCACTGGATGTGTAGTTGCTGCATTTTTAAACCTCAAGTAAACTTTGTCAGAGATGAGAAATTTTAGATATTTTACAAAGTCCTAAACCACCTATTGTGATTGCTCATGTCATCAAATCTTTGTAGGTTCAGGGAAAAGGCTTTGCCTGCATTGTTCTTTTGTTGGGCATGCTGTAAGGAAAGACACTAATAAATCTTTATATGGGACTGCTCCGATTTAAAAAAAACTTTGTTCTGTTCTTGGCTACCTAATTCTCAATATTGTTTTACAGATGCTGTGCCACTGTTCTTAAGATTATTGCATTCCCCCCATCAAAATGTTTGCGAGCAGGCAGTGTGGGCACTGGGGAATATTATAGGTAGGATACTATTATCTAAATGGCTTTTTCTATTCTATCCTATAGAAACCTACAGTTCTACGTAAAGTAAATACATACGCCTGTACACTCAAGTCCATTTGAGTTGTACAGTTCTTTACACCTTTACTTCATTTTAAGAGTTTGTTCATTTAAGTATTTGTTTGTGGTATTTAAAACTATTCAGTAATGGCACCCCTGTCCATGCTGTTTTTTATTTTAATATGTATTTTTTTTATTACTGATAAGTGTACATTTGAAACAGGTGATGGACCTCAGTGCAGAGATTATGTGATCAGCCTTGGTGTGGTTAAACCTTTGCTGTCGTTTATCAATCCATCCATTCCCATTACATTCCTAAGAAACGTTACCTGGGTAATGGTCAATTTGTGCCGTCATAAAGATCCACCACCACCTATGGAGACCATTCAAGAGGTAAAATAAACTCTTTAAAACAATTCAAAACAGTCCAGATTCTCTTTATTGGTTCTGTGTAAACTACCAGGAATAGCGCAGAATGAAATCACTTGAATCTCTTTTGGAAATTATGAAATTGAGATTTGGTGTGGTGAGTGAATGTTAATTGTAGAAAGTAGATATAGTATAAACTTCCATTAATGAAGTGTGTGTACATGAGTGTGTGGTATTTTTGGTTATTTGCAAAGGTGGCTCTGAAATTACATTGCAGATTTTGGAGTGCAATATTACCTGTGATTAGAG
The DNA here is from genome assembly GCA_024363595.1 of Xenopus borealis. Taxonomy (NCBI): domain Eukaryota; kingdom Metazoa; phylum Chordata; class Amphibia; order Anura; family Pipidae; genus Xenopus; species Xenopus borealis. The sequence continues at coordinate 124,415,726 of CM044439.1, forward strand.
CCCACATTGGCTCCCTTAAAAACCTGTACACCCTTACATCTCTAACGGGTGCATGATTAACATGTACTCGTGATCTGATCCAAAGAGGTTCGCTGAATTCACGTATTTGCTCAGATGGCTGTAAAATATGGTCAAATGGGGCCAAACTTAACACTTATTCCAGAGGGAAAGCATGATAGTAAGGGTAAAAACAAAGCCATTACAACCTGTTTTAGTAAACCTTTTATTTTAAGGTAAAAAGGCAGAAAGTTTTTTTTTATAATTTGCTTCTGCTTCAATTTATTTAGGTCATTCTCTGTTCAACTTATTTTATGAATAGGCCAAGCCTCTTTATATAAAGCAGTGATTATAATTCTCTAACAGTATATCACAGTATTCTAACTTTAACAGTGTAGATTCACTTTTTCCCCTCAATCTTTTATTTTGGCAGATTCTCCCTGCACTCTGTGTGCTTATACACCATACAGATGTAAATGTAAGTCTTCATATATACTGTCCACATTTGTGTATCTTTTTAAACTATTACTGTATCTGTCTTTTGCTTTGTGTCGTTCTGAAATATGATGAATGTATTTCCAGAGTTTGCTATTAAAATATCAGGTGATAGTTCCAGTTGTCTACATGTATGTATATGGTGGCTAAATAGCACTTATTTTGCATCTTTTAATTCCTCTTTATCTCTTCTATGCCTAGATATTGGTTGACACTGTCTGGGCCCTCTCCTATCTGACAGATGCTGGTAATGAACAAATTCAGATGGTGATAGACTCTGGAATAGTGACAAACTTGGTTCCTCTTCTGAGCAACCCAGAAGTTAAAGTGCAGGTATGGTGCCTTTATTAATAATCTGAAAAAACACATTGTGAAGTTAATAGAGTGGCAGTTCAGCATACTTAAGCATTCACGCCTTGCACCTTTTGTCCAGTGATAAATTATAGCTTTATAGTATCTGCCTTCTTGCTTTTTAAAATATGTAAAAATCCTATTATCAAGGTTTGTTCTGTTTATCTCTGTTTTGTAAGTGTGTGCCACTTGAGCTACAAACAGTGCAGCCATCTTCTGAGGGCACCACTGGACCTGTAGGATTAGTAGAGTGTAATTCTTTGTGACCCACTTGGTGAGCTCATAATTACTCTGCCATAGAAAATATTTTGTCATATAGTTGTTTGTTACCTGTGGGATTGTTGCATCTCGGTATATGAGAGAGAAACTATACTATAACTTTTTTGTTGGTGTTTTAGACAGTGTCATGCCAAGGTAGCATTGCTCTGGCATCAAAAGTTAACGTGGCAACAGTTGGTCGCAGTCTCACACAGAGAACCTTGATTGTATATCTCACCAGGGGGGCTGTGGAAAGGTGACATCCATATCTGTCTTCTGAGATGGTTTGGAGCCACACCATTTGGGCAAGGAAGCTGGGCCAGTTTGTTCTTTGATCGGCTGATCAGAGCTGTGGACCTAGAGCAGCAGGGGGGATAGCTAGTAGAAAATTATGGATTATAGGAAAGGATCCATATCTCCTGTGTCATAGGATTCGCATCCTCATAACTTACATATTGGTTATGAGGAGGTCACATGCTTCCTAAAAATACCAAACAGGGCTAGCCTATACCCACCCGTTAGGAGGGCTGGTTCCTGAGGGACCTATTAGTGTTTGGTATTGTTCTGTTTGCCCACTTATGGATCACAGCCTGCCCATGTTTTTATGATAGTATTGGGTACTGGCAAGTACCAATATTATATTAAATGGGGTGGTTCACCTTCACGTTAACTTTTAGTATATTGTAGAAAGGCCAATTCTAAGAAACTTTTCAAATGGTCTTCATTTATTTTTCATAGTTTTTTAATGATTTGCCATTTTCTTCGGTTTCTTTGCAGCTTTCAAATGGGGGTCACTGACACCATCTAAAAACAAAGGCTCTGTAAGGCTACAAATGAATTGTTATTGCCACTTTTTATTACTTATCATTCTGTTCAGTTCATCTCCTATTCATATTCCAGTCTCTTATTCAAATCAATGCAGGGTTGCTAGGGTAATTTGTACCCTAGAAACCAAATTGCTGACACTGCAAACTAGAGCTGCTGAATAAAAAGCTAAATAACTATAAAACCACAAACAATAAAAAATGAAAACCAATTGCAAATTGTCTCAGAATATCACACTCTACATTATACTAAAAGTTAACTCAAAGGTGAACAACCCCTTTAAGGGATATTGGGGAATCTTTCCTGAAAGTAGCAACCCCCTGCAGGGGGCTCATAAATGACAAGTTCCTGGGTAGGTAATGATGGGAGCGTCCCAGCAGGAAATAAAAAGGTGACATTCCCAATATCCCATGGTCATACAAGGAGACACCATTTTTCATTGGATTGTATGCCCCAGAAGACACTTAAGGAAAGAATTCTAACTGTGGTATAGTAGCTTTCTTTGTGTTTTTACTCCCTTTTGTTTTATTTACTGTACTTGCAACTGTCATCTTTGTTTTATATATATATATATATATATATATATATATACATATACATATATAACTAGATAGGTGCACTCAGATGATAGATGGTGGCAGCGAATTAACTTTGTAGGTGTTGGTGTGTTTTGGGGTGTCTGATGTTAGTATGACCTGTGTCTAAGGTGATTGAGAGACTTGGTGTAACCCCTTGTAGCCAAACCCAAGAGTTAAGTGTGTCATGTTTTCATGACGGACAGTAATTTGGGTAGTGCTTGTACACTTAAGTGGTGTGCTTAGTACATTTTGTTCATGTGTGCAATACAGGCAGGCTGCAGTATTGGTTTTGCTTCCATTTGTGACATTTCTATGCATTTCTGATTTTGTTTTCAGACTGCTGCTTTGAGAGCTGTTGGTAATATAGTTACTGGAACGGACGAACAGACCCAGGTTGTTCTCAACTGTGATGCGCTGTTGCATTTTCCAGCATTGCTGACACATGCCAAGGAAAAAATTAATAAGGTTTGCTACTGCATGCATTTGAAACTGAAAATTGAGGATTCATAAATGATATACACTATTCTTAAATATTAATTTATTTAATTTAAATAGAGCAAATTTGGGTGCGTTGGTCAAATGTTGTTTATGCAAGATTATTGAAGGACCCGCACTCCATTTTCTTAAGTGAAACAAATGTGTTATTTTATTCTCAGATGCATTTCCAACGTTTCGGCCCACATTAGGGCCTAGGAGGTGCTGAATGTTGGCTCTGATTCAGATAGGAGCTTCCATAAGATATACACAAAAATAGGAACAAAGGCACACTCGCTTCAATACTTCCGTGAAAACTCCAAGTTTTTCCTTTTATTTATGGTGAGATCCCAGCAAACATTTTGGGGCCAATTCCCGAAATGTTTGCTGGGATCTCACCATAAATAAAAACAAAACTTGGGAGTGTGCCTTTGTTTCTACTTTTGTGTATTCTTTAAATCAGTGGTTGTTAAAATTCTGAACCTGACAGCTGCACACAAAATGTAATGTATTATGTAAATGCTACTTTCTACATCGTACAAAAAGTTAGTGAAGGTCCCCGTTAAATGATGAAAGAAAATGGTACTGATATATGTTTATTATAGATGCTTATAGATGATTATAGATGCTAAACAAGAGCACTGATAATTAAGCAAGATAAATGAGGCAATTCTGGGTTTCTGAAGTTTTAGTGGTAGTTTATCCATCATTTTTCTCATAAAATAGCAGAAAAATCTTGCCTTTCAATATATTTCTATCTGTTGTCCTACAGTCTTTTGCTTAACTGCTTGAAATCTGTTTTAATCTCCAAACCATATGTATTACTAAATCAGTTGTTGCCTTCTTAGGCTGATATTTTTGTTTGCCTTACCAGCTGTTTAATAAGTACTATATATTTTTTGCAGGAGGCGGTATGGTTCTTATCCAATATCACTGCAGGCAACCAGCAGCAAGTTCAGGCAGTGATCGATGCTAACCTTGTGCCTATGATCATACACTTGTTGGATAAGGTAATACTACATTTAAAGGGCTTGTGTGTATTTTAAGATAAATATGTACACAAGTACTAAATGTGTTTTTGAATTATAGGGTGATTTTGGAACCCAGAAAGAAGCTGCTTGGGCTATAAGCAATTTAACAATCAGTGGAAGAAAAGATCAAGTGAGTTATCTTTTAGAAACTGTATATACACATTTTGTTCCTGTATTACCCTTGGCAAAGGTAATTAAAGTGTTGTACAGCAGCATGAAAATAACCTGTGGTGGCTAACTATGGGACTTCTGCTTTATATTTTACTTTGCTTAACAGAGGATAATACATGTGATGACTGTTCCTATCTGGTCCCTTTCTACAGGCCGAAAGGTTTCTTTCCTTCTAATAATATAAATGAAAAGTAGCACTTACAAGTTTTTTGTACAAGACACCATGACAAAAAAGAAAATAATGGCATGTGTCTCTAAAAGCTAGATCTGCCAGGCATGAGCTGGTGATTAGTAGATCACCACAGCCCACCAATTATAACAAACTCCATAAGTTCACATTTCTGAGTAGTTTGTTTAGATTATAAAAAAAAAAGTGCTGCCATTCTTTTTCAATTTTATTTGTATAAATAATGGCTGTTTGTTTGTAGCAGCTGGTCAATAACACTGTAGATTCATCCAACAACTGTAAAAAATAGCCGCTGCTCAGCTCCCGGACCTTTAATGGCGGCGTTTCGGTTCCCTGACACCCACCCGCCCCTTTCTCTTTCTTATGTGCGGCAGGGCAGCTGAGTATTAGCGGGTTTCCGTCGTTGCGCTCACACATGTGCAGAGCGCGCCAGTAGGGGAACGCCGCTGGGGAAGGCTGACCCGATACACTTCCCAGAAGGGGTAATGAGGGGGCTGTCCAGATGCCAGGATGACGCACGCTTTGCACCCAAACTAACCACGCTGGCGTAGTATGCACTTCAGGCCGCTTCCGCTCCACAGCCTCACGGAGCGCGGCGTGATCAGCCTCCGCAGAATACAGCGTGGACTGAGAGCAGTCCTGGGGGCAAGTGTGACTCCTGCGGCTTGCCCATACACCTGCACAACTACAATGGCAGAAGGTAGGACAGGGGATTTATTCCCCAGCAGCTCAGGTTAAATACCTTGCTTGCACTGTGTCACTCTAAGACACACGGGGGGCAGTCAGAACCTCTCTGCAAAGCCTTTTCCAGGTTGACAAGAGACTTGGCCTAGCCTGGGAAGCAATCCTGACCCCTTGCTTAGCACAGAAAATTCCTTACAGAATCAGATGGCGCATGCCTTAGGGCAACCACCAGCCCCTCGGTGGGCTGTACAACTGTCCCAATCTCTGGCTTCTACAGAGCTTACCTATACTCGCTGACTCGTTAGGAAAAGCTATTGCTAGGTTAGACCACAAACCCAGTGGCAAACGTAAGAGACCAAATAAATCTAGGAATGATCCCTCAACAAGCAGACATTTGGAGGTATCGTCAGATTCCCAAGACCTGCCGGAATCAGAGGGGGAACTTCCATCTTCCCACTCCTCTTCAGATAATGAGGAGATGGAACAATCCAGCAAAGATGTACACCATGACATTGATGTTATCATTAAACGTGTGATAGAGACCCTCAACATTGCCCCAGAGCCGGGACAACGACAACAAGCCACAGGCCTATTCAAAAGACAACACAAGTCAGAAACCGGTTTCCCTTCACACGAACAACTTAAAGGCATTATACAGGAGGAATGGAACTTCCCTGAAAGAAAATTTTCCAAGTCATATCCCTTTTCTAAAGAACTAACTGAAAAATGGAGCAATCCTCCCTCTATGGATGCACCAGTGTCTAGACTATCAAAATCCACTGCATTATTAGTGATGGATGCGGTGGCATTCAAAGACCCATCGGACAAACGGCTAGAAGGATTTCCAACATCCATTTATACATCCACTGGATCGTCACTATGACCCACTTTAGCCTCTGCGTGTGTTGGTAGAGCCATTCAGTCTTGGGCAGAATCCCTAGTCCACAACATAGAGGATGGCACCCCCAGAGCTGACCTTCTAACAGCAAGGTCAGTACTGGAGGCCTCTGAATACCTGTGCGAATCCACTCTAGACTCGGCCCAAATCATTGCTCGTTCCTCTGCACTCACTGTGGCAGCACGTCGAACACTGTGGCTAAAGAACTGGAACGCAGACGTCTGCTCCAAGAAGTCACTTACAGCGATTCCCTTTAAAGGAGGTTGGTTGTTCGGAGAGGAATTTAAAAGATAATTTTGCAGGCCACAGGCGGGAAGAGTACTCCTCTTCCTCAGTCCAGAACTCGTTCGTCCATGTCCTCAAGAAGAGGAAGGTTTTTTCGTGGCCAAACCAATAGTTTTCCCAGACGTAATAACTCACCACAGCGATCCAGTTCCAAGCCCAGACCAGGATACCGGAACCGACCCACTTGGAAGCCCAACAAGGCTCACCACAAGCCCCCCACAGATAAGACTACCTCAGCCTGACGGGGCACACCCTCCGGAGTCCGCAAATCTGTTGGGAGGCAGACTGTTGAGATTCCGGGAGGTGTGGACCCGGTATTCCACGGATGCCTGGGTCACTAAGATAATCACAGAAGGGTACTGCCTCGATTTCAATTCCCCTCCCCCCAGGAAGTTTATAATGTCCAGAGTTCCACAAAACTCTCCCAAAGCTCAGGCATTTTTAACATGTAATAACATTGGAGAGGACCAGAGTCATCGTCCCAGTTCCCTCGCACGAGAGATTCTTCAGCTTCTACTCCAACCTGTTTATTGTTCCCAAGAAGGACGGATCCTTTCGCCCAGTCCTGGATCTGAAGGAACTGAACAAGTTTGTACGATTGGTATACATAGTTAAATTGGGTTGAAAAAAGACAGTCCATCAAGTTCAACCCCTCCAAATTAAAAACCCAGCGCACACACACATATCTCTGCTCTTTCACACAAACCATATATGCCCATAGCTATACTAACTGTAGAGTTTAGT
>CM044439.1:124424562-124444145 GCA_024363595.1 Xenopus borealis
AGGCTGAGAATGGGATCCCTTTTTGAATAGCGGCACCACATTAGTAATTCGCCAGTCTCTTGGCACCATGCCAGGCCTCAATGAATCCTGAAAAATTAAGTAAAGAGGTTTGGCAATCACAGAGCTAAGTTTGCCAAGTACCCTGGGGTGAATCCCATCTGGCCCTGGACCTTTGTTTATCTTAACATTTTCTAGTCTCTTTTGAATTTCCTCATGTGTGAACCATGCATCATTGGATGTATTCGAATTGGGGCTATTAACAAGGAAACCTTCATTAGCTGGTTAATAATAAAGGTCCTACCCCTTCCTGTTTCATTTTAATTTTGGATTCTTTTTACTGTTTACTGCTATATCCTTTTCCATATCGATTTTAGCTTGCCTGATCGATTTTTTTGCATGACTTCAGCTGTCCCAGCTAACTTGAAAGCCTTAAAAGCACGTCTTTTCTTACCCACCTCAACACCAACACTCTGTCAGGTTGTGCTTCTTCAGAAGGGTCCATGGCCCAAGTATACTGTCAGGGCCCGAAGGCTCCAGAGTGATGTTGCGGACCAAGGAAGAAGCAAAGTCCAATACTAAGCAAGGTATCCGAAGGGTTAAGCAAGAGAGTAGTCAAAGTCCAGGCAAAAGGGTCAATCCAGGCAGAGAAGGTTCACAGACGAGTAAGCAGGCAAGGGTCAAAAACAGGAATCAAACACAGGAAATCGCACCCAGGAACTTTACAATAAAGACCTATACTTGGGCACAGTCTATTGTCATCTGGCAGCTTTTAAAGGCCCATTTTGGCGCCACAGAGATGCAGTGACGTCATCGCGTTGACGCGCTGACGTTTAGTCGCCGACGTCAGAGTTGACGCGCGCTACTCGTTTTGTCGCGAGAGTGAAGACTCGCGCACAGAGCCAGAACCAGGAGGAACAGCACGAAGGACCCCGCCATCTTCAGACGCCAGGTGAGCGTCCCTTACACACTCCTATTGAACCTATTGAAAATGTTTTGTTTTGCAACAAAGTTCTTTGTTTACAAGCGGAAAATACTGACGTATATTTATTAAGCAGCATTTTAAAGAATTCCCATTTTTGTTCAGTGTTTAACCCTGTGAAAAGCATTTCCCACTTAATATGTTGCAGAGATGCCCTTATACTATCAGTTTGCATGCCTGAAATTCAATGTTTTAGTTACTCCCTTATAGAGTTGCCTCTGCAACAAAATCTCAAAGGAGATCATGTTATGATCACTATTCCCCAAATGCTCACCCACACAAATGCTTGAGATGAGCTCAGTATTATTAGTTATTACAAGATCCAAAAGAGAGTTATTCCTAGTAGGTTCTTGAATGAGCTGGTATAAAAATTTGTCATTTAGCATATTTACAAACCTACTAGCTTTCTCTGTCTTGGCAACCCCATTACCCCAGTCAATATCCGGATAATTGAAGTCACCCATAATAATAACTTGACCTAGTTTTGAAGCTGCTTCTATTTGTAAATACGACTGGCCCTCGCCCATTGGTCTCAAGATCTACACGCATCCGGGTGCAGAGTGACAACACCACTACTGTAGCGTATATAAATCGCCAAGGCGGGATACGCCGCTCTAGCAGAGTCCCAGCAGATCCTCACATGGGCAGAAGACAACTCTGCTAGACTATCCGCCATTCACATCCCAGGCGTATCAAACATACAAGCAGACTTCCTGAGCCGGAATCAGCTAGATCCAGGGGAATGGGAACTTCACCCACATGCCTTCCAGGAACTAGTTCATCACTGGGCGTCCCTCCGATAGACCTGATGGCATCCAGAAACAATCGAAAAGTGCTAAGGTTCTTCGCACTAAACAGGGATCCGACGGCGGACGGAGTGGATGCCATGACACAACATTGGCATTTCGATCTAGCCTATGTGTTTCCACCACTACCAATGCTACCACGAGTCCTCAAAAAGATCAAACAAGCCACTACCACAGTAATAGTAGTAGCACCCTACTGGCCCAGGAGGACCTGGTTCTCTGACTTGCAGGAAATGTCAGTGGAACAACCAATCAGACTGACCCCAAGGTGGGACCTTCTAATACAGGGGCCCATTCTTCATCACAACCCGGGCCTATTCGCTTTGACGGGATGGCTGTTGAAGCAGCCATTTCGAGACGCAAGGGATTTTCCGAGTCAGTCATAGAGACTGATTAAGGCCCGTAAATTGGCTTTGGGCATTTCAAGATTGGCCCTAGCGGGACAGGCAGTAAAGATTGTCAGACAATGCCACTGCTGTGGCATTTATCAATCACCAAGGCGGCACAAGAAGCAGGAATGCATTATGCGAAGTCGTACTCCTCTTCCACTGGGCAGAGAGCCACCAGTCCCAGCTGTCAGCTGTCTACATACTGGGACTCAACTGGGAAGCAGATTTTCTCACATTCTCTAGATCCAGGTGAGTGGTCTCTAATTGATCAAATTTTTCAAGAGAACATTCAGATTGGGGATACCAGAGGTGGATGTCATGGCAACCCGCCACAACCGAAAGGTACCACTCTTCTTCACACATTACAGGGACCCCCTTGCCCTGGCAGCAGATGCTCTGACGTCCCCTTGGAACTTCCAGCTTGCATACACCTTCTCACCTCTGCCACTCCTTCCCAGAAAATCCAAAAGCTGCACACCGAAAACACTACCCTCATTCTCATAGCGCCAAAATGGCCTCGGTGCACTTGGTTTTCGAAGTGAACTTCTCAATGGAGTAACAATGGATTCTACCATCCATACCAGATCTGCTATCATGAGCACCATTTTTTCACCCATGCCCATACAAGCTAAGATTGAGGGTGTGGCTACTGAGACAGAAATACTAAAGAGAGAGGGATATTCTGACACCGTGATTCTCGCCATGTGTACAGCACACAAGCCTGTTTTGAGCCAAGACCTATCACAGAGTGGGCCCATTTACCAATGGTGGTGTCAAGATCACGGAGCATTTTTCTATTCAGTCTGTTGATTTTCTTCAAGATGTTCTCTCCATGGGACTCTCTTTGGGATCCCTGAAATTTCCAATTTCGGTGCTTTCCATTCTATTCCAAAGACGCCTGGCTCTAATCTGACGTAAAGGCCTTCCTACAGGGGGTAGCTCATGTGAAGCCTCCTGTCCGGACGTCCGTGCCCACATGGGAATCTCCTTTTCGGATATTCCACCACGACAAGGTGGTCCTCCATACTGTTCAGTCCTTCTTACCCAAAGTGGTATCTGCTTTAGTACAAACTGAGCTGTAAATAGCTATAAAAGGTAACCATCTTCACCTGTTATCTATTTGCTTGTAATTAGTGGGTGTGTAGAAAAGTTCAATGACTTTCTGCACTTCTGACAGACCCTTGCATCTTTCATCCAGTGCTGCACTGATGTTTTTTGGATTCTAAGTCATGGGGAAAGCAAAAGAATTGTCAAAGGATCTGTTGGAAAAGGTAGTTGAACTCTCTAAAACAGGAAAAGGATATAAGAAAATTTCAAAGGAATTGAGAATAATCAGCAGTCTTCAAACTCTAATAAAGAAGTGAGAAATTAGGGGTTCTGTTGAAACCAAACCAAAGAAAACAAAAATTTCAGCCACAACTGCCAGAAAAATTGTTCGATATTCATGGAAAAACCCACAAATAACTTCCGCTGAAATACAGGACACTCAGGAAAAATGTGGTGTGGCTGTTTCAAGATTCACAATAACGAGGCACTTGAAGAAAGATGGGCTGCATAGTCGAGTTGCCATTACTATGCAAATGCCACAAAGTATCCTGCTTACAGTATGCCAAACAGCACAGAGACAAGCCTCAAACCTTCTGGCACAAAGTCATTTGGAGTGATGAGACTAAAATTTAACTTTTTGGCCACAACCTAAACTTTTGGAGAGGAGTCAACAAGGCCTATGATGAATGGTACACCATTCCTACTGTGAAACATGGTGGTGGATTGCTGATGTTTTGGGCATGTGTGAGTTGGTCAGAATTGATTGCAAAAGAAATGCAGTAAGTTATCAAAAAATACTGGAAAAACATTTGGCACTCGTCAGCCCGGAAGCTGCACATCGGACGTACTTGGACATTCCAACATGAAAAGGTCGAGTCGACCTGTCATTGGCTACAGCAAAATAAAGTGAAGGTTCTGGAGTGGTCATCAGTCTCCTGACCTCAATATCATTGAGCCACTCTGAGGAGACCTCAAACGTGCAGTTCATGCAAGACGGCCCAAGAATTTATGGGAACTGGAGACTTTTTGCCAGTAAGAATGGGCAGCCTTGCCATCTGAGAAGATAAAGAGCCTCATCCACAACTACCACAAAATACTTCAAGCTGTCATTGATGATAAAGGGGGCAAAACATGCTATTAACAACTGGGGTATGTAAACATTTTTGATTTGGGTAGTTTGTGTAGTGATTATATATTAAAAACCGTAATCACAGTTGTTTGACAATAAATGACTTCAGCTAACCAAGAGTGAAAGAAAAGTTGTGTTATCATTCATATTCTCAGAAAAATGGTTAAGAAATCATAAATTCTGGCAGGGTATGTAAACTTAAGAGCACAACTCTAAATTGTTTGCTAACAATATTAAACCATAGATCAATTAAACTCTCATTCTGGCAGATGGGGAGATTTGTTGCCCTCGCAAGGCAACTTCGGAAAACTATGTGTTGCATATGTTTTCACCTTGGAAATTTACTTTTACTTTTTTGTTGCTGCAGTTGTGCAAATGTAAATATAGGCAACATCTCCCTGTGTGTCAGTAGCCTTATGCAATAGGCCAAGTCTCCCCTGGACTTACAAAAGGCAAGTGACTGAATAGACAGTGCACTGTACATCCTGAAAACATTTGCAACTGGAATCGCTCTATTTACTAAGTATTCAACCACTAAAGTGTCACATTGTGAATTTAGTCTAGTAAAATGAAAATTCCCAAGTTTGCTTTTTTCCAGCACACTGTTTTACCATCTCCCCTCCTTTTCAGGTTGCATATCTTATCCAACAAAATGTCATCCCTCCATTCTGCAACCTACTCACTGTCAAAGACCCCCAAGTAATTCAAGTTGTGTTGGATGGATTAAGCAACATTTTAAAAATGGCTGATGAGGATTCTGAAACTATAGCCAATCTTATTGAGGAATGCGGAGGTATGTTCGGTATTGGCTGCTAGATGCTTTATTATAGCTGCAATTGCAGCTTTGTTGGCTTGATTTCATTAATGGTTTTTACTACTTTAATCAACGCTTCCTTTATTGATTAGTTTTGGATAGGATTTCTGTGTTTGAGGCATACACCTTTTCTGCTTTACAGCTTTGTGAAATATGCTGAAGCTTTATGAATGTGTTCATTTATGTAAGGCCTAGTTTTCAGAAACTCAAACTGTATAGTGGTGTATAAATACAGTGGAAAAATTTTTCCGCTGGCACTTTTAAGGATGGTGGATATTGCACTGTGATGCCTGGATTTTATCCTGTATGGCATATTTATACTCCTTTATAGAAAGGCCTTGGAGACGAGCACACTTTGTTTTCAGTTGGAAATTCACATCCTTTCCATTACATTTACACACATGGATTGGGCTGTGAGAATCTTGTATCACCCAACTGTAATTTGAAACATGATAAAGTTAAAATTTCTCAACTACAACTCAGTTTGCATTTGTTTGTTTTACAGGCCTGGAAAAGATAGAACAGCTGCAAAGCCATGAGAATGAAGATATCTACAAACTGGCATTTGAAATAATTGATCAGTTTTTCTCATCAGATGTAAGTTAAAAATAGTTTCCATGTAAACCTTTTGGAAGGAAAAATTGTCTGCAAGTATATATCTAGTAAAGTTTTCCCAAATTCCATGTTTTGTTGTGGATGTGAATCGGTTACACACAGGTTTATTTTTACAGTTTGAATAAATAGGTATTTGTGATTTACTCAACCAAAGTGTCACGGACATATTTCACAGGTCATGGCAATGTAATGCTGACAAACATCATGGTTATTTGCAGTAGGAGGCACATGCATAAATGACTTTACGCTCTCATCTCATGGGGACAGAGGCACTGGAGGGTTAACATTATGTTCCAGGAGGAAAAGACACACTAAAGAAATCAAACTTTGACAGTCCTCCCAGGGGGCCAGCCCACCACAACCCGTCGGGGAGGCTGTCACTGTGTCCTCATGGGAGGAGGACACTCTCCCCTTAGCGGCGTTTTTTCCTCATCTTCTTTATTTCATTATTTAATTTTTTCCTCCACATGTTCCCCGGGCAGGAATTCAGCCCCTGATGGCACAGGGCATAATTCAGGGACTGTAACTTTGGCTATGTTCCCTGTGCCCTCAGGTAGACAGAAGCGAAAGCTCAGTTCTCCATACAGGGGGGAGGGAGCAGTGAAGCACACTTTCAAACCGCTAACCCCTCTCCTGTAGTGGGTTCCGCCACCACTTTTCACTATTCTGCCGCCTTCCCTGTCCTTTTGGAGATAGGTGGCAGTTCATCTTCCCTCAGGACATTTTTAGATTCCATTCAGGAGTGACGTCTCCGCCACGCTGCAGCGCGCTCCTCGCTCTTCTCACTGTTTTTAGTCTGGCAGACGCCGCCATTTCCATAGTCCCACAGGCAAGATAAATAAGACAGAGAATGAAATTTTCTACCCCTCTGCTTTTAATGGTTACTCCTTAGAGTATCATGGCTCACCCCACCAGAGAGGGCCCCAAACTATGCTCTGCAAAGTAATAATTAAGGCTGCTTCCACCTCCAAGATTTCTTTCTTTGCATGCGCCCATTGTTGCACCAGACTCCCTCCAGGTCTATATGTACGACATTCTCGCACCCATCAGTCCGCACAGCCCCTGCACCTGTGGACATTTAAGGGCCAGCTGTCTCCGTACCTGAGCCTTCCTGGGCAAGGAAACTTGCAAATTCTATTTCTTCCCTCCAGGGACTTGCGTCTCGAGACAAGTGTATCACCCAACTAGCCTTGTGTTTCCCCCTCTGGGGTAGCAGGAAAATGCAAGGTATCAGTTGCCCCCTTGCTTCCAGACTCTGCCGAGGAGTCGGAACTTGCAGAGGATGGGCAAATCTCAGACTAAGATTCTGAAGAGTCCCATCAGGAGCTGGACATTCCTCTGGCTATCTCAGACATAGATGGCTTGATTGAATCTGTCCTTGAGACTCCTAAACATCTCTGCACCTGTTTCTTCAGATCCTTCCAAGCATCTCTTTGAGACAGAAAGACTTCAAATATTTTCCCTTCACTTGACCAACTTTTTTCTGTAGTCCAGGATGAATGGGCTTCTCCTGAGTGCAAGATCAATCTTTCCCCTTGACTTGACCATGACTTCCAGAGCTTCTGCCATCTCCATTGCTACCAGGCGGCTCCTCTGGCTCAAGCATTGGTCAGCAGATCTAACATCCAAGAACTCATTGGTCTCCTTCCCTTTTGCAGGGAAGGTGCTCTTTGGCACTGAGCTAGATAAGATCATAAGCCAGGCCACAGGGGGCAAAAACACCCTGCTTCTGCAGAGCAAACGAAAGCATCAGACAACTAATCGCCACTTCTCTCTGTTTAGTTCTCTTCGCTCCAAACAAGCAAGGGCTCCTCCCACAGAAAATAACTTTCTTTCGAGGAAAGTGCTCAGCTGGAAGAGTCAGAAGTCTTGGAAGCTTTCCAGTGACGAAACTGGAATCAAAATTGTGGGCGGGCGTCTCCTTTCCTTTCGGCAGATCTGGTCTCACTCCTTTGTAGATACATGGTTTCAAGAGGTTCTCTGTCGGGGTTATTCAGTCGACTTCAGTCACCCTCACCTGGAAAGATTTCTTTCTTCTCCCCTGTCCAATCCAGTACGGAGAGCAGACTTCTGGAGGGCCATTGCCTCCCTCCCAACAGGCGGGAGTCATTGTTCCGGTTCACAAAGAAAAGAATGGAATAGAATCCCTGCTTTTCCTCTTCCTTGTCCCAAAGAAGGAAGGAGGGATTCATCCCATTCTGGACTTCAGGAGAGACTCCATCATTGTCTCAGAAGCTTCTCCTTCCAGATGGAGTCCATCCGATCAGTCATTGCAGCAATGGACTCCGGAGAGTTTCCTTCATCCACAGGACTCCTCGTCGCTTCCTTCTGTTTGCCACCCTAGGTAGGCACTTCCAGCTTGTGGCACTTCCCTTTTTCTCTGGCAACGGCTCCCCGGGTCTTCACCAAGATCCTGGCCCTTCTGCAATCCCAGGGGTTATCAATTCACCCCTACCTGGACGACCTGATCAAGTCTCCATCAGCCCAGAGAAACCTCTGTCTCTTGTGATCCAAACTCTGCAACAACATGGCTGGATCATCAACTTCAAGAAGACACCCGGTCAAAAAATTATCTTCCTGGGAATCCTCTTCGACATCCAACTCTGTCGCACCTTCCTTCAGACAAGGTTCAGAGCCTGATAATCCACATTCAGTCCCTAGCAGATCTTCCATGCACCTCCCTCAGATCCTGCATGAAGGTGCTGGGCTCCATGGTCTTGAAGATAGACAGCATTCCTTTTGCTCAGCTTCACACACACGCACCCCCTTCAGAGGGTTATCCTGAAACACTAGAAGCTAGAGACAGCATTTCTGGACTCTCCAATTATCCTCTCCACCCAGATCTCTAAGGTGGGGGTTTTGACCAACCAACCTCAACCAGGGCAAACCATTTGCAATCCACCACTGGACCATCTTCGCCACAGATGCCAGTCTCTGGGGTTGGGGCACGGTGTGTCAAGACCAGACGGCACAGGACAAATGGCTTCCCTCAGAGTCATCTCTTCCAATCAATGTCCTTGAGCTCCTAGCTATACGTCTAGCTCTCCTTCATTGGACTTCTTTCCTCACGGGCAAGACCATCAAGACTAGACAGACAATGCCACTGCAGTGGCATATCAATCACAAGAGAGGCACTCGCAGCAGGGGTGCCATGCAGGAGGCTTTGCACATCCTGAGCTGGGCAGAGAAGTATGTACCAGCCATTTCCGCAGTACACATCCGAGGAGTGGAGAATTGGATGACGGACTTTCTCGGCAGGCAAACTCTCGATCAAGGGGAGTGGTCCCTGCATCCAGAGGTTTCAGACTCTTATCGATCTATGGGGCACGCCAGAGATCGACCTGATGGAGTCCAGGACCAACATCAAGCTTCCTCTCTACATGACTCGATCAAGAGACCCAAGCGCAATAGGGATAGATGCACTCACGTCTCCATGGCTGTTCAGCTTCATTTACGTCTCCCACCCCCCACCTCTCCTTCCCAGGATCCTCAAGAGAACCAAGCAAGACATTATAAATCTTGCAGAGGCAGAGCCCTTTCCTCTCCCACTCCGTCGGGATCTTCTCAGTACAGGGTCCAGTGTTCCACCGGGCTATTCAACTGTTCCATTTAATGGCCTGGCTCTTGAGACCCTAATCCTCAGACAAGGGCTTGACAATAGGGTTATAGGGACCATGATCGCTGCCACTATCTTCTTGTAGGATTTATTACAGAACATGGAGGACCTTCATTAATGTGGTGTAACACTCACAACCTTCCTCTGCAGCACTGTACACATTCTTTGTTTCCTCCAGCAAGGTCTTGACAAGGGTCTAAGCTTAACTTCCCTCAAATCTCGGCCTTGTCCATTCTTTTCCAGTACCAGATGGCATAGGAGCCATCCATCCGGACCTCCAGGGTCTGCCTTTTGAGCCTCTTGCTCAAGCCTCAGATACACTTAGCCAGCAGTGTTTGAGCTAGCAGCACTATCTTGTCACTCTCCTTTCCTGATGTTTCATCAGGGCAAGGCAGTGCTCGGATCCATACCCTCTTTCTTACCCAAGGTGGTATCGGCCTTCCACCTAAACCAGGACATTGTGGCCCCATCCTTTTGTCCTTACCGCAAGGGTCCAAAGGGGACGGTGCTCCATTCCTTGGATGTAGTGAGAGCTCTCGAGTACTACGTCCACAGATCTGAATCCTTTCTGAAATGTGATGCTCTCCTTGTTATACCAATAGGCCCTCATAAGGGTCTCTGGGCCACTAAATCCACTCTCGCCAGATGGATCACAGCCACGATCTCCAGATCCTACCAGATTGCAGGTAAACAGTCTCCAATCAGGGTTATGGCTCACTCAACTCGATCAGTGTCGGCCTCTTGGGCAGCACGAAACATGGCATCTGGGGAGGATATCTGCAAGGCTGCCACCTGGTCTTCTATGCATACTTTTACCCAATTCTATCCGGTATATGTAGCCTTTTTGGCAGGAAGGTGCTACAGGCTTGAAAATTCACACCCTTTTGGGGACTGCTTTTGAACGTCCTTCCAGTGCCTGTGTCCCCCTGAGATGAGTGAGTAAGGGGGATTTTTGTCTCGCCTATGAAATACTTTTCTCTTCTCATTGAAAGGGGGATACAGGATTGCCTGTCCCTGTTGTGGAATCAAGCCAGGTGGGCATCGATACTTCTCAGTACCTGCACAGAACAGCATAGTCTCTACTTCTAGTGGGGCCTTCAAGCCCTGGTACCCTTTGGGCTCCAACATTCTCACTCTACGGGAAATGTCTTCCAAGTTATCCCAAGGTGCAACCTTGTGCAGTTCCAGTTATCTCCTCACTTTTTGTTTAGAAATTTAACGTCTGGGGTGCAACGGCCTCCTTGGAGGGGTTGTGGCCTAAGGGGTTAGGTGGGCTGGCCCCCATGGAAGGACAAAGTTCTAGTTTTTTTTTTTAATGTCCTTTCCTCCCGGAAGGTAATGTTAACCCTCCAGTGCCTGTGCCCCTTTCAATGCGAAGATAAAAGTATTTTACAGGTAAAACAAAAATCTCTTTCTTAATACAAAGGGTCTATTTGTTTGTTAATTTTGTACAATTTAGTTTTGTTAAATTTTCCATTTAGCTTTTGGTATTTTAACTCAGGAACTGCAAATTATTGACTATACATTATTAGGTAAGGGAGTCGCTCATTGGATTTTTTTGAATATCTTTTTCCAGAATGTTTATCAAGAGACACTGAAACCATTAGTCTACCTGTTGTAGAAAACACCAACAATTATCTGATACTTTGTATGTTTTGCTAAACCTTATGTAGGGGAAATAACCGATTGTAATCTTTCCTCTTAAATCCACATTTTAGATCGACGAAGATTCTAGCCTTGTCCCAGAAACAATCCAGGGAGGAACATTCGGCTTCAATTCATCTGCCAACGTACCAGCTGAAGGGTTCCAGTTTTAGGAGGAATGGTTGGAAGTGAGGTACATTGCAGCACTGAAAACTGGTTTGATCCATCCAGCTTGGCTCATGGGATCTGCTGCATTAAATCGGAGAAAGAAATGTGAGGACTTCATTTGGATGACAGTGTAGAGCAAATGAAGTCAAGATGGCGAGTGGATGCGAGTGAGAGTGAGTGGCAAATGTAATGAAAACTTCACAGCGAATGCTTATATAGGTTGTGCAGAGGAAAAAGGCTACAGGTCAAAGATCTTCAGTGCCTGAAAGAGAAATTGATGAAATGCAGTACTATCATCATCAAGCCTTGTAAGCATAAAAGAAACATGGGTAGGATGCCCGAATAAGTCCAAGGAGATGAAGCCCAGGCTTTGCTAAGAAGCTCCGTATGAATGGACCGCATTGAATGAATGTCTGGACACCCAGTTGTGAACCCAGGCTCATTGTTCGAACGTGAGGTTATTCACTCATGATGCAGACTCCCAGTCCTGGAGTGGCGTGTGTACGAGAGTATGGGTGTGGTGCTGTATGTGAACGCATGCAAGCTTGAATCGCCTTCAAGGGGTTGAATAAACCTAGAAAATCACAAAATCATAAGTGTTCCCTTACACTGGACATAAAAACAGACATGTTTAGCAGCAGATTTTGGGTTACTCTTCAGCTGGTTTGCTTTCTTTTACTTTTTTTTTTCTTTAATTTTTAGCTTCTGTTTATACGGCTTGTATATTTTTTTTCTCCTGCACATAAATAAGAAAATTAAGAGGCAACCCTGTGCATTTGCACCAGACAAATGTGTTCTGATTTGTGAGCTGATTTGTGTACAAAATTCTGCATGGAACCCAGGACTGTCCCTGAATCTAAAGGACTGTTTAACCGTACAAGATGCTATACAAGGGGAGACAGACAGGATACAATGTGGGTTATTTTAAGCCATCCTTTCATTTTCAGAGAGAATATCATTACTTTGCATGTTTATTTTTTAGCTACGTTTTGTTGAGTCCTGTACAGAAGTTTCAGTTGTGGTAGAAGCTGTGCAGTGTTTCAAATAATTTTGTTTTCAACATTTTTTTTGTTTTCTATGAAAATGATGCAGGAATGTCTAGATGGAGAATTGGTGCATATGTACTGCTACATTCAGAATGTTAGGAGATATGACGATGTACAGACCTCATGGTTTCAACACCGTTACTATGCCGAAGCAGTTCCATTGTTTTATAACCTTTTTATCTTTTCATGTAGGCAGCCATGAATAATCTATTTTGAGCCACTTTAGGGAGATGAAAATTAGCATTTTAAAACTTGCATTCTCTGCATGCAAGTTTCTTTTTTTATTTGGAGAACCGCCTCTGCATTGAGGTACCGCACACTAAATTCAAAGCTGCGTTGATTATGTTGTATTAAGAGAACTCTATCTAAGGTGGCTCATTGTAGGAAATGCTGTGCCTTCCCCTCGAGCACAAGTGTTGCATGAACAGCAATTTGCTGTTATTCACACACGCAAGGTTAGACACCATTAGCCTAGATATAGCTACTTTGTGTTTAAAGTTAAATGGTCATTCTCAAACACTGTAGACTGGATAAAGATTATTTTGTGATCATAATTTGTTGGATTTAGAGTATTTTTGCAGCAGTCCTTGTCATCTGAAGTACGGTTTAAGATTACAATTAAAAACGGCAGTTAAACTAGCTTGTACATTTATTTATGTAGAAAGCAAGCTAGGCTGTCATGGGGAATAAAGCATAAACCTTAAACTTTCTATTGGATTTTTTCATTCCCTTTATCCATACAATACCTACTAAGTCACACAATGTTTAGTCCCTGGGATTGGAAAAGATTTTTTTGTACCCATCCACACGAACAATAGCTGTGCCACGGCCTCTGTCCCGTATAGAGGCAAAGTGCAGATGCAAATTATGGGATTGGAATGACGGCATCTCTTAACATATGATGCACATGGACTCTAATATAATAGATTATATAATAATATGAATTTTTAGTATATGGCAGAATGGCCAGTTCTATGCGACTTTTCATTTGGTCTTCATTTTTTTCATAGTTTTTTAATTTTGTCTCCTTTTGATTCTTTCCAGCTTTTAAATGGGGATCACTGACCCCATCTAAAAAAACAAATGCTCTATAAGACTACAAATGTTGTTATTGCTACTTTTTATTAGTCTTTCTATTCTGGCCTCTGCTGTTCATATTCCAGGTTGCTAGGGTAACTTGAATCTTAGCAACCAGATTGCTGAAATTGCAAACTGGAGAGCTGCTAAATAAAAAGTGAAATAACTAAAAACTCCATGTAATAAAAAATGAAAACCAATTACAAATTGTGTAAATCACAATACAATAATTACAGAATTGTTTATATCACTATCTTTCTACATCGTACTAAAAGTCATTTAAAAACTTCAATGCCCTCCTATTCATGTCAATGAAAGATGGAACAGTGTCTAGAAGCAGAGGGCTAATGATCCCAGTGAGAGGGCGGGGCTCATTTATAAAAGCTATGGAAATTTGCTCCTGGGCAGTAACCCATAGTAACCAATCAGAGGATTGCTTTCAGTGTTCACCTTGCAGCTGACTGAAAAAAGCTCATCACTGATTGGTCACTATGGGTTACTGCCCAGTGTTATAAATGTGCCCCTGTGAGTTTTACAGGTATAGCTGTCACACACATGTACCTGGGCTACCCTTACAGAAAAGGGAGGGCCTCTTCCAATTTGGGGGAACACACAACAGCTGGAGGGCCACACCTTGTATTTCCCAGTTGAAATATTAAAATAAAGCTCATTCCCCAAAGCATTTACTATGACCAACCATTTTCTCAGGATGCCCTTAAACAAAACCCTGCCATCCTATGTATAGTATCACCTGATGTAAATATCCCTGCTGGTGGTTAAATTACAACTTCTGGTTTCCTACCGGCAACAATAAGCTGCTGGGAGTTGCACATACCATCTTCTAGGATATTCCTAAAACTTGTAATCTCTCCTATATACAACATAGATGTTCAGTATAGAGAGCATGCATGCAGCTGTGCTCTAAACTAAAAGTCTTACACAAGAGTATAAAACTTGTAAATCAGGACTCCAGCTTTTGAGTGTTGTGATTCAACGTAATATTTCCTACGTGTGTAACTCTTCTCTAAAGGCTTTGCATTACATCCCACTTGACCATTATTATGGCTTCATTTAAGCAGCTTTAGTCCACATGACATGGGGATTGCATCACTAAAATAAAGGGGAAGATGAAAGCTAACAATGTATTTACCATTTTCTGTCCACTACACAGTAGAGTGAGAAAGCTTACTGTATGTACAGCATGTTTCATCCTCTAATTATATCTGCAACTGCCATATAGACCTATTTCTCCACAGGACATTGACTCATTGCATTTGAATCATATGGCAGCTCCCTCTAGAATTAATGTAAAAAAATGGATTTTCTGTCATCACTAAGTAATAAACTTATATCTCTAAGTGGGGGGGAGGGGAAGGTAGATGACATTATGTTTTTAGGGTATATTTTCCTTTAAATGTTGAATGCTTATGGGGGACATTGCATTTGGGTTGTATTCTGATTTAACAATAAGCATTCCTATATTAAGGCAGAGTTATGGGTCTGCTTTATATCTTTGCCAAACAAGTAAAAACACACCAAAAAAAAAAAATGTTTCAAGTCGCTAAGAAGTATCCATAATGTGAAACTTTATCTTTAAAAAAAATAAATTTCTTTTGTGAAACCTCAATTTGTCTTTTTTATATATATTTAATGATATTATATATATATATTTAAACCATTATATGTTTGCACATCTGTGGGCTCCTCTCCTTTTTCTAAAGCAGGGGTCTCTGGGCCCAGGATGGATATGAATGCAGCCCAGCATGAAATGTTCGGTTCTTGAGGAAACGTGTTGACACAAATGATATCCGAGGAGTGGGGACTCTGCCCATTGCCCAGTTAGTAATTATAATATATTCAGTCTATTTAAAGGGGACATTTTGCATAACATTTTGTTTGATTCATTCTTTAGTTTTAGATAAAATTCCAGATTAAAACTGTATTTGTCTCAACCTGGATTCCAGGGCTTCAGATATATTCATTTGCCTTCAGTATTATGAGGGCAACACACCAGGTGAGTTCAGCCCTGAATGGTCGGCCTTTTTCATCTCACCAAATCTGGCCCTCGTTGCAAACAGTTTGGACACCCCTGTTCTAAAGCAATAAACATCTGCTGATTTTCCAGTCTCCATGCACTTTTGTTTGAAAGGAACAGTTAAGTGCAAAAATAAAAAGGCTGTGCAAAAGGAAAAAAAATGTTAAATTCCATGGACTGGTTAATGTTTCTCCAGAATCCATGGGTCAGGAGAATGGAAGCTAAAACTGCCAATACACCGGACATAATGTGCTGTGGAGAATATAAATGACATTATTTTTCCTTTTTTTTTTTTTTATTATCAGACACATAAGGTATAAGTATTGGCACTAGGAGAGCAGTTTTTTATGGATCCTTACCCAACATTATTAAAACTATATTAATGTAATTTATATATGTATAGTCATGCCTTGGGTTGAATTAGCACGCTTAAGCATGTGAGCAGTAACGCCACGTCAAGGCTTCAACCCTTGTTACTGTTTGGGGCATTTTTGTGCCCCCGATGCTGCTCCTCCCTCACACAACCCACTCAGAATTCAGCGTCAGTGTGGGTTGTGAGGGGCTGCATCACTAGTGTGGAGAGCGCAATTGTGCTCTCTACACTATAAGAGCCAAATTTCCCTTCTAATTACCAGGATTCTGGCTCTTAAAGTACCAGGAACTGCTTTTTTCTGCCACTGGTATTTCCCATTTGCTGTTCCTCGAGGCAAAATTCTCACCTTGCCTCATGATAGCACTGAAACTGGTTACTGTCCATTCCATTCACACCTATTTCCCTAACACAGTCATGCACTCATTCTTACTTCGACCACTTACACTCGGGGATCCTTGTTTCTTATGGGAGACAATAGGCTAAAGCTAGACTCGCAGGGATAGGGAACCTTGGCTCTCCAGCTGTTAAGGAACTACAAGTCCCACAATGCATTTGCCTTTATGAATCATGACAGACTCCTTCATTGTATTCTGGGACTTGTAGTTCCTTAACAGCTGGAGAGCCAAGGTTCCCTATCCCTGGAGGCTCACATGAATTGTGCAATCTTTTACCCAAGGAAATCCTGCCTAACTTCCAGTTGATCCAGAAAAAGGCAAAAACCCCATCTGTAGCCATCTCTAGTTTGCTTCAGAGCGGGAGAAAATTCCTTCCGGACTCCAAAATGGCCATCGGACTAGTCCCTGGATACATGTGGTGCTGAGAAATTATTAACAGTAACATACTGGTACAGATGCAGCCACTTGGATTTGTGTTAAATGCGTTGTGACTCAGGATTTATTAAAGAAACTGTTACCTGGAGAAATGGTGCCCGATTTATCAGTGGAAGTTGCTGCCTGGGGAAAGAGCACCACCTGGATTGAAGGAGGTAGGCAAGGGCTGCTGCAATTAACCAATGTGGGGCTGGAAGCTGGGGGTCTTGGTGAAATAAATTATTGTTGGTAGCTGGTCTTGCTAAATGAAACTGTATTTAGCCTTTTTTCTACCAGGGGTTGCCCAGTCCTTGTAACCCACCCAGTTCTCAGCTTTGGGTGTGTTCCATATCTGGTCTCCTACCCATATAAGCTGGCCAGGTATCTGCATCTGGGCTGGAGTTCCCCATATAGCACTTTGCCTTTTCCTTACCTATGCTTTGCCCATAGCTTGCCCTTACCATGATATCTTGCCCTTCTCTTACCTTTGCTTCCACTGATTTTGGCTCAATTCAAATAAGCTGGGACTGGTTAATGGAACTTGAACAAAAGGTTAGAGACGAGTAGCCAAAATGAAGCATTCCCTCCATATATTCAAAAAAAGTCTAAGATGGGATTTGAACTCAGGTCCTTGCGGCCAAAGAGCACGCACTTTACATGCTGCGCCACTGGCTGTAAGCATGCAGGAGACTTGTCCATATGACCATTAGAACCAAATGTACCTTTGTGCCTTTAAATTGAAATGCGCTGCTGGTAGGCAATTTTCTGCCTAACAGAATCAATACTCTCCCTAGATACCCTAATATGAGCTATGAGTTGAACTCATAGGGCTTTTGGTAACAGGTGTTTGATTAGACAGGTGCACCACAGAGCAGACAGGGTTGAGCCGGGGTGCACTAACTGATTTTAGCTCAATTCAAATTAGCCTGGACTGGTTAAAGGAACTTGAAGAAAAGTTTAGAGACAACTATCCAAAATAAAGCATTCCATCCATAGATTCAGAAAAGTTTAAGACAAGACTTGAAATCAGGTGCTTGCGGCCAAATAGCACGCACCTTACATGCTGCACCACTGGGTGTAAGCCTGCAAGAGCCTTGTTGATATGACCATTAGAACCAAATATAGTGAAACCCTGATTTTAAGTCCCCTGATTTTAAGTTTTCCCGCATTTTACATTTTTTATTTGGGGTCCCACCAATTTATAATGCATTTCAATGAGTGCATTTCCCTGATTTTAAGTCATGTTTTCCCTGATTTTACATCCAAATATTGTCCTGATGTTCCCAAAAACAGCTTTTTTTCCCTCTATGAATGTTATTATTTGTGAAATAAAGAGGTTTCAAATACTAAACAGATTCTGTCTGTTCTACCTGTAAATGGTCATTTCCTATGAGTGCCTCTCATACAGTCCAGCACCAATCACTGATTGCAGGTCTGGACTGAAAATTAAAATAGGCCCTGGCATTTCAGGTAAACAGATGCCCAATCAGCCCACGCACAGGCACAAACAGTCCCCACCAGCCCACTAAATACTGACTTTCTATGGCACCTTATAGCAGCCCCTCTGGCATTTGCCAGAACCCACAGATTGCCAGTCCAGGCCTGACTGGTTGTTTTAGCTTGTGTGTGTGACTGTCAGAGAGACTTGCTCATGCCCCCCATAGTGTAACATTAACACTGCAATGCTTAACCCTTATTATTAACACAGTAAATAATGTATTTCAAGGTAAAACAGACTGTGCTTTTAACCTTTCAGTACTTGAAGAAAAAGTTACTTTAACACATTTCCCTGATTTTACATTTTCCCTGATTTTACATAATTTTTTCCTGGTCCCCTGAAAAACGTAAAATGGGGGTTCTACTGTATACCTTTGTGCCTTTAAATTGACATGCACTTCTGTTAGGCAATTTTCTGCGTAACAGAATCAATACCCTCCCTAGATACCCTAATATTAGCTATGAGCTGAACTCATAGCGCTTTTGGTAACAGTGTTTGGTGTTTCATTAGACAGGTGCACAACAGAGCAGACAGGGTTGAGCCAGGGTGCACTTACTGATTTTGGCTCAATTCAAATTAGCTGGGACTGGTTAAAGGAACTTGAAGAAAAGGTTAGAGACGACTAGTGAAAATGAAGCATTCCATCCATATATTCAGAAAAGTCTAAGAAAGGATTTGAACTCTGGTCCTTGTGGCCAAAGAACAAGCACCTTACATGCTGCATCACTGGGTGTAAGCCTTCAGGAGCCTTCTCCATTGACTGTTAGAACCAAATGTACCTTTGTGCTTTTAAATTGATGTGATGCTGGTAGGCAATTTTCTGTGAAACAGAATCAATACTCTCCCTAGATACCCTAATATGAGCAAGGAGTTGAACTCATAGCGCTTTTGGTAACAGGTGTTTGGTTAGACAGGTGCACCACAGAGCAGACAGGGTTGAACCAGGGTGCACTTACTGATTTTGGCTCAAATCAAATTAGGTGGGACTGGCTAAAAGAACTTTAAGAAAAGGATAGAAGCGAGTAGCCAAAATGAACCCTTCCCTCTATATATTCATAAAAGTCTAAGACGGAATTTTAACTCGGGTCCTTGCGGCCAAAGAGCATGCACCTGACATGCTACTCCACTTGGTGCAAGCCTGCAGGAGCCTTGTCCATCAGAACCAAATGTACCTTTGTGCCTTTAAATTGACATGCGATGCTGGTAGGCAATTTTCTGCCTAACAGAATCAATTATCTCCCTAGATACCCTAATATGACCAATGAGTTGAACTCATAGCACTTTTGGTAACAGGTGTTTGATCAGACAGGTGCATCACAGAGCAGACAGGGTTGAGTCGGGTTGAACTTAATGATTTTGGCTGAATTCAAATTAGCTGTGACTGGTTAAAGTAACTTGAAGAAAAGTTTAGAGATGACTAGCCAAAAAGAAGCATTCCATCCATATATTCAGAAAAGTCTAAGACGGGATATGAACCACCAACCAATCACGGGACCTACCAGCATCAACCCCGCTGAAATGGGCAGATCAGTTCAAAT
>CM044439.1:124451471-124463311 GCA_024363595.1 Xenopus borealis
TCATAGCTCATATTAGGGTATATAGGGAGAGTATTGACTCTGTTAGGCAAAAGATTGCCTGCCAGCACTGCAAATAACCAATTCTTTGGATTCAATTAAATGCCAGAGCTGCATTTGCCTGTTGGTTTCTCAAACATTTCTTCAGGTTCTCTACAGAACTCTGTTCTCAATAATAATTTCCAGGTAAACTCTCCACTTGTATGCAAAGGTAAGGTGCGTGGTACATTTGGTTCTAATGGTCATATGGACAAGGCTCTTGCAGTCTTACACCCAGTGGTGCAGCATGTAAGAGATATGGGCTTTGGCCACAAGGACCTGAATTCAAATCCCATCTTTGTCTTTTCTGAATATATGGATGGAATGCTTCATTTTGGCTAGTCATCTCTAACCTTTTCTTCAAGGTCCTTTAGCCAGTCCCAGCTAATTTCAATTGAGCCAAAATCAGTAAGTGCACCCCGGCTCAATGCTGTCTGCTCTGTTGTGCACCTGTCTAATCAAACACCTGTTACCAAAAGCGCTATGAGTTCAACTCATTGCTCATATTAGGGTAGGTATCTACAGAGAGTATCGATTCGGTTAGGCAGAAAATTGCCTACCAGCATTGCATGTCAATTTAATGGCACAAAGGTACATTTGTTTCTAATATTCATATGGACAAGGTTCCTGCAGGCTTACACCCAGTGGCGCAGCATGTAAGGTGCGTGGTCCTTGGCCGCAAGGACCAGAGTTCAAATCCCGTCTGAGACTTTTCTGAATATATGGATGGAATGTTTCATTTTGGCTAGTTGTCTCAAACCTTTTCTTCACGTTCCTTTAACCAGTGCCAGCTAATTTCAATTGAGCCAAAATCCCGTCTTAGACATTTCTGAATATATGGATGGAATGTTTCATTTTGGCTAGTTGTCTCTAACCTTTTCTTCACGTTCCTTTTACCAGTCCCAGCGAAATGGAGAGGGGGGAAAGAACATGGGACCCCCGGGAATGACTCTGCCAAGCTCTAATGCCTAGGGTGGAGAAACCATCAGGAAAGTACCAAACACACACCTCTCCCTTACCTCTCCCCCAAACAGAAAGGAAGACCATAAGGGTGAAGCATGAGCTCCAAGTATAGGAGGTTCAACTCACCTCAAACAACAGCAGGTTGAGACACTTTACTAGACACACGCCATCCCAACCCATGAAGAGGAATAAGAGGGAAGGAAGAAGCATGAAACCAAGGAATAAGGTTCTCTCTGATAAACAGCAAAATGACAGCTTACATCATGGTCTTGATCTTGCCTTGGCAGGACAAAGGAGGTGTTGCAGCCCTTCCCTATGGCAGCCCCCTTGCCATGTCCCCCAGTCTAGAGGAGACCCAGTGGCAGCCAGAGACAACCACAGGCCTCTGGGGACTGGCCTTGGCAGGACAAAGGGGGTATTACAGCCCTTCTCTGTTGCAGCCCCCTTGCCATGTTGCCCAATTTATGTACCACAGTCATCCTGCAGCTGGTGGACCCGGCCCAGGATCCTTCCATCCTCAGCCCCATCAGCACCACCACCACCACCTGTAGGTTTGCTATATTGTCATTCAGGCAGACACACTCTGTTAAGACTTTTACTTCCTTTTGGATAGCAAAGTTTGTACACTTGGCCTTCAGCTGATGGTGCAAATGTAGAAATGGATCCGCACACACTCCAGTTTATGCAGTCGGGGTGTATTCTCCTTTTATTATGCTCAAACGATAGGAAAGAAAGTAGCGGAGCTCACCTCTCTTGTGTGCAATCGCACATAGCTTCCCCTCCAGTAGCTGCCTGCAAAGGTCAGACTGGTTCGCAGCTCCCAGTCATCATAATCATCCAAAGGTGTGTGTGAACCAGGGAACGGCGCTAAACTGAAGACATCTGGAAGCTGTATCTTTTAGTAAAATCCGGCTTTATTAGGCAAACATAGCTTGGGTTTCAATGTAAAGTGCATGCAGTCTATGCGTTTCGTGCCCTATCTCGTGGCACTTATGCCACGAGATAGGGCACAAAATGCGTAGACTGCATGCACTTTACATTGAGTCCATGTTATCCCCAAGAGCCGGTCTCTCCCTACCTTCCTGTCCACACATGGCAAAAATGCATAGCATTAGAGTGTCATGCCAGAGGCCCTAGAAGCAGGGATCCTGGCTTTTCTCCCCAGGCTCCTGGAACTCTGGCCGGTCACGGGCAGGCGATTCATTCTCTTCAGGACTTTGTAAAAATTTCCCTGTTGGCTCTGGGCTAGGGCTGCATCAGCCACCTCATCCCCCAGGGACTTCCATGGCCTGCTGTTGGTGCTGGGCTGGGTAGGCGGAGCGGTTTTTACCCCACCTGGAGATTACCGGCACAGTTTACCTTGAAACCCACCGGAGGATGCCCCTTCCATGGCCCCCCTGGGGACAAGGTGCTTTAGGCACCCAGCCTAAGCTGCAGTAGGTAGGTAGGCAGAGTCTTTTCCTGGGTAGGCAGAGTGGTTTCCCCCCTGTAGACTACCATTGTAGTTTACTTGGAAGTCCAACGGAGGGCGACACTTCCGTGCCCCCCAAGGGGTGAGGTGCCAAAGGTGCCAGCCTAAGGTGTACTGTTCCTGTGTAGACAGGGCAGCTTTCCCCCAGCAGTTGGCTCCAGGCTGGGGCTGCATTGGCCGCCTCATCCACCAGGGACTTCCATGGCCTGCTATTGGTGCTGGGCTGGGTAGGCAGAGTGGCTTTTACCCCACCTGGAGATTACCGGTGCAGTTTACAGGGAAGTACACCAGAGGGCGCCACTTCCATGCCCCTCAGGATTAATGAGCTTTCATAATTTATGTAAAATTATTGACCAATGAGGAAAGAGCTATCATAATATATGCAAAATTATTGACCCATGAGAGTACAGCTTTTATAATTCATGTACATTTATTGACCAATGAGGGAAGAGCTTTCATAATTTATACAAAATGATTGACCAATGAGAGCACAGCTTTTATAAGTCATGTAAATGAATTGACCAATGAGGGAAGAGCTTTCATAATTTATGCAAAATAATTGACCAATAAGGTAAGAGTTTTTATAATTTATGCTAAATAATTGACTAATAAGGGAAGAGCTTTCATAATGTATGCAAAATTATTGACCAATGACAGCACAGCTTTTATAATTTATGCAAAATAATTTACCAATGAGAGCACAGCTTTTACATTTTATACAAAATAATTGACCAATGAGGGAAGAGCTTTCATTATTTATTCAAAGTTATTGGCCAATGAGAGCACAGCTTTTATTATTTATGCAAAATAATTGACCAATGAGGGAAGAGCTTTCATAATGTATGCAAAATTATTGACCAATGAGAGCACAGCTTTTATAATTTATATAAAATTATTGACCAATGAGAGCAAAGCTTTTATAATTTATGTTAAATAATTGACCAAAGAGGGAAGAGCTTTCATAATTAGTGATGGGCGAATCTGCGTCCAGTGGCACCAGAAAACAGACACCAGCAAATTTTTCTGCCTTTTTCGCGATTTTTTTTGCCTGCAGTGAATAGTGGGAATTCGCAGAGAATTTGCCCCAGGCCAATAAATCCCCCATCACTATTCATAATTTATGCAAAATAATTGTCCAATGAGAGCAACAACTTAATCATGGTGACTCAAACCAAGTCTCCCCGGAGAAACCATCCTTTAATATGCCCTTGTGTCTCCTAATGATGTATACCACTTGGTTTCTCAAAACATTTCATAATTCATAATTTCATAATTTATTCAAAATTATTGACAAATGAGAACACAGTCCTTAATATGCCCCTAAGTCTCTTAAAGATATATACACCGTATGGTATCGCAAAGCCTTAAACCTGGAAACCAATAGAACTGCTTCCATGTGTTTTATGAAAGCACAGCTTTTATAATTTATGTAAAGTAATTGACCACTGAGAGAGGAGCTTTCATAGTTTATGCAAAATAATTGTCCAGTGTGAACACAGCTTAATCATGGTGACACAAACCAAGTCTCTCTTGGGATACCGTCCCTTAATATGCCCCTATGTCTCCTAATGATAAATTCCACATGGTGGCTCACAAACATTAAACCTGGAGACAAATGGAACCTGATCCATGTGTTTGGGAGTGCACAACTTTTATAATTTATACAAAATAATTAACCAATGACAGAAGAGCTTTCATCATTTATGCAAACTAATTGTCCAGTGAGAGAACAGCTTTTTCATGGTCACTCAAACAAAGCATCGCTGGGGTTACCATTCCTTAATATGCCCGTGTGTCTCCTACTGAGTTATACCACGTAGTGTCTCAAAACATTAAACCTGGAGACAAATTGAACCTGATCCATGTCTTTGTGAGAGCACAGCAAAATAAATGACCAATGAAGGAAGATCCTTTCTAATTTATGCAAAATTATTGACCAATGAGAGCACATCTTTTAGAGTTTATGCAAAATAATTGACCGATGAGGATGGAGTTTTTATAATTCACAGCTTAATCTTGGTGACTCAAACCAAGTCTCCCTGGGGAATCCATCCCTTAACCTTTTCCCTGCCAGTGATTGTAAAATTTACGATCACATCAAAAGTGCTCCACCACTGTCAGTGTTATACATTACGTTCCACGACACATCCGTTTTTTAAATCTGACAGACACCCTTGCAGCCAATGGGGACCAACAGCCAGGCTGTAATCACGCAGAGCTTTGCAAGACTGCCATTTTCCTATAAAAAGCTGTGCTCACATGCCACTTCCTCACTCCTCATTGCACCCTCTGCATCTTGGAGCCCTCCTGCTGCCTCCCAGCAGCCTACTTGCATCTGTGGAAGACGATACGGTTTGACTGACTGCCTGCCTTGATCCAAGGTTATGTTGTTATGTGTTTATATTATGTTCTGTTAGGTGTTATGTCGGTGGGTGTTTGCTGTATGAGGAACCCCTATAAGTGTATGCAAAAGTAAGACAAGGTCAAGGTAAGGGCAAAGTTCAAACCGTCTATTTAAAGGCACAAAGGGACATTCGGTTGTAATGATCATCTGTAGCCCGCCACAGCAAGCTTACAGCCTGAAGCACATTATCTAAGGCTCCTGCTCCACTGCCACAGAATCCCGAGTTCCAAATACTAAAGCTGTCGGTCTCTGCCCTTTTCTGTGAGCAGCATTAACCAATCACCACTACTCTGAATTCAGTCGCAAATTGGTAAGGGAAATTGAGCACCATCATGTTTATTCACTGGTGCACATGTCTAAACGGATGTCTTCAGACCAAAGCACCCTAAACTTGACTGCCACATTGGTAGCACAATTTAGTATCATCTGAAAAAAATAGAAACAGCACTTTCGATGTCCACCTCCAGGTCATTAATAAACAAGTTGAAAAGCAAAGGACCTAGTTTAGAGCCCTGCGGTACTCTACTAGCAACACTGCTCCAATTATAAAATGTTCTGTTGGATTTGGACCTCGGTGAGTGTCTTTTCCAATGATACAACCAATGCCAAACAAAGTTTCAGTCAGCAAAGGAAACTTATTCAAGTACAGAATACAAAAGCATTCAGTAGCTCGGGAGAATTCTCTACCCCCACTGACTGTTATACATATCTTTATAATATCACATAAGCATAGAAAAAATTAGCCATACATGATTGGTTAAATTACATCTGCATAAATAATTTTAGTTCTTATTCTAAGTAACATCGAACCCTGAGGCTGTACTATAACATAACATTTTGTTTACAGAACCAGCTTCCACCTTATCTAACAGCTAGCCTTGATGATAAACGATAGCAGAAAAAAATATTTTCAGCTTGACCTTACTTCTTTGGCCTACTTCTTTTTAGTTCCTAACAAGCAATTTCATAATAACCAGCTAGCTAGGCATTGGCCATTAGGTTCAACTTTCATTGCATGTAGCTTGATTACTGTTACAAAAAATATACGCTTTAAAAATATAAAATGGCATAGAAATGAACCAGAGTTCAGAGGTTATATAGGCCTCAGAGACCACAGGATAATTAGGATTCCACAGTTCCATTAACCACAATTCTTTATAGTCTATTTTTTAGCCAGTTCTCTATCCAGGTACAAATACTATGTTCCAGGCCAACATTTCTTAATTGAACCAGTAACCTTCTGTGTGGCACTGTATCAAATGCTTTAGCAAAGTCTAAGTAAATCACATCCACTGTCATCCCAGAACCGAAGTCCCTGTTCTCCTTCTCATAAAAAGAAATTAGGTTAGTCTGGTAAGCTCTATTACATATAAAACCATGCTGGCACAAACTCATAATATTATGATTTGCTATGAAGTCCAGTATCTTATCCTTTATTAACCCTTCAAAAAGCTTTCCTACAACTGACCTATATTTTTTAGGCTGAGAACGGGATCCCTTTTTGAATAGTGTCACCACATTAGCAATTGGCACCATGGCAGACCTCAATGAATCCTGAAAACTTAAGAGGTTTGGCAATCACAGAGCTAAGTTCGTTATGTACCCTTGGATGAATACAATTTGGCCCCGGACCTTTGTTTATCTTATGCAACATTTTCTAGTTAATCTGCTGGAGTTCCTTTTCCTTTCTATCTTTGATGTTTTGATATTTTAGGAATGTAAATAAAAATTGAAAGAAACAGTAACCCCACAAATTCAAAGTGTTAAAGTAATGAATATATAATGTACTGATTGTGCTGTACCAGTACAACTGGCAGTGGTGTAACTAGACTGCTAAGGGCCCTGGTATGCAAATTTACAACTGGGCCACCCTACCCCCTATGCCACCCCCCATGCATTTGGCTGGATTTTTTCTCTGTAATATTAAAAAAATACTTTGTACTTGATCCCAACTAAGATATAATGAATCATTATTGGAGGCAAAACCAGCCTATTTGGTTTATATAATATTTATATGATTTTCTAGTAGACTTAAGGTATGAAGATCCAAACTACGGAAATATCTGACCCCCAGGTCATGAGCATTCTGGATAACAGGTCCCATACCTGTACTCAAAGAGTCTGAAATACATTTTTTACTTTGTTAATGTCAAGAGTTAATCAGTGCAGCATTAACAGCATTGCAATAATATGGTGGAGAGAGGGATTTTCTGAGAAACTTTGCAATTTTTATTTCATTTTTTTTATTTGTGGTTTGCATTATTTAGCTTTTTATTCAGCAGCTCTCCAGTTTGCAATTTCAGCAGTCTGGTTGCTAGTGTCCAAATTACCGTAGCAACTATGAATTGATTTGAATGAAATATTGTAATATGAATGGCAGAGAGCCTGGATTTAAAAAAAGTACCAATAAAAATAAATGTATAGCCTTACATATAATTTTTATAATTATTGTTTAGGTGGGGTCAGTGACCCCCCATTTGAAAGTTGGAAAGATGCAGAAGGAGAGAAATATTAAAAGAAAAAATGAAGACCAATGGAAAAGTTAATTACAATTTACCATTCAATGTTACACTATGGGGGGCATGTGCAAGGCCTCTCTGCCAGTTATATTACATGAACAACCTAAAGAAAAAGGTGAATTGGTGCCTGACTGTAGGAGACTAGTTGGAATGAATACAGACAGAACCATGGCAAATATCTTAGACCTCTGAAGTTCACTAACAACATTAACAGAGAACTGCCAGCCATTTTGGGGAACACCATAACAATAATAATAAATAAATATTGGAGGGGACTGTTCTTGCTTAGTACAGGGGAATACCTATGCTTCCATAGTTTTATGGGATCTCTCTGTACAGACTATAAGCAAACTTAGGGGGCTGTTCCTGCTAAATTGTGTTTAGTACAGGGGAATACCTATGTTTTCATAGTTCTGTGTGATCTCTCTGTACAGACGACGAACAAACTTAAGGGACTGTTCCTGCTGAATTGTGCTTAGTACAGGGGAAAATTTTCTTTTTTAAGTTCTTGCATCCTAATACAGCAAATCTAAATAAATGACAAACAAAAGGAGAGCACTCAACAACCCATACAACAATGTATCCCAAAGAAGCCGTATGTGCTGACACGCGTACGCTTCTCCGGAAGACACACTGGAATCTATATGGATTTGTGTATGCAAGTATTTATCTGTTTTTTTTCTAGAAAAGGTGGCAACACCAAGCACACTGCATATAGAGCATATTACTCAAATTGCAGTTCTTTCCATCTTCAAAACAAGTGACACAGTCTGATGGACTGCCACTCTAGTCATAACAAAGCTAAACACATATCAAAGCTCTGACTCCAGGAAGGCAAAAGATTGGACTACTCACCTAAAACCATATCAGCCCTTTCAGAAAAATAGAAAAAATCTACAAGGGTGAAAAGAATTAGCCCAACACCAAAGAGACATCAAAATTAGCAAGTGACTCATAGTGGGTCAAACTGAATGCACGTCCACCTTGCTTCATCCATCCTTTGTCTCTCCAAAGAACGTATCTTCCCGAGCTCCCCCAGTATCATCTCCACCACCACTGGACTGGGAAGACTTCACACCTCAGAAACCTTGCACCATGCACTCCAGGTGTAAAAGCAACAGAGCTGACTAAGAAAAGAGTGCCCAAATCATAAACCCTGTGTCGCTTGACTTCCCCATAGGCCCACTCCTGGTAACTACAACCAGAGAGGCAAGGAATGCCCGAGGCAGCAGAGACTTGTTTGTAGACATCTATGATATGTCTATGTAAGGGGCACTGAATCAAAAAATGATCCATTGTTTCCACTTTCCCAGAACATTGCTCCCGTGGGCAATCACGGTCAACGGTGTGTCTGTATTTCAGATTGTCATTAACATAGAGCTTCCCATGGAAGGACCACCAGACAACATCCCTAAACTTCAGAGGGACCCTTGAGTTGACTTAAGAGAGCCCTGATCTCAACACTTTGTGTGGACGGTCCTTCAGAGCCAGTGATGCATGAAAGTAGGAACCCAAGACTCTCCCATCGATCTCCCTTCTGGGAGAAGCCCTGATCTCTGAACAGGCATACACTGCCGGCTCATCCCCTTCAAACTCACTGCAACATAAGGTGGGGGAGCGCCATGAGGAGTACACAAGCCACCACTCTGCCAGCACTCAAGATAAGGAAGGACCCAAACTCTGAAGATCTCCACCCACAAAGTAAGCTTCTCCAAAAGACTGTTATTGTAGTTGTACTTAATAAAGGTGTTCACAAAGAACACAACAGGGTTTACCATAGTGAGACCCCCTCTCGTAGTGGACCCATGTGTGGTACAGCTCAAAGCATGGCTTGAATCATAAGGCCGGCTGGCTGGGGCACTTAGGGCAGTAATAGCAGAGCATGAGGGCTCCAAGATGCAGAGGGTTCAGCAAGGACTGAGGAAGTGGGGGAGTGGCATGTGAGCACATCTTTATATAGGGAAACGGCAGTCTCTCAAAGCTCCTCATGATTACAGCCTGGCTACTGGTCTCCATCGGCTGCAAGGTTGGCAATCAGGTTCCAAAAACAAGTGACATGAACCGCAACAGGAAGCGGCTTATAAACTGCACCACTTCAAGGTTACAGCCTGGCTGCTGGTGGTGATTGGCGGCAAGGGTGTCAGTCAGGTTCCAAAAATGGATGTGACGTGGAACGTAATGTATACCACTGACAGAGGAAAAGGTTAAGGGATGGATCCCCTGGGGGATCCCCTGGTTTAAGTCACTACGATTATGCTGTGCTCTCATTGGTCAATAATTTAGCACACATTATAAAAAATCTGTCCTCATTGGTCAATAATTTTGCATCAATTAGAAAAGCTCTTCACTCTTTGGTCAATAATTTTGTGTAAAATATAAAAGCTGTGCTCTCATTGGTCAGTAATTTTGCATAAATTATGAAAGCTCTTCCCTCATTGGTCAATTATTTTGCATAAATTATAAAATTGATTTGAATTATAGACTGGAAAATTAATAATAGAGGCCTCAATAAAAAGACAAGTAAAATGTAGCAATAACAACCCACTTGTAGCCTTAAAGAGCATTTGTTTTTTGATGGGGGAACTCCACCCCAGATGCAGATACCGGGCCAGCTTATATGGGTAGGAGACCAGATAGGGAACACACCCAAAGCAGATAACTGGGTGGGTTAAAAGGAAGGGGCAACCCCGGTAGAAAAAAGGCTAAATACAGTTTCATTCAACAAGACAAGCTACCAACTATCATTTATTTCACCAAGACTGATACATTGGGCACTTTTTCTCCACATAGAACCTTCTACTGAAGCATTGGGCACTGTTTGTCCAGGCAGCAACTTCCACCGATCAACACACCATCTGATTGGCTTCCTGACAATCTATTCCAGAAACAATGATGAGATTCTGTCCCGGGCGGGATTCAAACTTGTGACAATGCATCCCTTATTAGGGTATCTTTGGAGAGTACTGACTCTGCTAGGCAAAAGATTGCCTACCAGCACCGCATTTCAATTCAAAAGCACAAAGGTACATTTGGTTCTAATGGTGATATGGAGAAAGCACCTTTAGGCTTACACCCAGTGGCGCAGCATGAAAGGAGCATGGTCTTTGGCTGCAAGGACCCGAGTTCAAATCTCCTCTTAGACTTTTCTGAATATATGGATGGAATGCTTTATTTTGGCTATTCGTCTCTAACCTTTTCTTCAAGTTCCTTTAACCAGTCCCAGCTAATTTGAATTGAGCCAAAATCAGTAAGTGCACCCCGGGTCAACCCTGTCTGCTCTGTGGTGCACCGGTCTAATCAATCACCTGTTACCAAAAGCGCTATGAGTTCAACTCATAGCTCATATTAGGGTATCTAGGGAGAGTATTGACTCTATTAGGCAGAAGATTGCCTTCCAGCAAGGCATGTCAATTTAAAGGCACAAAGATACATTCGGTTCTAATGTAGCAACTTCCACTGATACATTGGGCACTGTTATTCCATGTAGCACCTTCTACTGAAGCTGAATGGACACTGTTTCTCCATGTAGCACCTTCTACTGAAGCATCGGGCACTGTTTGTCCAGGCAGCAACTTCCACGGATCAACACACCATGTGCATATTACTGAAACTACATTATAATTCCAGGCCAGAGCTGGTATTATAAATTAATTGAAAATGGACTTTGGTCCCTGGCCTGTTTTTAGATCATGGGGTGGGGTTGGGGGGGTAGTGATTTGTAGCATTTTGTCCCTTTCCCATGCTGCCTATCTACCCATGTGCCATTACCCTTAGGCTGAATCATGTTTTGCTTTGGTTCCTATGAGATCAGTTTGTAGTGTGATCTATAGGGTTGAACAATGATAAGTCAGTTCCCATATTCTATATTCTGTTCTAGTTTTCTTCAACCAGTGTGTTGCTTATTTCCTCATACATCAGATGTTTATTCAAATAAGATGCATAATAATTTTTAAACCATGCATAGATCAGCTGATTGCTCTTGATTAATCTTGGTTTCTTTGTAAATATTATGGGGTTTATTTACTAAATTCTGAATTTATCTCATTGACCTTATTTATTAATTAAAATTCTCAAATTAATCAGATCGGGGGAAAAACCTGAATCGTCTGATTTTTCTGACCTTTTTCCCAAATTGTTCAATCTTTTGGGGGTTTTGCTGAAAAACACAGAATTTTTTTAATTATCAGGCTAAACCCAGCGCAAGCCACAATATCTTCAAATTGGTATAGGTGCCTCTCCCATTGAATGAGGTCTGAGATGGGGTTATAATAATTCTTGAAACATGAGTTTTTTCCCCAAAAGCCCAGGCCCGGATTTAGGGAGAGGCCCCCTAGGCCCGGGCCTAGGGCAGCAAGATTTTTAGGGGCCCCTTACATTTTCCAGGTCTGGTTTAGCTTTCAATGCATATGCAGCTGCAGGCTCTAGGACCGCTCCTTCTCCTCCATCC
>CM044439.1:124467048-124484979 GCA_024363595.1 Xenopus borealis
TTAATATATAAATAATAATAATAATGCTGTGCTGACTGATTCACTTCCAGAAAATCGGGGAGGGGGGGGGCGGCACAGTAGCTGGGCCTAGGGGGGCAGAAAGGGTAAATCCGGCCCTGCAAAAGCTCGACCAGATAAATTCAAGGTTTAGCAAATAACCCCCTATGTGTCACCTTTGTGTTACGTATAGAAATGCATGAAATTATACTTGGTCTCTGTATTGCACAATTACAGGCATGCCAGCATTGTTTGTGGTGAATATCATACAAAACCCTTTCAACTATATGAAGAATGAAACTCTCAAACCCAGTAAATGCTGTGACCCTAAGATCTAAATGTACAGTGCAGCTATGTCTTTGTTAATGGTTTTGCCTTGCTTGCCAGATCAGAATATACAATGGAACAGCGGTTGGGTTCTATTATAATTTCTTTATCAGCCAATTTCAATGTGTATTGCAGATACAGCTCTGAGCCTCTATTTTTTTGCCAGTTCTTTGGGGTTGTTTTCTCTGGAAAAAAAGCCGCTTACGAGGGGACATGATTACGCTTTACAAATACATTAGAGGACATTATAGACAAATAGCAGTGGACCTTTTTACCCATACAGAGGATGACCGCACCAGAGGCCACCCCTTCAGACTAGAAGAAAATGACTTTCATTTGAAGCAGCGTAGGTGGTTCTTCACAGTGAGGTTGTGGAATGCACTGCCGGGTGATGATGTGATGGCTGATTCTGTTGATGCTTTTAAGAGGGGCTTGGATGCTTTCTTGGACAGACATAATATCATGTGATACTAAACTCTACAGTTAGTATATATATGGGCAGAAATAATTTATGAGAAAGTATGGAGGGGTGTGTGTGTGTGTATGGATGCTGGGTTTTCATTTGGAGGGGTTGAACTTGATGGACTTTGTCTTTTTTCAACCCAATTTAACTATGTAATCCAATCATGTTGCACTTGTTCTATTATTGAGACAGTTACATAGTTAAGTTGGGTTGACAAAAGACCAAAGTACATCAAGTGCAAAACCTCCAAATGAACCACAGCTCACATGCCTACACACACCCACTGAATCTATCTATACCAATATTTATATTTATTGTAGATTTTAGGATCACTATAGCCTTGGATATTATTTTTGTCCAAGCCCCTCTTAAAGATGAACAGAATCAGACCTCACAACATCATCCTGCAGTGCATTCCACAAGATAATGCTTGCTTGATGAGGAGGACAAAGTTAAAGTCTTGTACAGTGTAATGGTATAAGAAATCATGTAAATGTCAGTTAAGGCAACCAGTATGTCCAGGAGTAATAAGTAACAAGAGAAAGGGTAGGACATGAGCAATTCCATTGAAAAGTAGATTCAAAGTTTTCTTTTGTGGATTCTTCAATTTTCTGGATGGAGTATGAACTGGCTTCTTAAGGTTTCCACATCTCATCAGCATTCTGGCCCCCTTATCTGATTTGCTCAGTCCAGGAGAGTTGTGGCTTGTCAGGTTAATATATTGTTAGGGAAGAGAAAGCTGAGTTGGGGAAAAGAAGATGCAGAAGAGCTGTCCTCGTTGTCCCTGCTCTCGTCAATTCTCTGTACCACCAACTTTATTCCTCCCAACACCAGCTCATCAGTCTTTTGTGGTCTCCAGAAAGTTTTCCTTGTGTCCTTAAAAACTGTAATTTTTGATGTAATGATACAGAGGAGCATCACTAAACTGCAGTTACTTCACAGAGAAAGAAGGGAGACTCCTTCTTTGGCATATCTGCAAACGGATAGAACAACATATATATTGCTATATGAGAGCTTGTAACTGCACTAATGTATTAAATGAACATTTTGATGTAAAAATAAAAACTGGATAAATAGATAGACTGTGCAAAGTTCAAATACATTTATTAGGACAATACAGTAGAAGGCCTAACATGATTTGTGCCTATTGCTATGAGAGCCTTTGACTAAGTGTCCCGATAGGCACTTAAAAAGCACTAGGCCTTCACCTGTATTGTCCGAATAAATGTATTTGAACTTTTAAACCACCTTTTGGTTTATGTTTTTGAAAATAACTCACAGCTTTTTGCTATTGGTATGTACATATGCACCCATAGACTGGGTAAAAATAAAATATTGTTTTTGTTGTGATGTGTCAAGTGTTCCCATGTTAAACCACTGAAAATCATGTCAGACTATTTTGTCCCCATTTGTTTCAAGACTAGTTTGCACCTACCCTGAACGAGGTCAAAGAGTCAGAGGTAGCCCCAGGATCACCCCTGTTGCAAAGTGCAAAAACAAGGAAGCACTTGCACACTGAAGGTAGAGTAAATGGGCCTGCATTTAGTAACAAAAAGGCATGATGCAAATTATGGACTAAAGTGCCATGCATTGCACATCTAACATACATCCCCAATAATGAATACATTTTACTGTAAATGAGGCGCAGTGCAAAGAATGCATTGGGAGCCCTGTACTTCATATCAAAATAGGGGAATGTGTCTTCTACAGTACATTCATATCATAGAGTCCTGTGTGCCGTCTGCCATACAATGGCTAAAAGACACACTGTGGATTATTTTTTATGAGAGAATTAAACAGAAATAAACAAACTGCAAAAGACCGCTCAGAACTCACTCCTCTCAACTTCAAATCAGGTGCTCAGTCAGCAGCGTCCCTCTGCTATGATACACAAATCTTACAAGGAATGACGGCACTCTGAAGAAGGAACAGGTTTATTCCAGATAGGGATGGTAAGCCCTACGCGTTTCGGGAATCAATCCCTTAGTCATAGGCATAGGCCTAGGGATTGATTCCCGAAACGCGTAGGGCTTACCATCCCTATCTGGAATAAACCTGTTCCTTCTTCAGAGTGCCGTCATTCCTTGTAAGATTTGTGTAAACAGAAATAAACTTCTGCAAATGAATTACTTAATTGATTAGACAGAGTTCTCTGATCCACTAGTTATGCTGTGTAATAAACAACAGGTCTAGCAACAGAAATTGCCCCCTACCACCTGACCTGCTGCAGGGAACAGTAGATCGGGTCCAGCTGGTTTCGTGTTGATCCGTGCGTTACTAACTTATTTAACTTCCTGGGTCATATGGCTGGGAAACAGAGGGTTCTTTAAGGAGACCTGTCACCCAAAACATTTATTCCAAATCCTATTTTATCATGGTAGTCAAGCAAAATAAATTTTAATTACAGTATATAAATTATTTGAATCATGTTTCCTTCAGTGAATTCATAATTATAACAAAGAGGCAGGAGCCATTTTGTGGACACTATTATTAAGACAAGCTTTGCATCATTTCAAAATCTTGTTTGTGCACCAGAATGGAGGACCTGATGTCCATCCCCATGCACTGATTACACAATTAAATGGTAAAGAGAGAAGGGGAATGGGTAGTGTAGCAACATCTTGTAAGTGCTGAATGGAAAGTAAAAGTAATTGTGATCTGATTGAAAGCTGAGATTTTAAACGAGTTTGCAATAGCTATGAATGATTTGATTAAAAAAAAAAAGAATTTAGATTTCATGTTTAATGTGAAAAGGACTTTTATCATACAGCTTCATGTCTGGGTGACAGTTCCCCTTTAAGTTGTTCTGGAATCTATTTATAACAGTTGGAACTTCTGTATTAATGTATTAACATTGTATTACAGTTCTGGTTGTATGCAGTTATTTACTTATTAGGTGTATTTGCATTTATTCCAAGGTATCACTCCTCAGTGTTGGACTGTAGGGAACAAGGCCCACCGGGGCTTACACCAGAGGGGACCCCACTCCCCCTCCTCCCCTGCCACAACCCCTCTCCAAGTTCTCTTGCTGCGATTTGGGCCAGGGGACAGCTCAGGGTCTCAGGCAGGAGCAGGTGTGGGGGGGCAGCAGGTTTTAAGCAGATGTCCTGTCAGCCCAGATTGACCCTGTCAGTCCTCCTTGCCACCCCATGTACTGTTTGAAAGCAGAGGGGGGCTGGTGTCTGTTATTATTTATTTTCCAGGGCTCAAAGCAAACTGTATTAAAACAGATGCATAGCTGCATGGTAACCCCTTACCAGGGATATCCAGGGTCAGGTGTGTGTGTCCCACTAGGGCTGCTACCCCAGGGGCCCCTGCCTCCAGCCCCTCCCCCAGTGCACTTTATACTTTTGCAGTGATCGGGGGAGGAATCTTTAGATCTTTTAGTAGATTATAAAATTATCTATTAGCATATTTTCATTTGGTCATTTTTTCCTTACAGTTATTTTATTTTGCCTAATTTTTATGATTTCCAAACACTGGAACTGACTGGCAGCCAAAAATACATTCTCTTTGAGGCAAAACTGTTATAGTTATTGCTGCCTGCTTTTTTTTTTAGCTGTCATCCGCTCACACATTCATCTTCCAATAGCATACTGCCCAAAACTTTGGAAGTAAAAAGGATGAAATGTATTGATTTTTACCATGCCAATTTTGTGGCCACACCCCCTAATTACCATGTTCATTACAAAATTTGCCAGGATATGAAAGTTTGAAAATATTTCTCCTTATCTAATTACTTATTTTCTTATCTCAAAATTGTTACAAAGTATCTTTTTTGCACCTGTTACGTGTAAAAAAAAGCCAATTAAATTAGAAACTTTGTTTCTTTTTCTGGCTGTTCAGTGCAGAGAAAAGAGGGACTTTCCAGTACAAATGAGGGACTGCGGGTTCAGCTGTCAAAGAGGGACTGTCCCTCCAAAAAAGGGATAGTTGAGAGGTATGCAATAGTGGCATTCAAACCTCTTCCTGGCTGCTAGGGTAAATTTCACCTTAGCAACCTGTCTGGTTGTCTACTAAATAATGCAAAAAATACAAAACTGCCTTAGTTAGAATATATCTGTCAAAGAAAGTTCAGAGTGAAAGCAGTCTTGCAGGCATTCCAGCTGGGAACAGGCAGGGCTAATGTCCAGGCTGAATCAGAGTGTGACGTGGGCAGAGCTGTTATAGCGCAAAAGGGTCACTCCGCTCTATGACAGACACCAAACAGCCTTGCATGTCTGCAATAACAAGTTCCTGCCAGAATGTTGCGGACTTCCCGGGTTACACAGCAGCTTTTATTTGAAATTACTTTTCCTCCAGTCGCTGGCATTGAAAGGAGAGCGCATGCGCACTGCATCTAAAGCGTCACTACATTGGCTGCGAGTACGGTTTGGCATCAGTTTCGGCTGTGTCCTCGCTGGTAAACCGAACTTGGGAGGCAGGAGTGAGTGCATCGCAGCCGGGCATCTGAAGGGAATCCCCGTGGAAAGGCAGGTAGGCAGCGGCTATTATATCTGCAAGCCGAGAGTTAGGAGTCACAGCAAAGCAGCAGCACATTCCTATACGTGAGGCAAGTCGCGAGCATATTCCTGTGAGGCAGAATGGTGAGAGGCATGAAGTTGGTTATGGCGCTGAACCCTGGAGTGAGTGTGAATGAGCTCGGGCTGTTACACGAGTGACTGGTGGTATAAACATACTTATTATGAGAGACACTACAGGGCTAGAATGTGCAGCACTTTTTGGCATAGACGCTAAACATGTGCAGAATTGATCGTGTATTTGTGAGACAGCCAGATTCCTGCCTTTGAGAGGAGACACTAAAGCTCTCCATAGACGCAAGCTCGGGGGCTCTCCCAAAGCTTCACATGAAAATGCTCATTGGTTTATGGGAGCTGTGCTGCCTGCCACCCGCCGCCAGTTCATTGAGCTGCTGTAACACAGGTGCCATGTCCAGTCACCATCCCTGAGAGAGAGTCACTGGGACTCATTTATAAGCTAATTTTCCCCTGGGCAGTAACCCATAGTCAGTTATTAGCTTTTACAGCCAGCCACAGCTTGACTGCTGAAAGCAATGTCTGATTGGTTGCCATGGGTTACTGTCATGATGCAATTTTGCCCCTGTGTCACTCGGTCTCTTTTAAAAAAAAAGAACCAAACCCTTTATTAAAAAAAACCCTACCCCCTCCCTGCTCCCCCCCATCCTAGCAGTTACCCCTGGCAAATGCCCCTAATTCTTTACTTACTCCTCGTTGCAGATCCAGGGCATCAGAGTGCACGAGCGCCATCTTCTTCTCTTGGGAAATCTTTAGGTCTTCTTCCGGCGCATCCTCAATTTCTGTCACTTTAAGCATGTACGCAGTTGTCAAATTTTTTAAATTAAGG
The DNA here is from genome assembly GCA_024363595.1 of Xenopus borealis. NCBI lineage: Eukaryota > Metazoa > Chordata > Amphibia > Anura > Pipidae > Xenopus > Xenopus borealis. The sequence goes on from CM044439.1 coordinate 124,473,200, forward strand.
GTTTGGTTCTCCTTTAGCAGCCCTACCCTGTGGCAAAGAGGTGTGCCTTGTATACAAAATGGCTGGACAGTTGTTTTATCCCACAATGTTCTTTATTTTGTATTATAGTCTTTGTTATCAAATGTTATTATCACTATTGCTAGATGATGTACCAGACAGTGCAGAGACTGTGGCAGACTGGATCCCCAAAGCTCATAAGCTGTAAGAGTTGCCCTTTTGCACTTAGATTTTTCAATTTTCATACTATTTTCCTATATGCTTTGCTGTGGACTAAACTCTGGTACACTTACAGATTTTATACACTTGGGACTGTTTCATTAATATATATTATTTTTACACACACGGACATACAATCCAGGAATTTCATGACCATATAAAAACACATATTTTGCAACTGGGGGTACTTTATTTATTATAATACACAAGTTTCAGGGAGTCATGTGACAGAAATGACATCAGAACTCACCGTTTATAACTGATGACATCAGAACTCAACGTTTATAAGGATATAATTTACAAGATATTTACGGCTTTTGTGTATTATATATATATATATATATAAAATTTGCTTGAATATTAGTTAGATATTGTACTATATATGTCAAGGTTTTTGTCTTGAAATGCCTGCAATAGATGTAAATGGCCGCGGACAGGCAGTTATTCATTTAAGTGGTGGCTGCTCGGGCAGTGACAGAACTTTCTCTGCCAGTGAAGCAAACGCTTGGAATACCATGGACACAAGGGACGCTACCACTTACATTATTTTGCTTGTCTGCTTAACTTACAGAACAGGAAACACAAATGTGCCATGGACAGTTAAAATACTCTGTATAATATTGCATTCTGTCCTGAATCTGAGCCCTCCATCTGTAAAGGTGGCCATACACGGAGAGATCCACTCGTTCGGCAATGTTGCCAAATGAGCAGATCTCTCCCCGATATGCCCACCTTGAGGTGGGAGATATCAAGGTGATCCCGATTGTGGGCCCTAGGGCCCAACGAGCAAATCACAATAGAGGAGATACGGGCGATCGGATCACTGGACCACATCAACGAACAGATGCAGCCACAATCGGATTTTTAGTCCCAACCGATTGACATCTGGCTGACTTTCCGCCAGATATCGATTGGTAAAGCCCATTGGAGGGCCCCATACACGTGCCAATAAACTGCTGGCAGCTTTTATTGGCCCGCGTATGGCCATCTTTAGTGTGCCTTTAAAATTTAGGGTTCAGGACCAGGATCTGTTAGTGTCCCAGTACTGACTTTGTTCCATCTATTGAGGTGGTAAATATATTTAAAAAAAAAGTTTTTAGTTTTAATCGAATTTTGTCTGTTTTACTTTCAAAACATTTTTATTGTGGGAAAATAAGTGTAAAGAGTACCTCTTTTTCCTAATAATATTTCTAAACAGGCAATTAAAGGTAAAATGTGCAAATGAATGTAACCATTGCATGACACGACTAACCTAATTAAAAATGTTATAAATAAAGTCAACTATTTATGTATTGACCGTAAGATGAAATCATTTCTTTTATTCAGGCAATGGATAACCTTGAAGATGAACTCACCTGCTCGGTCTGCTACAATATTTTTGAAGACCCACGAATCCTGCCATGTTCACACACTTTTTGCAGGAATTGTCTTGAGAAAGTTATGCATTCCTCAGGCAATGACCTTTGGAGGATATCTATTGCCCGGCTTAAATGCCCGTCATGCCGGAATACTTCAGAACTTCCACTATCAGGAACTCTGGCACTACCCATAAACTTTGCCCTGAAATCCATTGTTGAAAAGTACAAAACTGAAAACCACGTCAAAGCAGCCACCTGCCCTGAGCACAATAAACAGCCCTTAAATCTATTTTGTCTCAAAGATAGAAAATTAATCTGTGGCCAGTGCCTTACAGTGGGGCAACACCAAGGACATGCAATTGATGATCCAGAAAGTGCCTACTTAAGAGAGAAGCTGACCGCCTCAAAATATCTCCACATCCTGAGTGACAAGCACTTTACCGGCGTTTCCTTTGTCATTAAGAAGCTAGAAGAACAAATGGCTTACTGTAAACAGATAGTTCTGGATGATAAAAAAGAGGTGATAGATTTTTTTGACCAGTTAAATGAGACATTGGAGCAGAAGAAACAAAATATGCTGGCTGCTCTAAACGATCTAAATCAACAAATTGTTGAGGCGTATGCTCCAAAGATAGAGGAGATGAAGGAGATTCAAGATGAAGAGCTAGATCTCATCTCTCTGAGCAGTTCCGTTCAAGAAGAGACCTCGCCTCTGCTATTTCTTGAAAGCCTTCAACACATACGCAAAAGGATGAAAGCCCTGAAGAAGCGGGAACCTGTTACAGTCCACCCAGTTGCAGTCTACCCTCGAGCCAGACAGGTTCTAACTAATGAATGGCTGAAAGCTAGTCTTGGTGAAATCAGTCTGATGTCAACACCAACAATTAATCTGTGCTCCGAAAGGCCTGAAAAATCCAAAACCCTTCAAGACAAATGGACAGTTTTTTTTATTTTACTGATGATCACATTATTTTTTGTACTGATGCTGATTATCTGGATGTATGACAGCAACACAGTAAATAATTTTGCTTCTAGGTACATGTCGTACCTTTCTGAAATCATGGAACCCGTTAGGAAGAGCGTGGGCGGTGCTGTGTGTGCCGTACACAAAGCTGGCCTGGGTTTCTGGCAACAGTCAGAAGTTTTGTTATCACATTATGTGTGAGCAACAACTATAACACACGTGTAACAATATGATTATAAAACAATATTTTATAAAACTGCAGATGTTCTTCTATATCATTTTTTTTTAATATATGACATGTATACACTACAACTGCCAGATCAATAACATTGACACTCTTATTTTGGTTAAAACTATTGTTTTTTTTTTTTCCTATGAGAGAGCCAAAATTGTGTACTATATACCACAGACTGAAACATCCTTTTTTATATTGTAGTTTGTAGTAATGGTTTATTAGTTTAGACTTAGCAGCACCCATTCCTTTTTTGTCTTATACCATATTGCATGTTTTACTTTTGTTAATCTTTTAAAATGTAAGGTAATGTTTCTTTTGTATTTGTCAAATAGTCATATTAAAGGGATACTGTCAATGGGAAAAAATGTTTAAAAAAAAACTTAGTTAATAGTGCTGCTCCAGCAGAATTTTTCACTGAAATCCATTTCTCAAAAGAGCAAACATTTTTGAATTTTGAAATCTGGCATGGGGCTTGACATATTGCCAGTTTGCCACCTGCCCCAGTCACATGACTTGTGCGCTGATAAACTTCAATCACTCTTTACTGCTGTACAGCAAGTTGGAGTGATATCACCCCCTTCAGGCACAGACTGGTAATCTGTGGCTTCTGGCAAATTCCAATGGGGCTGCTGTAAAATGCTATAGAAAGTCACTATATATATAGTAGACTTGTGGGGGCTGTTTGGGCCTCTCTGTAATTGGACTGCCAGGGCCATTTTCTGACTCCCAGTCCAAACCTGACCCCCCTCCCTTTCTCCCCCAGCAGCCTAACAAAAGAACAATGGGAAGGTAACCAGATAGCAGCTCCCTAACTCAAGATAACAGCTGCCTGGTAGATCTGAGAACAGCACTCAATAGTAAAATCTAGGTCCCACTGAGACACATTCAGTTACATTGAGTATCAGAAACATCAGCCTGCCAGAAAGCAGTTCCATCCTAAACTTTCTGAAAGCACATGACCAGGCGAAATGACCTGAGACACTTGCTGGTTCAGGAATGAAATTTTATATTGTAGAGTGAATTATTTGCAGTGTAAACAGTGTGATTTAGAAATAAAAACAACATCATAAAAATCAAGACAGAATCCCTTTAAAGGGGTGGTCCACCTTTAAAGAGATACACCTGAAATTAAACTCTCTTTTTTTTTACAGCTATTATAACATTGGCTTTGAAAGCTACTTCTAACTTTGCCATAAAGTATTTGCATGATGATTTAACATTACCTGTCTGATCCCCCATGTTCCTGTATGAGGGGGCTGCCATATACAAAAACAAACCTTTCAGTAAAAAATGATCAACATGACCTATAGGAAACATTTAATGTACATTGATGTTAAAAAGTAATTTTTTTAGTGTCAGTCAGTATCACTTTTACTCTACCCATAGCCTTCCTGTTAGGGATGCACCAAATCCAGGATTTGGTTCGGTATTTGGCCAGGATTCGGCCATTTCCAGCAGGATTCGGATTCGGCCGAAACCCTTTTGCCTGGCCGACACGGAATCCAAAAAAATCATGTGACTTTTCGTCACAAAACAAGAAAGTTAAAAAAAAAAAAAATTCCGTGTGTGCGCCACACTTTTAACCTCCCCCTGGCTAATTTGCATATGCGTTCAGTGCATCCCTACTTCCTGTACTGTTCTATTCCCTTTAGAAAAAGCCAGCAGGGCGTAGGTGGTCTTGCAGCCCAGGGCTATGCACAATTAAGAGAGGAATGCAATACTCCAGGCAATGTGCCAGCATGGTATTAAACATCATAGTTGTACCATCAAACTTTAGTACAATATTATAAGTGCAGTCTGTACAAGCAGGAACATGTAATTTTATAAGGAGCGATTATCTATATATTTTAGGTGCACTGGTTATGATCCAATTGTGGCGCCACGGGTCAAAAGTAGGATCTACCCAATATGGCCCATCTCATAGATGGCCAAATATCTGTTCATTTTGTGACCATCGCTAAAAAAGCAGATCTACAGGTGTATGGTCACCTTAAAGGAGAATTCAACCCTGTTAACAAATCCCGTACCCACCACCCTTGTAGGCCCCCCTCCCTCCAGCTTCACTGCCCACTGGGGAAATGCCCCATACTTTATATACTTACCCCACAGTGCAGATTCAGGCAGCAGAGTTCCATGCAGCCATATTCTGGTAAGCTCAGTGTGGCTGCGCATTTTGCTGGTTTGCGGCAACTGCACATGCTCCGAAATGGACGGAAATTGGCGAACTCCCAGCATGAAGCTCCGCTGCCTGAATCTGCGCCGAGGGTTAAGTATTGAGCATTTCACGGGGGGGCAGTTAGGTTGGAGGGTAGTGGGGTCTACGTGGAGTGGGGGTATGGGTGTTTTTTTTTTTTTTTTTTACAGGGTTGAATTCCTTAAGGTGTAGGTGACTAATGCCTTTGCTTTCTCTATAGAGTTTAACTGAAATCACTTCCATAATGTCTAAGTGTAGATAATGTTGTTGGCAGCGGTATTAGTGATAAATAAAGACTTTCACTGTAGAGCGGAACGGACATCTCACGCGCATTCCTTTCAAAAATGTATGTAAAGTTATTGTAGCACAGCAAAGCGAGTTTTTTGTTCCCTGGTTTACTTCTGGGGAAAACTGACTCCTAATAACCAGGTATTCTTATTAAATACACAACTATCAAATTAATAGCTAGAGCAAATATAATGGATGACTATATCTTTAATTCTTCAATTACCTATATAGCAGGGGTGTCTAAACTGCGGCCCAGGATGGATATGAATGCGGCCAAGCTTGAAACGTTCAGTTCTCGAGAAAACTTCATGTTGCAAAGGATATAGGAGGAGGGGGACTCTGCCCATTGCCCTGTTAGTAATAATAATAATATAATAATAAGTCTATTTAATGTCCAGGTGTCCCATCGTCCAGTCTATAGCTCCATCTGGTTATCCAACTTTGTATAGTTTTTTGTGTATTTTCGTTGCTTTTACAAATCAAAAGTGTTTGTGTATTTCATGTGTGGCCCCCAGACAATTTTTCTTCTTCCAATGTGGCCCTCAAAGCCAAAAGTTTGGACACTCCTACGATATAGTAATAGAAACTACACCATAACAATCATGACAGACTCCCTTTATTATCTGTGCTAGTGCACATATCTCCCAAAACAGTGGGTAAAAGATTTATTTATTTCTGTACTCTCTGTTGTTAACTGTTCTTTTCATTCATTGCAGCCATACATTGGCACTGGTTTATTTTTTGGCAACAAGGAATATATATATATATATATGTGCACTCAAACTTCACCACGTGTGTTAATTGATATAATTCTTCCCTCTAAATTCAAGAATACATGGGACAAACGTTTATGATGCAAAAACATTCCGGCCTCCCTATAGTTTTATCTTTATGACCTGTTATTAGCCTGTTAGCCAGGCCAGAAAAATACCAGGTAACCCTACCAGTATTAGATTGATCGGTTTACGTGCCTATTGACAGACAGACCCCCTTTGTGTTGCTCATTTTGTTCAGACTGACATTTTGAATGATCGGAATCAGGACAGAGAAGACTGTTAAAGGGATACGGTTATGGGAATACATTTTTTTCAAAACACACTGCACTGAAATCCATTTCTCAAAAGAGCAAAAAGATTTTTTTTTTGTTATATCTCTGCAGCTTGTTTACTAGCGTTCCCATGGAGCAGAGCAGTCAGGCCCTCCCCCAAGGTGTTAGTGAATGGTACTGATGTATGGGCTAGGGTTACCACCTTTTCTTGAAATCCATGGCTCTACCAATATGTCAAGTTGGTGAGCAGCTGCTGCTGTGCAGGGCAGACACAGAGAAGGGCTCCGGGTCCTGTGGATTTCAACTCCGTGAACAGACGTTCCTCTAGCCCCTACATCAGTACCATTCACTATCACCTTGGGGGAGACGCCTGACTGCTCTGCTCCATGGGAATGCTAGTAAGCAGGCTGCAGAGATATAACCAGCTGCGGTTTGTAGCTGTGGGCCCCATAAAATATTTATTTTTTTAAATTGGTGGCAGGGGCCTATAGAGTATTAAAATAAAACATTGGTGCCCAGGGGATTATTTCTCCTACTTAAGTTACTGGTCCTTTAATGTAGTAATTTGTGTCGGAACTGTGTTACAGGTGTCTTCTAGAGTACTTCTAGAGTACTTGTTTCTGCCTCTGTGGTACGTTCACGTATTGTTTGCAGATCTACCTTAATCAAGGACAGATCTGTTTTGATTTCGTCTATACGAGCCGTGAGTGTACCTTGGCAGTTAGCTTTGGCCGACAGTACCTGCAACACTGTGTCATCCTGATGTTCTGTGAGAGATGATGGGGGTAGGGGGGAAGGATGGGCCTGCATCTTCCACAGCAGGGTGGTGGACGAACTGGTCCATGTTTTGCAATGCTGGAGTTTGTTTTTTAGGAGGGCCGTAATTCTCCAATTGTGGTAGCAGTTTGGTAGTAAATCCGTGTGGGTTAATGGCATCAATATGGCCATGGAGTTTGACGTTGTAGGTTTATTGCTGCATCTGGTGTGCTAGTAAAGCTGTTACCAGCAGCCTTATTGACAGTGCGCAAGGCCCTCTTGCAGTTTTAGTGTCTGTATGGGCCTGTATGTGTTGGCTGTCTCCCCTGCGCTGCCTTGCGATCTTCACAAGGGGTGCAGGCTGTTTTTTAGGGCACAATCTGTTTGTGAGGTGTGCCCCTGAGGTCCTGTCACCTTTTCTTGGATACAGCCGAAAGGTATAATGGGGTTTTTGCTCGCCGATTTCCCACGCAAGCACACGTGGTCACACTAGTTCCCGCAGCTATGGCTTAAATGGGTTCGTGCTCTATCCAGGGTATACTGCTGAGCTGTGTGAGTAGTTTTTGCTGTGTTTGGAGGCAAACTTTTCCTGTTTTGGTGGAAGACCCCAGGAGCACCAAGAAATGAGTCTTCCCTGCAGTGTGGCTAGACACCTCCCCGACCTGTTGGATATTTAAGGTGTGGACAACTAGAAATGCACTCTAGTTGAGAGAACTAGAATCAACATCTCTGGTGGGGGAAGCAATTTTTGGGTGACCGGTATCTTGAAGGAGAAAGTCACATTCTTTTGCCTTCCGCTGCCCACTGGCACAAAATGACACAATCCAAGTGGAACGCTGTAATCTGTGGTCTTCAATCACTGGACACAATTTCACCCATTTGTCAGCACAGTAATTAAGGTTAAAAAAAAGTCACATCCACTGAATTCAACCTTTTCACTGAGAAGAAACCTGCTTCAGGTAGTTGATCCAGAGAAGGGTGGGGAAAAAAAATACCATCTGAAGCTTCTCTAATTTGTCTCCTACAAAGGGGCAACATTTCCATCTCCCACAAGCCTTAGTACCAGAGTTAGATTTCTCTGTGGCTACCAGTAAAGAGCAGATGCCATTTACATGGCTACTGGCAGCTCTATTTCCTCATTTCTTAAATGTTATTTTTAGCACAAGACAATGATAGAATGACTTGCATAACCTGAGGGTTATTCTTTCCTTTAAAGGAGAAGGAAACTCTAAAAATGAATAGGACTAAAAATGTCATGTTCTATATACTGAATTTATTGCACCAACCTAAAGTTTCAGCTTGTCAATAGCAGCAATGATCCAGGACTTCAAACTTGTCACAGGAGGTCACATCTTGGAAAGTGTCTGTGACACTCACATGCTCAGTGGGTTCTGAGCAGCTGTTGAGAAGCTAAGATTAGAGGTCGTCAATAATTATCAAGCAGAAAATGAGGATTGTCTGTAAAACAAGCTGATGCTACAGGGTTGGTTATTAAATTCCGATGCTAGTTGCACTGGTAATTATCCATATTAATTACTAATCAGTCTTATACTGTGCCATTTCTATTCTATGTGTACTGTATATTGTGAGTGGGTCCCTAAGCTCAGTAAGTGACAGCAGCACAGAGCATGTGAATCAGTGAATCAGCAGAAAAGAAGATGGGGAGCTACTGGGGCATCTTTGGAGACACAGATCTTTACTGCTAAAGGGCTGTGGTTGCCTTGGGCTGGTTCAGAAGCACAATGTAGAAGAAAACTTTTTCAAACAGCACCATCAGTTTTAAATATTTTAAAAGGCTTTATTAATGCTTTTTTGGGCATCACAGCAACGTTTCAGTTGTTTAAAGGACCAGTAACATCAAAAAATGTGTTTTAAAATAATGAAAATATTATGTAGTGTTGCCCTGCACTAGTAAAACTGATCTGTTTGCTTCACAAACACTACTAAAGCTCATATAAACAAGCTGCTGAGTAGCAATGGAGGAAATTGAAAAAAGGCTATATGGCACAGGATAAATAATGGAAAACAGATAACATTATGTTCTACAGAGCTTATCTGCTATCTGCTGTATAACTTGAGACTTTTCTCCTTTGAATGGCTGCCCCCAGGGCAACACAACAGCTGATTTATATAATCAATAGTAGTGTTTCTGAAGCAAAGAGAGCAGTTTTACGAGTGCAGTGCAACACTGCATTATATTTTTATTCCTTTAAAACAATTATTTTTTGATTTTACTGGTCCTTTAAGATAAGCATTTTATAGTCCTTAACATCATCTAGTGGTCAGTGTATATACATTTCTTACATATAAAACAACAAAGACCAATTGCAAGAAAATATAAAGTGATATCTATTGATAATGTAACCAACAACTAGTGAAGTATGTGCAGGGGAATTGTTCAACATGATGTCAATCACATTGTGTATCTGTAAAAAATGATAAAAATATACATCATCATTAAAGAATAAACAGAATAAATATTATCTAAAAATGGGACTTAAATCGTATTCTTTATTCAAACCCCATGGTTCTAGAGTTTCTAACTTCCTTATCCAATATGCCTCACGGTATAGTAGATCTTTTTGTTTATTTCCTCCCAGTGATTTTATTTCAATGGTCTCAGTTATTTGGAATTTTAGTTGGTTAACTCTATGTGAATGCTTAATAAAACGACCAGTAACCTCTTGTTCATGTTTTCCCATTTTAATTGCTGATTTGTGTTTTCTTATTCGTTCAAGGGCAGTTGTTTTAGTTTGGCCCGCATGTGCAACACATCCCCCCGGGCTGAATGAACGCTCTCTGGGGAGTTACATAGACACAGAAAAGATACAACTGTGTCAGTTTTTAAACTTGGTTACATTTATTTTAAGTCACAATTCTTAATGTGTGCACACACGGGATCTATAAGCAGATTTGAGGAACGAATGTTTTAAAAATTTTTATTAGAGACACTAGCAAATAAATTTTTGCATCACATCCTGTTGAGTCACGAGGCTTTCGTGCCATATTTTGTATTTAGAGTGGTGGTTTATTGTTTTAAGTCACTTTGTGAAAGGCTGTTGTATCAGCCGACACGTCAGTGTTTCTTCTTAATAAATTTTCTATACTTCGTTATAAGACCTGAGAGTGCAACTACTATTTTGGAGGATATATCTACTAGTCATATATATATATATATTTTATCTTTATACATAAATTAATGTATTTTTGAACTATCTTTTGTAATATTCAACCTCCTAGAGAATTATTAGGTACAGTCTCTTTAAGGATTGCTTTTTTTAAGTGACTGCTATCAGAGCAGGGTGGATGGAGATGCAGATATACATTTTTAAATTTGTATAAATAAAAGTTTTATATCAACGATTCCTGGTCCTGTGGATCCGTTTGAGTGCCAGTTGGCCCTGCTTTTTCTACATATTGCATTATTGCTCTATGACCGTCTATACACAGATATACTTGGAGATACAGTATTAGTTGGAGTGTATAGGCTCACGCACATCCCACAGAACGCATCTCAGAAAGTCCCTTTGCTACAATTATCTTGGGATTTGTGGCAACGCTCTTTGTAGTATTGTGCGTCTTATAAATTCCAATGAGTCTGTCAGCAATCTCAAACATGTTGTTTCTCAGGGATATAATTATGAACTGGGCATTTTTGGTCTGTTCCTACAATGGAAAGAAACAGGTTAGCATGCAGTCATTCATCACAGCATATCATACAGCATGTACAAATCAAACCATTCCTTACTGCTATACACATCATAACATTCCAATGGTACATGGCCAATTCTTTCCAGCGACATCTCAATGAAGATAAAACACACGGCTAATTCTGGCCACATCACTAGAGGAGAGCTTGAGAGATCAAAGATACTTGCATATATATATATATAGAATGCGACAATGGATACATTTTTGAAGTCCAAAGCTGCATCAATTTCATCCATGAAGTAAAGTGGTTTTGGTTTGTAATGGTGCAGAGCAAATACCAACGCCAAAGAACTCAGTGTTTTCTCACCACCTGACAGGTTAAATATTTTCTTCCAGCTCTTCTTTGGTGGTCTCACACTGGTTAGAAGGGAACACAACAAAAAGCTGAAAGTACGCACATGAAATGCTACACAGCCTTGTTCAAAGCACTCACTGTGCACAAGCTACTTCGCTAGGAATTTCTCTCAGAAAAGACCAAACTCCTCCCTACTATTTTATTCAGCATGAAAATCCTACAACATAGAATAAGGATAAAACCATTTGCTCATTAGCACAAAGAATACATAGACTGTTAACTCATTACCAACCTAAACATTATGCCTTCTGAAAATGGGTCCAGACTGTCTACTAATTCCAGCTCAGCATCTCCCCCAGTGTTAACATCTGGTAGTTTTCTTTCAACTTATGTGTTATGATATTAAAGCCAGCCATTAATTCATTCAGCCTTTGTTTGCGAAGATCTTCATATGCACGTCTAAAATTGCCCCTTTCATTTCATCAAGTTCAGCCACTCGGAGATAAAGTTCTTCCTGTTTAGAAGTTTGAAATAAAGATTTAGGGTTAGACCTGATAGATTAAATGGAGCAGTGCAGATCTCACACACAGTTTAAAGAGCACATGGCCCTGTAAATTTGGAAAACTCTAGCTGCTATCTCAAGTTGAGGATTTTCATGCTGGAGAAGAGGCGCGCATATATATATATATATATATATATATATATATATATATAT
>CM044439.1:124490451-124501565 GCA_024363595.1 Xenopus borealis
CTAAGGATGGAAAATAAATATTTTACTCATGTCTCAAGGTGACAGGTCCTCTTTAAGTAGCAGACTTACCTCTCCTCTTTGCCCATTCAGCAACTCTACCCTGCGGCATAGTATTTGAATGGGTTCCTTCAGCCTCTCCGACCCAATGATATCCTCTAAATATTCCAACATGCCTTCATCATGTTCAGTTTGACCTTTTGGTTTCATCATTGCAATCTGTTGAACTTCACCCTGTGAAAAACCACCAATGAACAACTAACACAGATACATCATCATCATCATTTTTTAAGCTGGTTCCCCTGCCAGCATGTATGTTGTATTTTAATATGGAGCAATAAAGATTCATAATTTTATATAGCAAGTTTGGTTTCCCCACTACTGCTTTTTGGATGTCTTCCAAACTATCAAGTTTTCTCCTAATGTGTTTGTCCGCAGCCAGAGCAGAGTTGGATGGTGCATTCCATCAGCTTTACGGAGACTCCACCAGATGTGGTAATGGTGTGCGCCCATATGCTTCTATCATATTTTAAAGGAGAATTCAATCCCTAGGGCACTAACCTCCTCCCCTCACCCCCTGTAGGCCCCTCCCCCCGGACTACCTCTCCCAGTGGGTAAATGCCCCTAAGTGGCTATTTACCCCTTTGTGCAGCTTCCTGGGCACCATCTTCTTCCTGGATCCATTGGCGGTGCATGAGCAGTAGGAAGTAGTAGCAGTAGTACAAACGTGTCCTATTGCGCATGCACTGCCAAGCGCCGACGGATCCAGGATGAAGACGTTGCTGAATAAGATGGCACCCAGGAGCCTGCATGCAGGGGTAAGTAGCCACTTGGGGCATTTGCCCGTGGGGAGACGAAGGCCAGGGGCAGGAAGTTAGCACCCGAGGGATTGAATTCCCCTTTAATGCACAGATTTGATTCTGGAGTCACAATTATTGCTTAACAAATTAAAATTTTTCTGAGTACACTTAAAGGGGTGGTCCACCTTGAAGTTAACTTTTAGTATGTTACAGAATGGCCAATTTTGAGCAACTTTTCAACTGGTCTTCATGATTTATTTTATATAGTTTTTTGAATGATTTGCCTTCTTCTGACTGTTTCCAGCTTTTAAAAGGAGTCACTGACCCCATCTAAAAACAAATGTTCACGTGGATTGTTACATCTACATCTTCCTATTCAGACTGTTCTGTATGTATCTTCTGTACCTGCTACCTTTCATCTCTAAACTACTTGAGCGCCTAGTCTACAACCGATTAACCTCATTCCTCTCTGACAATAACCTGCTGGACCCCTTACAATCTGGTTTTAAAAAGCAACACTCCACTGAAACTGCTCTGACCCGTCTAACTAATGACCTTCTAACAGCTAAAGCCAACAAAAAATTCTCACTACTAATTCTGCTTGATCTTTCAGCTGCTTTTGACACTGTAGATCACCCTCTCCTCCTCCAGTCCCTCCATTCACTGGGCCTTCGTGACACAGCCCTGTCCTGGTTTTCCTCCTACCTCACCAATCGTTCCTTTAGTGTCTCCTACAACGGAGCAGCATCTTCCCCCCTACCTCTCTCTGTCGGGGTTCCCCAAGGCTCTATCCTGGGACCCTTATTATTTTCTCTATATACTTCCTCCCTCGGCAAATTAATCAGCTCGTATGGGTTCCACTACCACCTCTATGCTGACGATACTCAGATCTATCTCTCCTCTCCTGATCTCAACCCTGAACTCCTAACTCGTGTCTCCTCCTGCCTGTCTGCTATCTCTACTTGGATGTCACAACGTTACCTTAAACTAAACCTCTCCTAAACGGAAATGGTTCTTTTTCCTCCAACTAAAACCAGTAACATTCCGGAAGTATCTATCGTAGTTAACAACTCCACTATCACACCATCTCCCCAGGCCCGGTGCCTCTGGGTTATCCTAGATTCTGCCCTGACATTCACTCCTCATATCCAGTCACTTGTTAAGTCATGTCACTTCCACCTAAGGAACATATCCAAAATACGATCATTTATCACCCAAGACGCTGCCAAAATTCTTATTCACTCTTATCATATCGCGTCTAGACTACTGTAACTCTCTCTTAATTGGCCTTCCCCTCCAGAAACTCTCACCTCTCCAGTCCATAATGAACACTGCTGCTAGGCTTATACACCTCAGCAACCGCTCTTCCTCTGCCATACCATTCTGCCAATCCCTGCACTGGCTTCCACTCCCCTTCAGAATTAAATTCAAATTACTGACCCTGACATTCAAAGCACTTCATAACTCTGCCCCTCCCTACATCTCTGAACTAATCTCCATTTACTCACCCAACCGCCTGCTGCGCTCCTCTACTGACCTGCTACTCAACTCTTCTCTCATTACCTCCTCACATGCTCGCATTCAAGACTTTGCAAGAGCTGCACCCCTCCTCTGGAATTCTCTCCCACGGTCTGTCCGACTTTCTCCCAATCTTTCAAGAAATCTCTAAAAACCCACTTTTTTAGAGAAGCCTACCCTCACTGTTAACTACTCAATGCAATACCGCTTACATTACTACATCTCTCACCCACTTTACTCTGATCTTGCCCACTCCCACACCTTGTGTATCATTCCCTTCCCATTAGCTTTTTCTGTACAGGGCCTTCCTCACCTCCTTTATTGTGATGTATGTACAGTAACTCCATTTTTATTGTGATGTATGTAACTCCTTATGTTCTATGTATGTAATTCATGTGATTTGGTTGTATAATCACATTCACTTTACAGCGCTATGCAACAAGTTGGCGCTATAGAAATACATGTTAATAATAATTAATAATAATAATATATTACAGTCTCATATTGAAAACTGTGAATGGTTGCTATGGTAATTTGGACCCTAGCAACCAGATGGCTGAAATGGTCTCAGAATATCACTCTATACATAATACTAAAAGTTAATATAAAGATGAACAACCCCTTTAAGATGGCCATACCTAGGAAGATCCATTAGTCTGCTAAACTTGCATTTTTCATGAAATATTTTTCTAATACATGACATATAGCATTAACCAAAAATGAAATGCCATTAATACTGCTGTCCATCCCTGAGGCTCCTATAAGGGCACACAGGCATACAAAGTATTTCCCACTCTTTGCAGTCAGATATTGGTTACATACACAACTGGATTTTTTGTCACAAATACAGATGTATGCAGTTTAGTTACAAGGTACAGTATAGATTATTAGAAGAAAAATAAAATAATTTAATGGTATGAGGTAGACATGGATATTAAGAGACAATTTGCAATTTTCTTCATTGTTTATGGTATTTTAGCAGGTATCCGGTTGCTAGGGTCTTATATAACCTAGCAGCCAGACAGTGGTTTGGATGAGGGCATGGAATGAATAAGACCCAAACCTATGGGTACAGATTGCAGTATTTTCTTGTTTTGTAGTATATTTTTTAGGGATGCTCCACCCAAAAACTATTTTATGCACAGTGCAAGTGTAATTATGAGTAAGTTTCCAATATACAGCACACATCTTCAATGGTTGAGACCCTGAGAGCAATGCAATGTAGTTAGAAAGGAACAAATAGGGTTTTCTGCTGTAATTTACAAGTAACATTAAAACCACTGAACATTTTATTGTATGTACAGTATATTGGAAATTTAATTCTGTCAATAGGCAAAAAAAAAAACACAATCGGGGGGGCAGGTTAGTTGACTAGGCTTTGCAGCATCTTAGAAAATGAATTATGCTTACAACTGAATGTGTTAGGAATGATTTTAAAATTGAACACAGCAATGTACATCTAAAGGTGGCCATACACTGGCCGATAAAAGCTGCCGACAGACTGAGTCGGCAGATTATCGGCCCGTGTATGGGGCCTGTTCTGCTTCGCGTTATTGAGCAGTTGTATAATGCTAGTCAGACAGTCCAACAATAAGTAATCCAGTATTAAGACACGTGAGACCTTGAGTCTGTAAGGATCTTTGTTGAATTACACTTTACTGTAAAACTGCAACATAAACAAATACAGAATGCACAAATCAGTACACATAACATCACACAGCAGCACCTTAAGCACTATAGATCCATAGGTTAAAGTACTTACGGACAATTCCACCATTTAGTCCTGAAATAGTAAGAGCTTTTGCTATATGCTGCTCTTCAGCTAAAGGCTTCTCACAAAATGGAAGACAGGAAGTTCCCAGTTCAAAGGTTGAGATCCTCCCATGAAATTACACCATCCTGTAATCCTGATCTGACTAAACATTATTGCTCACTACTACCACTAGGTGTCAGCATAACATCACATTTTAGCTTACAGAATGCCCAGATTAGTAGATGTGGGCAGAACAGGGCCCTTCGAAGGGCTGCTCCGATCGTTATCTGGCCGAAAGTCGGCCAGATGTCGGTCAAGTTATATGTATAGTGAGCATGTGTAACTAATGTGTTGGTAGGTAATAGCAAATGCCATCCTATCCATGGAGGTGCCAAAACATAACTGCTACTTGTTAGGCTGTAGGAGTCAAGGCTCACCAACATGTCTTCAAAATTAAATTTAAAGGGAATGGTCACCTTGGAGTTAAAGGGGTTGTTCAACTTTGAGATAACTATTAGTTTGATGTAGAGAGTGATATTCTGAGACAATTTGCAATTGGTTTTCATTTTTTATAATAATGTGATGAGTTATTTAGTTTCTTATTCAGCAGCTCTTCAATTTGCATTTTAAGAAACTACCCTAGCAAGCATGGATATGAATGAGACTGGAATATGAATAGGAGTGGGTGTGAATAGAAAGATTATAAATAAAAAGTAGCAATAAATGTGTAGCCTTACGGAGCATTCGTTTTTTTAGAAGGGGTCAGCGACGCCCATCTGAAAGCTGCAAACAGTCCGAAGAAAAAGGCAAATAACTATAAAAAATAAATACCAATTGAAAAGTTTCTTAGGATTGGCCATTCCAGAACATGCTAAATGTTACCGTAAAGGTGAACCACCCCTTTATCCAATGCTATACAATATCCTATTCTACAGAACATTTTTCCATGGGTCTCCATTTTTGTATTTATATTTCTTGAAAATTTCAAATGGGGACCACGCATATTTCTCTGTAAGGCTTTTTATGGTAACTTTTTCATATTTTTCTATTCCAGATAGCTACTGAAATTCCCCCAAAAAACATATTAGAATGTTACAGTCTACAGCTTAATAAAAATTACTTATAGGTGAACTACTTTAACCTTCTAAAAGAGTAAACTCAATCTTATTCTCCTACATGCTTACTGGAACTTAGTGTTAAGTCAATTGTCTGACTAACAGCAAGTCTTTTAGACCAAGTTCTTCTGTGACGGGCCTTCTAAACAATGTTTATTCTGTAACTTGTTTTTAATTTTAAGACCTATCTGTGGTCTTACTTTGTGTAACTTTGCTAGAGCTGGATTTATTGATGATAAAGAGCAAATGAGGCAAGGGACTCTGCTAGCACTCTATTGGATTACATATTTTAATTTAAATTTACAGTATATAATTATGTCTGGCCAGCTAATGATTAAAAAAATATATATATACATTAGTTATGTGCATGCTGACCATTTCTTATCACATACTCACTACAGTCTAATTTACAGAACAGCTATATTCTGTACACATTCACTAGAATTGGTTAATACTGAAAAGATAATGTCTTATTTATTTTTGCTAGTCAGCAGCACCCAAGGAGCATGAAATTTTCACTCACCTTTGATTTGGCTCAAAAGTAAATGATAGGGGTGTAATTTCATTTGTGGATTCCTCTTTACATAACTTTTGTATGCAAGTGAATACAAGGGGCATAGAGGAAAGTCGAACTACAATATTTACTCTCTGCTGTTTGTATGGTGTAGTGTAAAAATATTTTAACCCCTTCTTAGCTGCTAACTTTCCAAGGGAATTAGCAAACATCACTTTTGCAGTCACAACACAGCAGTGTCAAACTAAAATTCTATTGTGTCTTTGGGAAAAGCACGACCCAAAAACTCCCAAGGACATCACCATACCTGGGTTACAGAGCTTCCTTAAAGGGGTGGTTGAACTTTTCAATTGGTCTTCACGGTTTAGCTTTTTAAATAGTTTTCTTTTTAAATTATTTGTCTTTTCTTCTCTATCCAGCTTTCAAATGGGGGTCTCTGACCCCATCTAGAACAAATGCTCTAAGGCTACAAATCTTACATAAATACATAGTTAAATTGGGTTGAAAAAAAAAAAAAAAAAGTCCATCAAGTTCAATCCCTCCAAATGAAAACCCAGCATCCATAGACACCCCTCCATACTTTCACATAAAAGCTATTCTTATTGGGACTTTCTATTACTCATCTTTCTATTCAGGCCCTTTCCTACTCATATTCCAATCTCTGTTAAAATCAGTGCACGGTTGCTATGTTAAGTTAGACCCTAACAACCAGATTGCTGAAACTGAAAACTGGAGATCTGCTGAATAAAAAGTGAAAAGGACTCAAAAACTACAAATTAAAACAAATTGCAAAACTCCACTCTCTACATCATACTAAAAATTAACTCAAAAGGCAAACAGCACCCTTAATTGGGGACAGTTGATAAGAGGTCCACATCAACGAACCATTTGCACTGAAGGAGTTACATATGATAATTTTTTAGTTTCCTTAAATGTTCGCATTAATAGAGCTATTGCATGTAGATATCAAGGGAAGAATTAAAGGTAGTCAAATACCTTACAAATTTAAGTCAGTCATAAACAAAAAAAAATATTTGGGGGGGGGGGGCTGGAGAGGGGAAAAAAAATTCCAGCCTTTATATAATAAAAAACAAAAAACACAAACCACAGTTCAGCCTACAAATCCATAACTCAACATTTACCATAATACAATATATATATAAAATATTATATTACTCCAGAACTAGTGCTTCATATAAATGAGCATGAACCAGTAACCTCAAGTCATATTCAGAGTAATAAAATGTATTACTAGGCATCCACAATTTTTTTTTGTACTGGATATACAATCGCAATTAAATCAATTTCAAATATTAGGACCGTGTTACGAAAACTACAAGTGAGGTGCTGAATGGGCAGTTCCCAATATCCTAAACATAAGCAATTATTTCAAGTCTATCAGCTGCTAAAAAATTCAGTCTGATAAAATACTTGCATGCACGAAAATTCAATACCAAACAAAAAGTACACAAAACACAATCCTGTATAAAACATCCCCGGTCACCCATCAATTTTAAGATGAAAGGTTTGTCCCCCACTAATAGAGTATAGCCTTCTGTCTAGGAACAAAGAGAGTGGTTTCTGCAGTGAAAAGGCAAAAGGGCTGTCATTTCACATTAGGAATATAAGCACATTTCAATATTCTCAAAACCCTTACGCTAAGCAAGAAAGTTTGTTTCAGAAGGGTTGACAACTTTTAAGGATAGCATTTCTATAACCAAAGAGTGGTAGCTGTAACTAACATAGCTTGAGTAACTTTGCAATTCTCTCTTCATTGTCACAAGATGGATTTTTATTTCTACAAATGTAGTGAAGCGCTCAGTATAAACATGAAAATGTATGCTTTAATTGAATATGTGCTTTAAAGTATAATACTGGTTGACCATTGTACTATTTCATCATAAGAATTTATGACCGACAGCCAGAAGGCAAACATTTTAACATTTCAGGAAAGTTTTCAGTGTATTTCCAATACTGCTAAGCCTCAGGCAAACAAACTGCATTCACATTCTAGAACAGTGGCCAAAATAAAAACACATTATCATAGAGGGGAGAAAAAAAAACCCACAAGGATTTAAATTAGACAAAATTAAAAAAAAAAAAGTTTTAAAAAGCGGTTTTACAGTAGTGCCAAATAAAAATATTGATTACAACAGATTGTAAAGTTAAACTTTATTTATATGTAAAACATGTCTGGGTTTGAAAACAAACAAACAAAAAAAAAAAAACAAATCCAAAACTGCACTCATTGCTTAACATTTGCCAGGCCCTTGTCAAGGGGGCCAATAACATACAGTATATAAGGAATTACCTTTCCTTAATTAAGCCAACTTAAAAGGGATCCAATAAAATTTGGCAATTAAGTAGAAAAAGAACCAGTTCCCTGAAGCAGAAAGTACCTTCTGTAGAACTACTAAACATTTAAAATCATCTACTTTATCTGTGCAGGCGGTAGTAATGTAATTTTTTCTTTTGCATAAAGAAAATCGGTAGTGGTAACTGAATAAGCAGAACGCCCCACTCCCTTTATTTACTTTGAAAATTGAATATGTAAATCCTTATCATGACTCAACATTTGAGCCAGGAGAGAAAAAAGTGGAAAGCATCAAGAGATTTTTGGGAATTCGTAGCAAATAATTTTGACAAACTAATGAAATCAAAACAAACTTCAGAAAGCTGGTGCAGATCTTTGCCACACTTAAGCAGCACAATAATACTGGGGCTCCATATCATATCACCCAATATTTACGTGCTGCTAATGCGTAGCAAATAAATTAACCATGGAAGGGCATAACACAAAATATATTAAAAAATAAATAAAAGCACAAGATGATAGATTTTCCCAATATAATGAAACAGCAAATAATGATTAGAGTCTCTGATACAGCATGCAAATCATGATGTGCTGCTACACTTCTTTAGGACATTCAAAAACAATTTATTCAAAAAGTAGCTACAAAAGCAGTGACTTCAATCAGAAATGCAACAGCTCAATATTTTAGTGCATCCCTTAAACAAGTGCAGCTTACACTTACCTGCAAGATTAAGAACCTATTGTGATCCAAGTCAATTCCATGACTTCTGAGTAGAAGGCCAACATCCTTAAATGTTGCCTTTTTGCCACTAATGTGGTAGACAGAAGAATTATCTTTATAAGCAGTTCTGGACACACAGAAATTGCTATTTGGAATTACTTCAAAATCTTCCCCTTCCTGTTATGGAGGGAAAAACATAGAAAGCATTTTACATATTTTGTTTAAAAAAAACAAAACAAAAAACAAATATATATATATATATATATATATACACACACAGAAATTGGTATCCCTTTTGAATAAAGAAAGCAATGTTGCATAATGTTATTTTTGAGACATATCGAAGACAGGGGGACAATGGAAAGAAATGCAGCATGCAATCAGGAAGCAAAAAAGGGGAGGGAGAGTGAAGGAGACTATAAAAAGTAATGGTCTTAAAAACATCTTAAAACATTTCAACGATTGGAGTATTAAAAAAAAGAAGAAATAAAGGTGACCTCACATTAAACAAGAGACTTATGAAGCTTTTAAAACCAGTGTTTTAAAGTGTTTAGGAGACTGGGCATCAAAACCTATTGTAATGTATTAAACTGTAAAAAAAAAAAAAAAAAAAAAAAAAAAAAAAAAAAAAAAAAAAATGATGCGAGGGGGACTTACAAAAAAAAAATTAGAGACTTCCATGTTTACCTTGTCTATGATCTTTTGAAAATGAACTTCCACTGTAAAACTTTGAACGTCTTTGTGCTCATCTGAATTGTGGATCAGCACAGAGAGCTTTTTGGATCTTATCTTCTGTGCTCGATATCCAAAAACAAAGAGCATTGAAACAATCACATTAGATTTTCCACTGCCATTCGGCCCAATTATGCATGAAAAACGCTGAATAAACATAAAAACACATTATTTTTCTCCGAATGAAGTAGAAGCAAACATTTTAAATAATAGCAATTAAAAGAAACCTTCTCACAATTGTAATCTACACAAATAGAAATTCAGACAGATCGCTAGGGAGATTCTATGGTGCAGTAAAACTAGTAATCAGACAAGAGAATTGCTGAACAGGCAGAGAAAATATAAAATATGACTTTAGCCAATAATTGACGATGTCAAACATTACCTTATGAAAAGGCCCCAAAATGCGTTGCCCTGCATAGGATTTGAAGTTCTGGTTTACAATGTGTGTTATCATGAGACGAGGAGCTCCAGCTTCATTGGTCATTGCAGGAGGTGGGGGAGGAGGGATGCTACTCTAAATCTCTTCTAAACTTCGATTATCAACCACTACATTATTAGATTCTACAAACACAAAACGAGCATTATAAGAATATTGGGCATCCAATTAATGAATGAACTACAGATGTCTGAAATGAAAAGCTGATCTCCTCTACAAGAGCCTTAAAATGCTTTATAACCCCCTCCTTTGCACTCACTGCTCCACCCAGATTTATTAGAAGAGATTTCGCTAATGTAAACAGCACTACTTGACACACGAAATGACAAGGAATGGGCAGTTCTAATAACAGAGCGTGTGTCAAGCAAGAAGACTTTCCCGTGCTGGGCTGTGTACAAGTGCTACGGAGGAAGTTCATTTCTAACAAGAAGACAAAGCGTTCCGTAAGCAAACTACGTGCCTCCTCGGCTCACATAGCCAGACAGCCGCTGCTACCATCCCGACAGCTAAAGAGTTAAAAGTAGCACTGCGATTGGCCGCGGACACACACCCCTTCAAGAGGCCATTACAGAATGTCCGCTAGAGTCTTCACTGGGAAAAGCCGAGCCTGACGCAATGGATACAGATAGCACCCCCCCCCACCAAGGTTTGCACCCGCCGGACTATGAAAACAACCCCCACATTTCCCATTCGACGTGACATTGAGCCTCGTGAGTCCGCTGCTGCACAGATGCTATGATCAATACTATGCTAATGCAACGGTCAGTCGGCAACTCCGACAACCTGCTGCGGCAGCGTCCCCATCATCAGCCGTGCAACAATCTCCCGGCACAACTTTCTTACCTTGTGTAGGTGCCTGGGGGTCGGCTTGCACTGCCTCGGGAGCCATTTCATCCATGGGGCTCTCTGTGGCCTTTCTAGCCACCGCTGTTGACGTCTTGGTTTTTTTGGGTGGCATTGTGCCCTGAGAATAGAACAGAGGAACGCAATGTTTCATTGGCAGAGTTTGCGCCAGCGCACGGCCCAAAGAACCATTAGTAGGGTTCACTTTAAAGTAATTCAGTATGTACGGCCCACTCTAGAATAACCCGGGCTGTATAAGCCAATGAGCTACTAGCACTATTTACTTTACTGTGTATAGCATGGCCTGTATAAGCCAATGAACTACTAGCATTTTTTTTTTACTTTACTCTGTGTATACAATGAACAGT
>CM044439.1:124516786-124534005 GCA_024363595.1 Xenopus borealis
CTACAGATTAGGCTTAGCAGCACTGTAAGCGGCTGCATATATTAAAGAAATTGGATATAATTAAAAACAGATAATGTCAGCTAGGAGAGTATGGAGTAAATGGAAGAATGAAAAATAGGGACAATATTGCACATATTGGAGTGGAATATGGACTGACTGATAAAAGAACAAAGTGGTCAACAGAAATTAAAAATGATTGGTACATTATTAAGGACTAAAAAAAAATTCTATTAACTTCAGATTAATGGTGTTTACCAGCATTAGAGGGGGTTTCTGGTGGCCTGGACATTTGCTAACATGCAGAGATGGGGGAGAGGGAACAAGAGATTAATTATATTTATTTCATTTTCTTGGTTCTGTCATTAGGTCTATAAATTAGCTCATGAGCCCGTGTGTGTATTTCTCATCATTATAGGTTCTCCCGTTTACTCTGTGGCCTGGGGTCCTGATTCAGAAAAAGTTCTTTACCCCTTAGGAAAGCAGCTAATCATCAAGCCACTACAGCCAAGTTCCAAAGTTCTGCAGGTATCAAGTCTCATGACATTACATTATGACTAATATATGTAAATAGTTAACGGTAAACACATTTTTTTAGAATAGTGCTTAGTAGTGTACAATATCTATGCAGAGCATAGCTTTATGGTATCATTCTGTACATACTGTGAGCAAACCTAGGGGAGTATTTACTGTTGCATCTTAACACACTCGGGCAGATTTATGAACATTTGAATTCACATTTATTTTGCAATTCGAGTTTTTTGCGGCAAAGTAAAATAGACTTGTGATAAACAAAAGATAAACTTGTGTTGAAAATGCATTCTAACTATTCAAAAATCCACATCTTCCTGATTTTGTGTCATTATAGCACATTAATTAGAAGCTGTGTTTTTCAACATACCCCCTCATGCCTAAACAGCAGCATCTGAGCAGCTCATTATCAGAAGTCTTGTCGCTTAGCTGATCATTTGTTTTATCAGAAACCTCTTTGTTCATTAGAACCAGCAAGTGCTAAAGTGAAACTGGTTTCATTATCTTTTTTGAAATTAAGACGATAGGCAAAAAGTAAGTAAGTTCATATTACTCTTGTTGAAATAGGGCTCTACTGTCCCTTTAAAACAAACACCTTGAATTTCTTCCCTTTCTGTGTTGGCCATTGCATCTGCCTCAGCAGTGATGGTAGAAGGACAAGACCCTATAGGCTAGGAAGGATTTTAAAATGATACTAATGTCCCTATATAAATCTGTTATCCTTATAAATCTGTCAGCAACACTTATCTCATAGCACCTAATTAAGCTGAAGCTACTAACCGACAAATGTCATCAAAGTGAATGAGCCCCTTTGCATTCTGGGTAAGGACAAGGTGGCATTTTTCCTGTTTAGGCTTTTGAAAGACCTTGGAGAACTGATTTAGTAACGCATAGTACATCTTGATAACCTTGTTTTCTTTATCCTTTAACAGTGGAAAGCACACGATGGGATAATTTTAAGTGTTGACTGGAATTCTGTCAATGATCTTATCCTGTCAGCAGGAGAGGACTGTACATATAAGGTAAAAAGCTACTGCCTAATTACAGGGGCTCTATCACCATAGTCTTCTTACAAAATCAATCCATCAACCACCCCCAGCAGTTTGGAGCCTTGGCAGCTGATGGTGCCAGGCCATTTGATTTAACGTTAAAAATAAAAAAAAATCTCTTAGAGGTCTGAATGCCTTCTCCTGCTCCCTTTTCAGCATCCCAGGCAATGTCCTTTATAGAGACAGTATCCCTCAATAGGGATTTATTGATTTTGCTCATGTGGTGCCAGATAATAAGTGAATGAACCAAACTAAATAGTCCTTATATTACCTCTGCAGTTTTGGGTTCATTTTCTTTGTATTAATATTTTTTCTTCCTTCTGGTACATCATAAACACTAGATATGTACAAACGTCTTGACTCTTAGTTACATAGTTAAATTGGGTTGAAAAAAGACAAAATCCATCAAGTTCAACCCCTCCAAATTAAAAAAAAATTACATTTTTGTTGTTGTAACTGTAACCTGTCAACCATATATTCAAATCTTGTAGCATGTTTCTGAAGTAATTCATCTTAATAAGTGTCGCAACTCTGCCTCTATTCGTTAAGGTGGCCATACACGGGCAGATAAAGCTGCCAATATTGGTCCTTTAGACCAATTCTGCAGCTTCTCTGCCTGTGTATCGGGGCTTCCAGCAGGTCTTCCCGATCGATATCTGGCCATGATATCAATCAGGAAGGTTTAATTTTTTGGTGCCCCACCCATTGGAGCCCGTTGCTCCTCGTTGTAATCCGATCGTTCGGCCCTAGGGCCGAATGTTCTGATTACCCTGGTCGATCCCTGCCGTTGGTGGGCTTATCAGGGAAAGATCCGCTCGTTTGGCGATGTCACTAGACGAGCGGATCTCTTCGTGTATGGCCAGCTTTAAGCAAAGAGGCAGCTCCAAAGGCTAATATTGTTAGTGCTACTTTTTAATGCTCATCTTTATATTCAGGGCCCCTTCTATTCATATCCAAGTTTTTTTATTTAAACCAGTGCATAGCTGCTTGGGTATTTTGGACCCTAGCAACCAAACTGCTGAATTTGCTAACTGGAGAGCTGCTAAATAACTCAAAAACCTCAAATTAAAAAAAAAGAACCAATTGCAAATTTTCTCAGAATATCAATCTTTACACCAGGCTAAGGAGCAAATTAATTAAAGTTGGAGTTATAAGTTGTATTTTCGGTTTAAAAAAACTCAAATTGATTTTTTTAAACTTGACTTTTATGTTTAGTATACCCTGACCCTGGAAATAACTTGAATTGGAAACTACACCACCTAAAACCTGTTGAGGTTCTGTAGACATCCTTGGGAGAGGTCCCTTGAATCATTTGAAGAGTTTAACTGTGCTTGATGTTCGAGTTTTTTTCAGAGGGTTTTTCCCAAAAACTTAAATTATTTGAGTGACTCAAGTGTTTTTTCACTGAAAATTTTATCAATTTGAGTTTTCGGGTTGCAGGACTCTTAACTCGCAGAATAGTTTAATTTGCATTTGAGATATTCGAAGTAAGATACCATTCGAGTTTCGAGTTAATTTGAGGTAAAAAAAATCTAATACTATTTATCAATAATATTTATCAATAATAAAAATATTATAATATAAATAACCCCCTAAATATTGATTTCATGGTGAGAACCCCTTTAATAAGGTAGATATGAAACAACTTTTTCATTACTGTATCTGCTATAAGCCAATAAATCCATTTTAGAAGTCTAACCTGCCCAGCCTTCCACCAGCCTGTCTATATAAGCAGAAAGTGTTGGAACTTTTCCTTTTTATATAATCACAGCAAAAAATGTTGCCATGTATATACATATAATGTATGAATCATATGTAAATATATCCTTTATAAAAGGTTTAGTACTGTCATTATTGACAGTGTTTTAGTCATTTCACATGTCACATGATGCTTTAAAGAGGTCCTCCACCAAAAAACTTTGAAAGAAAATCTAATTCTAAGCAATTGTCATAGTTAAATTGGGTTGAAAAAAGACAAAATCCATCAAATTCAACCCCTCCAAATTAAAACCCAGCATACACACACCCACCCCTCCACTCTTTCACACAACAAATCAATGTTCAGTTTTTGTTGTTGTAACTGAAACCTGTCAACCATATATTCAAATATCGAATTGAATTTTCAACAAACATCACGTCCCTGTGAACCTAGCAACACACTGAGACAAAAACTGGTACACCCAAAGGATCCAACTCCTAAGGGAAAACAAAGTAATGTGGTATACGCAGTCCAGTGTAGCGACGAGTGCACTGATTTATACATTAGGGAGACAAAACAACTGCTCCATAAGTGAATGGATCAGCATAGGAGGGCAAACTCTACAGGGCAAGACTCAGCTTTTTCTCTACACCTAAAAGACAAGGAACACTCTTTTGAAGATAGCAATGTCCAAATTTTGGATAAAGAAGACCACTGGTTTGAAAGAGGTGTGAAAGAGGCGATTTATGTTAAGGTGGAGAAACCATCCCTGAACAGAGGCGGGGCCTTCAACACCACCTGTCTGCTACATACAATGCTGTTCTCACATCTATTCCCCCGGCGGTTTCAGAACGCTTGACACATCCAATCATGCAACTCTCACAAGTAACACCTGTTTTCTAGGAGTTGCATGACACATAGGTAATCTGTAACTACACAGAATCAACACCACTGTGAATTTCAGATGTCACCTCTCTGAAGAGTTACAATGTGCCGTTGTGGTTGGATTGTTGGAAGAGTCTATATGCCGAGAACTCCCCTACACCAGTCAGTTGAACCGAAGAAGCTGCTCGGATGAGCAGTGAAACGTCTTCATTAAAATATCTCAGCAAGTCCAGTTGCTTTGATTTACTTTTGATAAATATACCATGACCTGGATGAATGAGAATCTTTAGTCATAATTCTAAGCAACTTTGCAATATGCATACATTAAAGGGGTTGTTCACCTTTGAGTTGACAGTAGTATGATGTAGAGAGTGGTATTCTGAGACAATTTGTAATTGGTTTTAATTTTTTATTATTTGTGGTTTTTGAGTTATGTAGCTTTTTATTTAGCAACTTTCCAGTTTGCAGTGTCAGCAATCTGGTTGCTAGGGTCCAATTTACCCTAGCAACCATGCATTGATTTGAATGAGAATATGGAATATTAATAGGATAGGGTCAGGAAATAAAGATGGATAATAAAAATCAGCAATAACAATAAATGTGCAGCTTTAGAGAGGATTTGTTTTTTGAGGGTGTCAGTGACCCAGTGAAAGCTAGAAAGAGTCAGTTGAAGGAGTCAAATAATTCATAAACTATAAAAAATAATGTAAACCAGTTGAAAAGTTGCTTAGAATTGGTCATTCTATAACACACTAAAAGTTAACCTGAAGGTTAACCACCCCATTAAAAATATTCTGTGGTATTAAATGTACATGTCTGTGTAATTGCTATTAAAAAGCTGTTGGGTTACATTTTCTGCACTCTTGGCTCTTACTCCAGAAACAACATTGCAAGCTAGCTGAAAGGTATTTTGAGTCTGCCACTTGGCTTATGTAGCTGCTACCAGGGGCGTAACTACAGAGGAAGCAGACCCTGTGGCTGCAGGTTATATAGGGGCCCGGTTATATAGGGGCCCAGTGAGGCCCTAATTTAAATAAAATTTCAATAAATATTTGGTAAAACAGGTCAACCTTTAGACATTTTTAGGGGCCCAGTAATATCCAGTTACGGCACTGGTTGCTACTGAGGAAATGGAGAAAAAACAGAGGAAAAAACTCGAACCAAGTTTTTGATCTGAGTTTTTATTTTTTTTTCATAAAATATTGGGATAAATGGGCCTAAATTTTTGGCCTACTATATTAGAAACATTTTTTATTTTGCACAGGCTATCCATTTGTCCAGTTTTTAATGTTATACTGAACAATTCCTTTAAGTGCTTTTGTCTACTTTTATTTGTCTGTAGAAAAAGGAATTTGGAGTCTAAACTCTTACAGTAGTAATAGAAGCAACTAACCTAGAAGTGAAAAAAAAAATAGAATAAAATTTGGATCATCAATAAGTACATTTCAGCAGAATATTCTATTGATTTGTTATTCTAAATGATATAGTAGTCCATTCCTTTAACAGCAAGTGCTATGATTAAATCACTGTGTTAGTGCAGAAGATGTCAAGTGGGTCTGATGGATGACACTGCTAACTTTGTAGTCTATTGGCTTTTCATTACAATTACTACAATTCTATCCGATACCTTCTTGATGCAGTTCCACAGTTTATAATTCAATGCAACCTCCATTCACTTGACATCTGGTTGCATTTAACAACTGCTACTGGCTTCAAATCTGACATTTAAACGCAGGCATTGCAGTGGTTTTCATTCAGTGAAATCTGCTTGAGAGTAAGATCATAAAACATTTTCCAACAGCAATGAGTGATCATGGTAGAGTCACATCAGGTGATTAAAGGGGAACTACAGCAAACATGAAAATTTAATATAAGCTTCATTATACTGAAATAAGAAATTTTGAAAATACTATTGAAATTGAAACTATTACATATTCTGCATCGTTAATGGAATTATCAAGTTTAAGTTCACTGTCCCTTTCTCAGCATCTGCTTCGCTTTAATATGTCTTCATGCAGGATTTGGGTGTCAGATCACAGTTAGATCCAATATATCTTATAGGGGGCTGCCTTTCCTAGCAGATGAATTAGAGCTCATTCAAATAAATGATTCCAGTACAAACAAAATCTAACAAAATAACTGCCTTTTGCACAAATTCTGCATGTAGAGAGACATGATGACTGGTAATTTTAATAGAGTGAGTTCTAAAACATCTTCCAGGCAAAAGAACCCCCCCCATAAGATATATTGGATCTAACTGTCAATGAATATCTTACACCCAACTGTTGCACAAAGAGAGAACTGATGCTGAGAGACCTGATAGTGAAGATAAACTTGATTATTTCATAAATGATGCAGAATAATGAATTGAGTGTATTTGGAAAGTTTCTTATTTCAGTATGCTAAAGCTTATATTAAATTTTCATTTTCACGACAGTCATCCCATGTGACTACAGTTTTAGCCTACTCTTTCTTTTTTACTTCATATTTCACTTCTCTCTTCTACCTAAGCTGTAGCCAAAGCAATGTTCTTGGGGTGCCAAATAAGTGCTGTAATTGTCCCTTTGGTAGCCCCATGGGGATTGGCAACCTGTACTGAGGCTCTGTTTAACAGTAAACCTGGTTCTTTTGCAACCAAAACTTTCCTCCAAAGGCAGGTTAATTGCTCTCTAAAAAC
The DNA here is from genome assembly GCA_024363595.1 of Xenopus borealis. Taxonomy (NCBI): domain Eukaryota; kingdom Metazoa; phylum Chordata; class Amphibia; order Anura; family Pipidae; genus Xenopus; species Xenopus borealis. Next base: position 124,523,625 of record CM044439.1, read on the forward strand.
CTGATTTATATCCGACAAGGTGTCCTCTTTCAAATTAGTCACAAACACGGAGGATAAATTACACTTGCATCCAGTATTTGTCATTTGTATATTTTACATGTATCATCAGTTGTAAAAAGATTTACGAGTGAAGTGTACAAGTACACTACAATTGAAATTCAAATGTTTATTCTTGCTTTCTAAGGTCTGGGACCGCAATGGGCGCAACCTATACAGCTCTGCATCTCATGAATATCCAATAACTTCTGTGTCCTGGGCACCTGATGGGGAACTGTTTGCTGTGGGATCCTTTCATACTTTGCGCCTGTGTGATAAAACTGGGGTGAGTAAAAGTAACTCATAAAGTATATATTTTTTAATTTTTCTTGTACAGTATCATAACTGTAAGTGTGTAATTACATAATAACAAGTGGGTACAACAGGGCTACTCAGCAGTATATAAAGTCAACGACTGAACTGCAGCTTCCCAGTAACTTCCTGTTTTAGAAAGAAACCAGCTAGCAGGACATTGGAGCGCACACGTAAGTGCAGTTCGCCACATCGCCTTTTTACAACAAACCGGAAGTTAGATTTTTTTGCACTATTTAAATTTTAAAGAGAGTTAACGTTGTCCAGGATAGCAGTATTATGTGAAGGGGAGGAATGGATTTTTTACTTAAATGGATATTGTCATGAGAAAAAACATTTTTTTCAAAATGCATCAGTTAATAGTACTGCTCCAGCAGAATTCTGCATTGAAATCCATTTCTCAAAAGAGCAAACAGATTGTTTTAATATTTTATTTTGAAATCTGACATGAGGCTAGACATATTGTCAATTTCCCAGCTGCCCCAAGTCATGTGACTTGTGCTCTGATAAACTTCAGTCACTCTTTACTGCTGTACTTCAAGTTGGAGTGAAATCACCCCCTCGCTCCCCCCCTCCCCAACAGCATAACAACAGAACAATGGGAAGATAACCAGATAACAGCTCCCTAACACAAGATAACAGCTGCCTGGTAGATCTAAGAACAGCACTCAATAGTAAAAACCCATGTCCCACTGCATTCCATTCAGTTACATTGAGAAGGAAAAACAGCCTGCCATAAAGCAGTTCCCTCCTAAAGTGCTGGCACAAGTCACATGACCTGGGGCAGCTGGGAAATTGACAAAATGTCTAGCTCCATGTCAGATTTAAAAACTGAATATAAAAAAATCTGTTTGCTCTTTTGAGAAATGGATTTTCGTGCAGGATTCTGCTGGAGCAGCACTATTAAGTGATGCATTTTGAAAAAAAAAACATGGTTTCCCATGACAGTATCCCTTTACAAAATGTAGTGTTACTTGCCCTTTAAGAACTGGGGTATGTTAACTTTTGATCAGGGTCATTTGGGTAGTTTGTGTAGTGATTATGATTTAAAAAGAATAAACACAGTTGTTGGACCATAAATGGCTTCAGCCAACCACTAACCATGAGTGAAAGAAAAGTTTTTGTGTTATCATTCATATGAAAAATGGTAAAGAAATTATAAATTCTGCCTGGCTAACCATTTATCAGAGAATGTATACATAACAGAAGAGGTGATGCTTTGCTTTTAGTTTTTATAACCCACAGTGGGTTTTCATACTCCCTCTGCTGGACAGTGAAGAATCTCTGGCATATTATTCTGAGCAAAGGATTTTGAGTTACGTGGCCTGTACATTTATAATGCTTTGAACTATACCCTCTGCATAGTAATATTTTTCTTCTAGAAAAAATTGTAGTATCCCTAAATTTATACTAATAATAAAAATGATTTAAATTAACTTGATATTTTTATCAAGGACATGAAAAAAAATATTTCACACTGGAGACTCATTTATAATACCTTTTAATATTTTAAAGGGAACCTGTCATGGGAAAACATGTTTTTTCCAAAATGCATCAGTTAATAGTGCTGCTCCAGTACACTTCTGCACTGAGATCCATTTCTCAAAAGAGCAAACAGATTTTTTTTATATTCAGTTTTGAAATCTGACATGGGGCTAGCCATTTTGTCAATTTCCCAGCTGCACCGGTCATGTGACTTGTGCCAGCACTTTAGGAGGGAACTGCTTTCTGGCAGGCTGTTGTTTTTCCTTCTCAATGTAACTGAATAGTACGCAATGGGACATGGATTTTACTATTGAGTGCGGTTCTTAGATCTACCAGGCAGCTGTTATCTTGTGTTAGGAAGCTGTTATCTGGTTACCTTCTCATTGTTCTTTTGTTTGGCTGCTGGGTGGGGGAAAGGGAGGGGGTGATATCACTCCAACTTGCAGTACAGCAGTAAAGAGTGATTGAAGTTTATCAGAGCAAAAGTCACATGACTTGGGGCAGCTGGGAAATTGACAATATGTCTAGCCCCATGTCAAATTTCAAAATGAAATATAAAAAAACTGTTTGCTCTTTTGAGAAATGGATTTCAATGCAGAAGCGTTCTGGAACAGCACTATTAACTGATGCATTTTGAAATGACAGGATCCCTTTAAGACAGTCGCACGTGGTAAGATTCTGGTTTATCAGATGACTGGGTCTCTGGATTGGTGCTTAGATGGAGCTGATTGTCAGTGGGAAAATGCAGCCAGTAGGAACTATGATTTTTCCATCATTCCCTAATTTAAAAAAATGTGTTTAATCTGGATCAGACTGCAGTGAGGTTACTTGGACTAGTCATGCACTCCAGTTGATTTAATGGCTCTTTAGCAATAACAATCAAACTGACTGGGCTGTGTGCTGCCTAGCTAAAAGAGAAAGAAGAGGTTTCAGGCAAATGTATGTATATTTGAGCATGCATTGTCTATGTGTCAGTAGCAACTATACATTTATAAAAATAATTAAATAATGTTCAGATCACTAATTCAGATTTAAGCTCTATGTGTTATTTTTTTTTTAAAGAAAAAGCTAATTTTTCTTTAAAAGGAAACATATTTTTTTTCCAATTCCATTTTGAAACCAAGATACTGCTTGAATGATGTGTGGCTGGAATTACGTATCAGGGGAAAACATTTATAGCTTTACACTGAAACTTGCATTAGTATACAACCCATTATGTCTCACAGTGGTTTTGTGGTTTTCAGGGGGTTCCCTTATATGTCTGCAGTATTTTATTACCAACCCATCTTATTAGATCTACAAGTTGCTTGGGTTTTACTGAAACTACAGGTGGGCAAGTAATACCTTCACAGAAACTACATGATTATACAATCCCCTCGTAATATGTTTCTTAGACAAATAAAAAGGCTAAAAAATAAGGTACATTGTGTATGTGAACTGGGCATATTTTCTTTTTTGTAATGTACAGTAGTGAATACCTCACAAACTGTAGTGTGTTGATGGATGTTTCCTACATTTATGTGTCTATTAAATGCTCTTGCAAACTTGATCTATTGTGTGAGTTAGATCTTTTCAGCAAATACATGCATTCATAGACACCAATAGTGTTATTTATATTTTACTTTTATTTGGTTAAGATGTCTTTGAACTTGAAAATGTTTAAAGTTCAGAGGCTACTAAATTATACTAGGGCAATACATGTTGTAAAACCTAGTTGTCTAGGCTTGGAAGCTTTGAAATCTGGAAAAAATCTATTTATTGTTAATGCACTGGGCAGTCTTTTTTGAAATGTTGCTTAGTATAGTCCCTTATATATCCCATACCTCCAAATTGTGTTCAGTAAGAGAATATAAATGACAGTGTCTAACTTAAGCGGCCCAGTCAGAACCTCTGGCGGAGCCATTAGTTTTAGCTATTAAATCATTATCTCATGTTATGCTCCTGAGAGTATAGCTTTCTTTTTTCCAAGGGGTTTGTTCTCTGATACAGCCTGATCTTCCTGTTTCGTGTCTCTACCTTCCAGAAACAAAGATGACTATAATACATGTGCTACACGTAGGAAAGCAGACTTTTTTTTGGTGTTGGTCTTCCATTAATATGAGTATGGGGGCATAACACCATCCCTAAAATCCATGCACTTAGATATAATTAATCCTTATTGGAAACAAAACCAGCCTTTTGGGTTTATTTAATGTTTAGATGGTTTTCTAGTAGGCATAATGTATGGAGATCCAAACTACAGAAAAACCCTTTATCTGGAAAACCCAGGTCCTGAGCATTCTGAATAACTGGTCCCGTACAAGTACTTATTTACCAATATTCTGCAGTAAATGTACAATAAACATAAAGATTACATACAAATACTAATTGAAACGGGTAAAAAGGCTTCTGCTTTTCAGAACAAATGTTCATATACAAGTCACCACCGCTCACTCTTCCTCAGGCAAGTAACATCTTTGCTTCAATTTCAGGCATGCTGTTATGCAACCTTTAAATTAATATCTGTATTTGCAACTGCATTAAAGGAATTCTTTAGTATACAAATAAAAACTGGATTAATGTAAAAAATATAAAATGTTTACAATATAGTTACGCTGTCTAACAGAACAGAACATTACTTCCGGCTTTGCAGCTCTCTTGGTTTCCAATGACTGGTTCCTAAGCAGTAACCATTCAGTGACTTGAGGGGGGGCACATGGATCATAATTGTTGCTTTTGAATCTGGGCTGCATGCTGATGATCAATCACAAACTCAATGAACAATTATGTCCCATGTGGCCCTTTTAACAGTGTTCCTTTAACAGGCCGTTAGTTAGGACTAAGCTATGAATAAAGCAAAGCTAAACTATGCATTTGCATTAGAACATTTACTAGCATTATGTTTGGTAAATGTTTTCATTCATTGTTTATATTTGCAATATTACAAATGTGGGGTTTTTATTTTTTCTAGAGGAAACAAATGTCACTGAGTTTCTGACTCCCTGCTGTTTGTTTCAACATCTATTTCTACTTTCTTACTAAATGATATTAAAGGTGTGGTTTACCTTTAAGGTAACTTTTATTATGTTCTAGAACGGACAACTCTAAGCAACTTTTCAATTTGTTTCCAGTATTTATTTTTTTATAGTTATTTGCCCTTTTTTTCTGACTCTTTGCAGCTTTCAAATGGGTGTTGCTGACTCCCTTCTAAAAAACAAATGCTCTGTAAGGCTACAAATGTATTGCTATTGTTACTTTTTATTACTGATCCTTCTATTCAGGCCTCTCCTATTCATATTACTGTCTCTTATTAAAATCAGTGCATGGTTGCTAGGGTAATTTGGACCCTAGTTACCAGATTGCTTAAAGGGGAATTCAACCCCCCGGGTGCTAACCCCTCCCCCCACCCCCCCCTTAGGCCCTCCTCCCCCTCAGCCTACCTCTCTCCCCAGGCTATTGCCCCTCAGTCTCTACTTACCCCTCCGTGTAGGTCCCCTCCAGCGAAGTTCACAGGGGCCATCTTCTCTTCCAACCGCTTCTTCTTTGATCCGTCGGTGGCACATGCGCCACTTCAGGACTGTCCAGCGGTTGGGGACCTCTGATCTAATCAGCCTTATTTTGTGACAGTTATATTCTATATATGCAGTATATTTTGTGGCTGTTCCTAAGCTCAGTAAGTGACAGCAGCACAGAGCATGTGAATCAGTGAATCAGCAGAAAAGAAGATGGGGAGCCACAGGGACATCTTTGGAGACAGATCTTTACTGCTAAATGGCTGTGGTTGCCTTGGACTGGTACAGAAGCACAAAACATAATGTACAAAATGTCTGCCCTACTTCTTTATTTCTTTAACAGTTGCCAAGGGCTTTGATCCCATTTTGTGCACTTTGCCTCAAAGTCCATTGAAGTGTAAGGCTAGTAAACATGAGTAGGGGGTGGCATACTTAGTAAGCTACAGCATCATACAGTTAATTTTGGTTTGATTTTTGAGTTTACTAGACTCCTGCTGCTGTTTCTGCAGTTTTGACTCATTACTGTACAACTGCTTCTCAGTTATTTAATACGTGCTGTACAGAAAATGCATTATATTTGTGTAGCAGTTTGTGTAAAGTGCTGGCCTGCTGTATGTATTTCAGTGAACAAGATCATTCATCTGTAATAAAAGTGTTAACAGATAAAATGCAGAATTTCAATCAGCATTTTATTGTACGTCTGGAGAATGATGATTTTTTATTGTTCTAGACCCATCATAACATTTGCTATTCAGCTAAAGAGCACAGATCATTTCATCCTCTGTTTAGCCTTGTGTCCCAAGCCAATTTATTATTATTTATGCCTGCAGATTTCTTGTGAACTGCCATTAAGTGCAATTAACACTTTATCTGTTCTGCTTTTGTGGCTGCTGAGAATTCTTTGTTGTTCCTCCATAGCAGTCTTGTAGTTTGTTGGAACCGTCACGCGCTGTCTAGACTCCACACATTAATTAGTAATCTGCTTGCTGGTCTTACCTTGCTGGATAAAAATCAGTTTGATGCTTTTAAAAGTTTGCGATTTGTAGCATTTTGGCTGCCTCATTTTTTTAAGCTTAGTAAACACTGGCATATACAACTACAAATTGCCCACCCATTGATGTCAGTGGGATTTCTGTAAAAACACACAATGCCTGTTCACATCAATATTGGAATTGACAGTGATTTGTGGTATTTTGTCTCTGGACTTTGTTTGGGGATAAATGCTGAAAATTGCTTGGTCACCATAAACCATAAACAATGATCCTTTTCTTTGACTTCAAGGGAACGTCTTATAATCTAACCTGTTCCTAGCTGTTTTTAAGGATAGCTAAAGTGAGAAACCCTAAGGCTAAGGCCAGACGGGGAGATTCGGGGGCATTTTGTCGCCTGCCTCGCCAGGCAATTTGGAGCGATTTCAAAATTCGTGCCGCTCCGTGTGAATACGCGCCGGCGTTTTCAAGCAACGCCGATGCGCTTGGGTACTTCGCTGTTCGGGGAGGTTCGGGGGCTACAAGTCGCGGCGAGAAGTCGCCAGGCGACAAAATGCCCCCGAATCTCCCCGTCTGGCCTTAGCCTAATAAGTGAAGGAGTGAAATTCTTTCATATGTAAGTGTAGCACAGATGTCCAGGAATGGAGAAGTGTATCTGTAGACTGTAAAACACAATGTGGGGTTTTGCATATTCTTAAAATGCATACGTTCTATTTAAATAAAGCATTTCAGATTGCATCTTGTACTCGTGCCCTATATATTTATATGTTATGATCAAAATGGGAATTAGAGCTAAGGCTGACATTGTAAAACTATAGAGGAATGAATGTACCCACAAATAAGATAAACATCACTGAAAGGTTCACTAAGGTTTTATTTAGGTCATGAACCTTGAAAGTGTTTTCTGATATTTACAAAAAGAAGGGTTGATAGGTTGCAACAAGTTACTGCCCTGGTGTAAATTAGCACCACATTAAAAAATTAAAGCCCCCCCCCCTTCTATATACAATAGTGTGTTTTTTTTTCCCTGGGGATTACTGCCTAGTTACCAAGTAAAATTTTACAGAGTTGTAAAAAACGATAAACTAAAGCATGTTCAGCAATTGCCTCAAAAGAGTCTCTAAATGATTTATTGCTGATCGGTTAGGAATTTTAATCCTTGCATCCTTGGGGTATTAGAAATGTAAATTGTTCTCTCGACAGTTCCATTAACTAATAGACTGCTGCACTATATAGAAAAGCATTTCTTGCAGTCCTTTTTAATGTTATTCAAAAGAGTTTCAGCTGCCATAAAACTAGATTCACTAAGACAGTAATAAATAGTATCGATAGCCTCTATTTCAAACGTGTCCATTTAGCCAGATAATCATGAAAAGGTTTGAATTCTTGTTTGGCTTTCTCAAGCAAACTTTTGCAGGAATGGGACCCATTATCCAGAATGCCCAGAACCTGAGGTTTTCCGGATTAACTGTTCTTTCTGTGCTTTGGATCCTCATACCTTTAGAGGGTTATTTCTCAAAGTTCGAGTTTGTGAGGTTTTTATCTACCTCAAATAAACTCACAACTCACTTGAATGCAATTGTGGTGGAATAACTGGAATTGTTCGTGTTTTCGAGAAAATCACGATGGCAAAAAACATGTTGAAATGGTTCATGAGGGATCTGCTATTGACTTCTACATGACCGTGACAGGTTTTAGCTGGAGTATTTTCAGATTTGGGCTTTTTACAGCTCTGGGGCATAATAAATCTCAGAAAAACATTTAAACATTAAATAAACCCAATAGGCTGGTTTCCAATAAGGATTAATTATATCTTAGATTGGATCAAGTACAAGGTACTGTTTTATTATTACAGAGAAAAAGGAAATCATTTTTAAAAATGTTCATTATTTGGATAAAATGGAGTCTGTGGGATAACATTCTGGATAACCGGTTTCCAGATAAATGGATTTTTGTACGGATTGAACTTGTTAAATATGTTACTCTAAAGCAGTGCAGCAATGAAACTTTAAAAAGAAACACACCACTATTTTTAGTGCTAGGGTAAAAAGTCGACTCTCAAAGCCATCCCCTCTTGGATGAACTGTTGTTATCCAGAAAAAAGTATTTTCTATAATGCTCTAAAATACAGTACTGCTTGTCCCTTATAACCCTGTTTAAACAGGCAATTCTTTATTTACAGACTTTATCCTTGTTTATCCATAATAATCCAAATTTGGTTGCAAAACAATCCTAAACTGTTTTTTTTTTCTCAATGTTTTTAAAATATCGTGTAAAAACATAAGAATGTACCAGTGCATTATACTCATTTAGATATAGAAGAATTGTGCTTTAAAAAGTAGTGTTTCAGGCTGATTTATTGAATATTTCTGCAAAAACCCTAATAATCCCTCCCTTCCACTTCCTGCTCCCTGGATTCCCAGGCTGTGAAGGTTAGTCGACGACTCTCTGCTCACGGCACTGTAGGACAGGAATGAATTAGCATCTAGCAGGCCTTGATAGAGAACTGAATCCTGTCTGTGCTTGTGTGACTGCAGGGCTGTGATTGGCTGTCCCCCTCATACTGTACTTTTTGCAGGGACCGTTAGGACACACCCACCCCTCATTTGAAACACAGACATGGACCAGAGAACATCTATAGGGAGCTCCAATAAGGGGGCTATTTTTAAAGATAATATTAATTTTTAAGCACCATGTAAAAATAACACCATATATTACTTATAATTGCCTACAAAATTAGGTTTTTTCATTTACTCTATACGTCTCCATTCAGTAATCCTAAGGTATGGAGATCCAAACTATGGAAAGATCCCTTATTGAGAAAACTCCAGGTTCCAAGAATTCTGGATAACGGGTCTCTTACCTGATGATTTCTAAACTTCATAAGTTCATATTGGTGGCAAAACAAAGTACTATTTATGTATAGTAGAAACGGGCAGCACATACTTCCATTGCAAAAACATATATTAGATACAAAATCCAATTACATCATTGTCTTACTCCACACATAAAAAATTTCAAGCCCAGCCGTGCTTTACCTCAAGTCATATGAATAGCGACTCAAGTATCCTAGAGTATCCTGCTGTTCTCTGCACTACAGCAAGTCACATTCATTTCTAGTCATATTGTTTTCTTTACGCGGTTTTTGTATTTTCTTATTTTGGCGCCTAATAAAGCAGTGGCTGTCGGAAAAGATACTATAAGACTGGGGTCTCATGGAGTGGAAGAATGAGTCAGCTGCCACTACAATGGTTACATGAAGGGAACCAGACACTTTTTGGTCAGCGCACATATTTTTTTTTTTTTCTATGTGTCTGATGTAATGTGACTTATTCAGCAAACTGCCCCCTTAGGATTCAGCAAAAACAATACATGTCATTAACCCTTCTTCTGCATGTACATTTTATTTCAAAGGAGAACTTAATTACATTCACACAACTTTTTCTGCAGGGTTTCTATTTCATATGTGTACTGTTTATTAAACTTGCTTGCATATTGTCCCATTGAAAATCATTGGTTTATTAAACAAGTGTAGTAATAATTTAAATCCTTTAGGTTATAAACCCTTGTGAACAGGGCTGAATGCTACCATTTTTATTCTGTGATCGTTGTTTGTTATAAAAGAATGTGAAGTGCTGCATTCCTTGCTGGTATAAATAATGATGATTTGTTTAGTTTTAAATAAGACTACCAAGTTTCTCATTGCAGTGACAAAATACACAGAATTGCCCCCATCAAACTTTGACACTGTGCTCAAAAATCTGGTGTGCAGATATACCTTAAATCTTATACCTTAAATCTGTGGCATTACCCTAAAAATGTGATCAGTATTACTAACTTGTGCTACTCATAAGTGTTCCTGCTATAGATTTAAATACTTTCTGCCTTAAATCATTGAGTGAAAGGTGTATGCAGAGTACTGTTGCCACGTGTCTGGTTTTTAAACGGGTTGTCTGATTAAAAACTGCCTGTCTGAATGTCAGAATCTGAAGGACTCTACCCTGATTGATTTGTAATTTGGCCAATCACTGCTGCCTCGCTCTTACCTGCTCCAACCCCCCCCCCCCC